>JACTOM010000148.1:72847-151192 GCA_015832385.1 Elymnias hypermnestra
TTATGCAGCCTACTAGAATTTACAACAAGTTTGTTTTTGTTTCGTAAGTTATATGATATACATTCACTCTTTTTATTAAAAGAGTCAATGTTTTTGTGTACACACAACAAGTTTTCTAATATATATACGCAGTGAACTGTCATTATGTTAACTGCCTTGAATTTGTTTCTTAGCGACTCTCTTGGACCCATATTGTAAATCGCACGAACGGCCCTTTTCTGCAGCACAAATATTGCATCTATATCAGCAGCATTACCCCAAAGTAGAATACCGTATGACATAATGCTGTGAAAATAGCTGAAATATACCAGTCTGGCAGTATCAACATCTGTCAGACGACGAATTCTTTTTTCGAGATGTAGTAATCATTCCTTAACACGTTTTTTGCAATCGTTTTTCAATTCTGAAAAGCCTTTTACTCAGTGACACTTTTCAAGATTATCCGCACATTATGTAACACCCTGTATATAAATAAACCAAAAAATACTCTTTTCGTGTTAATGAAAGAGCTGGCCCTTAATATGCTACATAATTAAAAAGGGAATTCCCCGTTAGTCACCTTAAGATAGCATGAGACAATCACATCCCCACACATGAACACGAACATGAGTATGAAGGCTATGGTGTAGTCCTTGTAGGCTCCCTCGCTGAACAGGTCTATTAGCACCCCCGTGAGGAGGGAGAACACTCCCCACCCCACTGAACCCCACAGCCTTTGCTTGCCGTATAGCGAGATTTTAGCACCTGGAAAGTTATAACATAACTACATGACGGGGAGAACTTCAGCCAACGATCCCCCCCCCGCCTTCCCAAGAATCATACAACTTGAAACGTTATGGAACTTCATTTTACATTTTAAGTATACATCTCAGAAGTGAATCTTGTTTATATTTATACAAATCTAAAACTTTACATTTCCGAGACTTAGAAGGAGGGAGAAAGGAATTAATGTATTTAGTTATCACTAAAATATTTTTATATAATTACAAATTTTGACGAGTGGCAAATGAAAAGGTCACATGTTACTTGTAAACATTAAAACTACGTGACCTTCAAACGAATTATCACTAAAAAAGCTGCATATCTTCGTGACGTTAATCACGCGTTTCATCTGTAAAAATTTTACCCTCACGCACCTAAAGAAGTTTCACTTCAATAATTGATATAAAAGCTCATATAGACACTGGAACCCGCAAAAAATTGTTTTGACAAAACATTAGAATACCGTTGAAGTCAATCTGCTTTACACAACAAAATATTAATATGTCTATAGGTTAATAAAAAAAAAGTCTGTTCTCATGAACAATTTTGCGGGCTACTACGTGTTTGCTTTCCAGTACCGATATGCAAGATTTATAACTGATCCGAGTGCCAAAACTGCGCCGGCAGTAACCGAACTAACCCGAGTGCGTGTGACGTCACTAAGTTAATATCTCCTCGTAGTAAGTAAGTAAGTAGCAGCCCATTAACGTCCCACTGCTGGGCACAGGCCTCCTCACTCCGAGGAGCGAGGGTTTTTAGAGCATAGACCCACCACGCTGCTCCACTGCGGATTGGCAGGCATAGTACACAAGTGCACTCTCTATTCCTTCACTCTCATAGTCCGATGTGACGGGAATCCGACACGACCGGAGAGAGATCAGGCGCAGGACCGACGCCTTAACGTGCTCTCCGAGGCACGGGGGTGGATCACACTGCCAACTTCCCAACTTCAGGCAAATATTGAGAAAATCTTAATAGATAACTCAATATTGATTTTTGAATAGGCCCGACGCGGGACTCGAACCCAGGACCTCATGTCTGTAGTCGAACATGCTAACCACTAGACCAATGTACACAACTGAATTTCTTTAAGTAAACCTAACGATTTTTTCTATTTACATATTCGTAGAAACAACATAATGACGTCACAAACATGGCGACCAATCCATAAAACTTTTTTGAGCACAATTCGAATAGTGTCACGTCATATTTGTTAAAAATTAATATATGTACATATACATAACAAACACTCAAAATTGGACTTCTACCATTTCTCAAAAACAATATAAAAAGCAATTAATTTTAAAAAGGCCTTGTGATATCTTATAGATTAAAAATAAGAAAGTTTATCATTAGGGGTATCAAAACATTTATACACACATAGTTACAGATACATACACATTCGGACCACCAATACACATACAAAAAACTTGTTTGCATTATTATTTAAGTTAGCTTTACTCTGTTAATTTTTATTTATATAGACGTAATCTTTAATGGCCTTATTTTAAATATAAAATATAATGTTAAAAAAAATTACAAAAAGTGTACGCTATTGGGTTACAAATAAAGACAAATAAAAACAAAATAAAACTTGACTTCGACTACAGGCATGAGGTCCTGGGTTAGAGTCCTGGGTCGGGCCAATTCAAAAAATCAATATTGAGTTTTCTATTTAAGATTTTCTCAATATTTGCCCGAAGTTGGGAAGTTGGCGGTGTGATCCACCCCCGTGCCTCGGAGAGCATGTTAAGCCGTCGGTCCTACGCCTGATCTCTCTCCGGTCGTGTCGGATTCCCGTCACATCGGACTATGAGAGTACACGCTTGTGTACTATGCCTGCCAATCCGCAGTGGAGCAGCGGGGTGGGTCTATGCTCTAAAAACCCTCCCTCCTCGGAGTCAGGAGGCCTGCGCCCAGTAGTGGGACGTTAATGGGCTGCTACTTACGTTTTTTTTAAAGTTTACTTCAATCCTGTGATTTTTATTGACATATTCTGACGCGTTTAGTTTTATTTGTAAATTAAACTTTAAAATACAATATATTTTATTCAAAAAAACAAATTAAACATTAAAATAAAGGCCAAATACAGTATCTTTTAGTTAGATCTTCTGCCGACGTCGCTAACTACATCCTCACCTGATAGTAAATGATGATACAGTCTAAGACATTTTCTGTTTTTTTTTCTAGTGTTTAGACTAAGACACATAAAAAATGCGATTTCATACCGCGAATCGAAGCCAGTACCATTGCTGTCGAAGCTGGTATTCGAACTGTCAGAATAGGAAATTTAACAATGATGATGATTTATAAAAATACAATATGACTGACCCAGCAGATTAAAGCATATGGCATCAGCGAAAGTGACCACGACTGCCTGCCCGATCCAGCTGATGATCATCATGAGGAAGAACAGCCAGAACTGCTGGGTGTACTGCCCGCCTTCATCTTTGCTGCTCTCAGAAGCGGACTTAAACAACTCGTTCACCTTAAAAAACAGGTTGAAAAGTTATTTCATTCGCGACGTAGAGCAGGTTATTATAATTAGTAGTAAAAAGCACATCATACCATTTCGTTATTGCAGTAAATTTCGCACGAAGTATGGAACAAATCCTCCTCCATTTGATACGAAGCCTTCGACTCACAGTACGGATAATGAACGGAACCTGTCAACACAATATATAGTAAGTTAGTATGGTAACAGTGCGTGTTGCCAGTGATGACCTACGGCTCCGAAACTTGGTCGCTGACTATGGGCTTCATTTGAAAGTTCCGAGTCACTCAGCGTGCGATGGAGAGAGCTATGCTCGGAGTGTCTCTACGTGGTCGAATCAGAAATGAGGAGATCCGTAGCAGAACCAAAGTCACTGACATAGCCCTACGAATCGCATCACATAGTCCGAAGGACCGATGGACGTTGGGGGCCAAAGGTGCTGGAGTGGTGACCCCGCACCGGACGACGCAGTGTAGGCAGACCCCCCACAAGGTGGACCGATAATATAAAGAGGATCGCCGGTAGCCATTGGAGCCAGACCGCGCAAGATCGGGCCTTGTGGACGTCATTACGTAAGACCTATGTCCAGCAGTGGACGTCCATCGGTTCAAGTGACGACGACGACGAAGTATGGTAAGTAGCAGCCCGTTATCGACCCACGACTGGGCACAGGCCGCCTCACTCATAGGAACTGCCTCATTATTCTAATGGTTAGGAATACAATATATTTGGTATAAAAAAACGGTTGTACTTTATAACACACGATTGAACATACAAGTACATTTTCTACAATTTTGGTCATACTTTTTGTAACGCCCTTGTCAGGAATAATCAGTAAATTAATGATCTGTTCAAAACTTTTAACAATTTTTTTTTTAATAAATTCAATAGAATTTGATAATAAAAGTCAATAACCGAACTAAAATATTTTTGAATTCCAATAAACTCAATAAACTTTCTTGTCAAAGGCTGTAACACCGATTCTAAACCTAGATACTATTGAGAAAGAATACGGCAAGAAATTCAATAGTCTTTTACTCTTTTCTATCCATGTTATATTTAATATAGAAGTACAATTACATTATCAACATCCATGAACATTAAATATAAAAACAAATAACACACGCTTATCATTGACATATTAATAAGACAAAAGTTTTAATTTAAGGAAATACACTCAGCTTTGTATTACAGAGCAGTCCGATTTACTGACACAAATAACTTAAAACACAACAACTGGTAGCTAACGTTGATTCAAGCTGAGAACTGAACTTTTATATCTTTCTCACTAATAAGGCTATTACGATAAAACACCAATGAAGGTGTTTGTCGCCAAATATCTTATTTATTAAGAAACCACCATCCCCTGTTACTTTTTAAGAGTTACAATTCATATAATTTAAGTCATTCTAATCATTTATGAAACGGTACAACGATTCTATAGCAAATTGGATTCAATTAGACAGAAATTCACCAATGGGAAGGCCTTTCTAAGAATACGCTTTAGTCAAATGACCAACCGTATACTTTATTTAAAATATTACTTTGAAATTATCATAAATTATTTTATTTTATATATACTATCACACTCGTGACGCATTCTCCAGCTTACTCGCCAAATCAAGCGTACCTAAAAAAGTTTTACTACAAAATATTATTAAGTACGCTGTGAATAGTAGTCTCCATCTTAACCAATTCAAAAATTCTTTCTTCACATAGGGTTTATTCAATCAAATATTGTTTTCATGACATATCTACAAATGTGTGGGTGTAAACTAAAAACACATACATATATATTATTTAAATTTAAGCTCAAGAGGTAAATGAAACCTTTACATGTTATTTAAATAAATTCAGTATTCAAGTTTAATCAAATTTCATTATCAAATGATTTCTCACCATCGGCCATTTGTATGTGATTGAGCTGGATGTAAACACATTGATGCTCTGGTATTGTGGTTGAAAGGAGTATGGTGCCAACAAATGACAAGTGCTCCGGGAAATGTTCACCAGCTCTAGTCCTGGGGCGACATGTGTCGGCAGCATCTGCCCCCCAACCCTCGCATATCTCCATCAGACGCCATGGAGTTTGAGGGTCCAGTTCACAGGTGGCCTAGAAATCCAGTCATTATTGTAACCATGCAGAGGTAGTCTTGATAAAAATTGTGCAAAATCGATATTAATACATAATTATTAATAAATATAAAAATTAATCTTTAGATTCTAATTCGTTTTGTAATATGATCATCAGTATTGGAAATAATATTTGATTTTACCATTTCGACTAACACCTTAGGAGGTAAAAACTGATTACAATGTTGACTTTACTATTCTAGGTGTACTTAATAATATCATATTGTATAAGACTATAAATACAAAAATAATATTTTTTTAATTCAATGTTAAAAGTAAAAATAAATAAAAGACTATTAATTACTTTAATAAATAAACAATTAACAGACGGTGAAATTTAAAAAAAAATACAACATGTAACTATTATTGTGTCATTGGTCGTCATGTTTGTGACGTCATAATATTATGTTATCTAATACTGGGAATTGTAAAGAAGAAGCCCAAAGACGGTGTGCCATTACTAAATCAGCTGTTGGAATGTTATCAAAGATTTGGAAAGAGAAGAGAATAACGAAACACACTAAGGTGCGATTCATGTCATGTCTTTTCAATATTTTCATATACAGCTGAGACATGGACCTTCAAACAGACGGAACGAAGAAAAATCGATGCTCTGGAAATGTGGTGTTGGAGACGACTTCTAGGCACAAGTTAGACATAATGTCACACTAACTCCTCCATCAGGGAACCTAAGATTAAACTGTCATCGCTTGTGCTACTGCGAATTCATAAGTTCTTTGGCCACATTACCAGAAAGGAAGCAAGTATCGAACACCTGGTGGTTTTAGTCTGCGTGGAAAGGACGCGGTCCCATAGATCATAACCAACGAGATGGATAGATGCAATAAATGCCTCGACTCAGCTTAGTATAGCAGAATGTTCTCACCATGCCGTTGGCAGACACCGTTGGAGGATAACCGCAAAACGTGCAATAGAGCCTAACCCATTACCACGACCACTCTGCCAAGAGACCGAATAAGAAGAAAGATGTTATAGAATTCGGAATCAAATTGTTTTCGGAACGCCAGCGCCATCTACCGGCGCTAGACAGAGTCAAAGAGTCATAGTTCGTCGGCGTTCTCGACAGTTCTCGAGTAACGGTCCGCCAGAGCAGTCGACTATCAAAACTGCTGGGCGTTCATAACTATTACTGTTAATGTATTTGTGTAATATATTACGTGTTATGACATCATAATTTCAGTTAATTAATAGTGTTTGATTGCACCAACATTAACCATCGACACCCACACTTTGGAGGTTGAATTATGAACCCCACTTATGCCAATGTTGGCGGGAACCTTTACTAATTCTAGGACACATATTTGCGAATATGGTCAAAATAAAATTGTTAGCATGCAGTGCTGTAAGTGAACGTTACCTCGGATTTATTACTAAAAGGTCAAAATTACAAAATGTCTAAAACATAAAAAAAGAAAACTCACCTGACACGAACTCAAATTCGATACTGTTGCGACATTCGCTACATCTTGAACGTTGTAGTCGCACAGGCGGTAGTTTAACAATCTATCCATGCAAGTCATGTTAGCCTCCCTACCACCAACGAGGGTAGACAAATAACTGTTGGTGCAATTGAGTGAGCAAGGCTCGTCTATATCTACATATCCTGTGCCAATACGGCAACTGGGTTTGTAGGAGAACCCTGTAAATAAGATAATTTTTACTTTCATTACATACAGGTTAAAATATAAAATAGCTTAGCACGACATTTCTCTTTCTACAGTTAAAATGACAGATCGATTATGACAACCTAATCGCAAGGTCCCCATGAAATCTCTATATAACCTAATGAGTAAACATACCGTCTATAATGACATCAGATACAGCGACATATCGCTTAACACACACACACACACACACACACACACACACACACACACACACACACACACACACACACATCCCTAAATAAGCCTAATATAACAAATTATCGTTAAGATCTATTTTATTATATTATTTTTATAAGGTTTACATAAATCTAGTACTGTAATGGCGGATGAGAGGGGCACCCAGTAATACGGGTATCAAACTCAGTACAGGGGCCCTTGCAACTAATTTGTATGCTAAACGGTTGTATTTAATAAACCTTTTTTTTTATTTTTTAAAACAACGAAACATTATCAAAATTCATCGATTATAACGACCAATTATTATTTTTTTCCAGGAAAAGGATTACTTAATAAAAAAGAAGACTAAAACAACCCAGTACTTTAAAAACTAAGGCTAGTACTGTTTTATTTATTCATTTTTTTCACATTTTATTGAAAAACAAGGTCTTGGGTATAACGTATGCCCTCACTACAGTCATCCATGTGACTTTAATAAATTTTTTTAGGACCTAAATTTACAAAATATGGAACATGTGAATGTGATATTGGAAGGAGAGTGAATGCAGGGAATATGGTAAATGGTGGTCTGTACGCCTTTATGAATAGCCAGATGATTTCTTAAAGGTGTCATGCCACCAATCATGTATAGTAGTGAAAGTTGGGTATAGCAGAAGAAGCATAATAGTAGAATAAAAGTGGTAGAGATGAAAGCGTTGAGAAGTATGAGTGGATTGAAACTGAGTGTCTGAAACTGAGAACTGGTATAAAAGAAGATGTAGTGTCTAAAATTGAGAAAGGTATCCTTACATGGTTTGTGCACGCAGAGATACTGAATAAAAGGAGACTGACAAAAAGGGATTTATGAGTCAAGAGTGAATGGAAAAGCTGGAAGGGGGAGACCAAGGCGAACGTTCCTAGACCATTTGGTCCAGGTCATTTTAAACAAGGGCCAGGTCAAGAGTACTCTAAAACGACGAATTTGTATGAAAGGTTTAACGAGAATGACAAGCGAAGATGTGCAAGGATACTTGCCACAAGTGGAAGTGCGTGGTCTGGCGGATTAAACATTAAAATAATTGCACAAAACAAATTGAGATATTTTTACTGTAAACTAAATTTATAAGGTAGGTTTAACTCAATAAAAAATACGTAAAAATAAAACAAATTAGGAGTGACTTCAAAATCGTCCGTTCAAAGTTTAATAATGGCAAACATTCAGCTCATTGTTACCCCCGCGAGGGTATTAGCCCCCAAGAACCCAAGATCTATACTTACCATCAAGCGTGACGTTGTTTGTCGATATGTACACGCACTGTTCGTGTCGCGTGACATTGTCTACGTACGCGGTGTACGCTACGCTCTTCGTCTCGCTGTAACAGTACTCAGGTATGTGCCAGTGCTCGCACACGGTTTGCCACATCTTTGGTGACGTCATGTCACATTCCATCTATGGAGAAATCATTTTTGACGTGAAATCTTCTTTGGCGTCGTTGTGATTTGAAAGCCGATGTAACATCAAAGCGATATACACATAAATTGATAAGATTAAACGTGGTAGAGAATGAGACAGTGTTTGTTATGTTCGTGTTCTGCTCCTCTCGTGTCAAGGCATAGTAGCAGTTCATATTAAGTCATCACTAAAACCTACAATTATCATCTTACCTACATTTACATTCGTCTCAATATTAACATATTTGAAGGTTTCAATTGAACACGAGTTTTAATATCGCGAAATTACGCGGATCAAATAGAAAAAATAAAAGTCTCTGAAAGAAGTGATAACTAATCTAAATTGAACTATTTCGGTAATGTAAGGGGAGATCATTTATTAATGAAATCTTTAATTAAGTTTTAATATGCTCATTGTTAACTGTATATGTCTATCGCACACTAAACACTGAGTAGAGAGTCGGAGTCAAATAGTTTGCGGAACGCCGGCGCCATCTAACGGCGCTGGTCAGACTCAATGAGTCGTGAGCCGACGGCGTGCTAGATAGTTCTTGAGTGGCGGCCCGCCAGAGCGGTCGACTGTTGACACTGTCGCGTTCCTAATCATCATTGTTAATGTGTTTGAGTAAATTGATATCGGGAACATTAAGTGATTGGACATTACAATCCGAGTTAATTAATGAGGTGTTGATTGCACCAATATTACCCACCAACGCCAACAGTATGGAGATTGAATTATGAAACCCATTAAGTACGACGTCGGCGGGAACTCTATGCATATGCTTCTTCTTTTTCTCTTATTCTTCGACATATATACATACAGCAAATTTATATGTAAAAAGATATTAATTTAATTGTTAAAATTTTTTGATAAAATGGTAACTACCTATATTTGTCGGTAGATATAGTCTCCTGAGCCGGTGGTAGATTGTTACCATGGCACAGATTTGAAAGTTCAAAAGAGCTTGTTAAGCCCAACATAAACTATTATTTGACAGTATATTAAAAACTTATAATTCTTACTCTACTCTCTCCACCTCAACTCTCTTTCCTCTCCAATACATCCAACATCGCCACACCAACAACTATCACTAGAAGTTGAAAGACTTTGTTACACTATCCTTACCTCGCAAAGAGCAGTCCCGTTTTGGTTCCCTAGGGAGCTCACAGCACATTTGTCTATCTCATCGGGGGTGTTGTAGCAGCTCTTCAGCACTGTACCAACGTCCCCACAGTCCAGCTCCACCGTCACCTTGGGTCCATTGTCAGGAATGAAATATATTGCTGAGAAGCTAACTATCGTCACTATTTGGAAGAATATGAATAGAGACTTCTGGATTTTAAACCTGGAAAGACATTTTCTTTTAAATGAAACCTTTTTTACGTCCATGAATCGCATCTCGCATTACATGTCGAAGTAAATTGAAAGGCGATCAGCATAGCAGCTATACCAATGCTTTTTAAAATTTTAAATGTCGACATTTGGAAAAGAAATTGGACTTTTTGACGTAATTATACATGTAGTCGTTTCGCAAGCATAATTCACCGGTTCTCCAATAAAAAGCCCGTTCCGATACGATATAAAAACCAGGAAATTACCTTTTATTAGGTTATCGAGCTACCATCTACTGTTTTATCATTTACCATCAAATTAAAGTAGTCAAGCGCTAACCTGCCAGCAATTAAACAACAAAAAACAAATCTTTTTAACACCGATTCATATTTGAAACTACATTTACACCATGTGTCATCCATTAGACGTATTCTTCTAAAAAATGCCTCTGAAAATTAGAACAGTTATTAGGATTTTACAACAATCCAAGTGTTAGAAATTGAGTTACATCAATACTGAGAGAGATACATTTTATAATGGTTCTTATATGTTTCATCCCCTATTTCTACCCTTTAAGTTTAGGATATGTACTAGAATTTGTTAGAAAATGGTGGTTTACGCAAAATTTCCCATTGGCTTACAAATATCTAACACGTAAATTATTCCTTATAACAACATGTATCTATCATCAAGGTAACTACAAAATATACACTAGAAAAAAAGTGTCCTTTTTACAAGCAGACACTTTTTAGTGTATATCACTTCAAGTCCTCTATCAGATATACAAAATCCACGGCAATAAGCAACAAGACTCGAGAACGAGATATTTAGATAAAGGCAATAAGATAACGTGAATACGTTTTATTGTTTGTACATTTTAATATATGACTTTCGGCCAAGTTACCATTGAACCAAATACATTGTAAAATTACGTATAATTATATGTAGAAAGGAGAAAAGAACAGGGAAAAATATATTTGATTCCTATCTTAGCTGCTCAATGCACGGATCTGCACATTATTAGACTTCATCTTTAAATTATGAAATTTGAATAGTTGAGATTACAATTAGCCGAAATAAAAGCCGTTTGTATGAAAATAGCAATCATTACATTTTAAAAAACGTATTATCTTTTCGTTTTTGTAAACATTCGTGGAAATAAAGAAAATTTCTTTGTCGTGTCTTGTAATACACGAAAATAGTGTACATTAAACGACTTCCTAAAGTACAACCAGAATTAATTAAAAAAAATTATATAGTCTAGTACTTTTTAGCGAGTGTTTCTGAGGTTCGTAACCTAGGCCTTATTATTGAATCAGACTTAAGGTTTGAGAAACATGTTGCTGAAGTAAGTAAAAAAGAAAATAACTGTTTTTATAGGTTAAAAATTCTTTATAAAATTCGGCAATACATAAATCAAGAACATGGCATTCGATTAGTTGAAAGTATCGTGCTCTCAAAGCTTAATTATGGAGAAATAGTTTATGGCCCTCGTTTATTTGCCAAAACTAGTAAACTTATCAAGAGTACAGAATGCATGTTCTCGTTTTTGTTTTGACAATCCAAATAGCAGCCATGTGACACCATTATTATACGAGTATAATCTTCTGAAGATGAAAGCAAGGGGAAAAGTGCACTTAGCAACTTACTACTATTTGGCATCGTCAAATCTGGTAATCCATAGTATCTATATGTCGGAGAATAAGAGAGGAGGAAGCGTAGGCTTCTCTGCCGACATCATCATTAATGGCATCAATAATTCAATTTCCATACTTTGGGCGTTCGTGGGTAATGTTGGTGCAATCAAACACAATTAACTCAGATTATAATGTCCAATCACTTACTGTTCCCGATATCAATTTACACAAACTCATTAATATAGCTAGGAACGCGACAGTTTCAATAGTCGACCGCTCTGGACGACCGTTACTCGAGAACTACCGAGAGACGCGCCGAACTGCCACTTATTGACTCTGGCCCACACGGACCAGTGATCCACAGACTATTGCACTCCGACATATATATCAAATTAGAATGGAATCTAATTGAAGTAGCTTCAGTATAAGGAAAACAAAGGCACCTCTTAGATTTCCTTCACATTCTTCTGCAGCATTTAGAGGTAGCTTTAAATACGCTGCAACCCGTTGTTGGAATAATATACCCCCACCGAAACTGTGCCACAAAAAATACCTTTAAACGTAATTTGAAAACGTATTGGTAAATAATCATAATAGAATGAAAATTATGCAGCAGAATTTTCAATATTGTAGCTGTAAATAAATAATCTTGTATCTTTATTTCTACGTACATTTAGATAAGTTTTATTTGTTTTATATTATTTTATCAAAACTGGATATTTAATGTCATTTTAATTTTTAAATAGTACTGTTATTATAATTGTTGTATTGCTAATATCCCTTTTTGTAGTTTGTAAACGTAAACGTTCCTTGTTAGTTTTATGCTGTCTATTAGTTCTACTTTAAGACATTAACACTTTATATTATGATGTTTATTCTAAGATTTTTTTAACGTATATAACACACAGATTTGTACACGTACCTATCAGCGATGACACCAAACAGTGGTTTAGCGACGAGACCAAATATTGGCAACACTGTGTATATCAAACCAACTGTGGTGGAGGAGAAACCCAGCTGCCTCGCATACGTCGACAGGTAGGGGACAAGTGGAGCAGTACCTGGAATTCAATATATGTAACTTAAAAGGGCCTTCATAAATCTATATTGATCCACATAAAAGAGGTAAGTAACCTCAATCCCCATCACATCCCGACTTAAATAAACTTAGGCGACAAAAATAATATATACCTTATATTATAACTGCTATAACATTATTCACCTTGACATCTTTACAGAAAACATTTGGTGTTGATTTTGTTATCAAGAGCCGTCGCTTCAACCGATGGACGTCCACTACTGGCCACAACCGATGGTCTCACGTAATAACGTCCACAAGGCGACCTTCTTTATGTCGTCGGTCCACCTGGTGGGGGGTCTCCCTACACTGCACCGCCCGGTGCGATTCGTAGGGCTATGTTGGTGACTTTGGTTCTTCTACGGATCTCCTCATATCTGATTTGAAGGCGTAGAGAAACTCCGAGCATAGCCATCTCTATCGCCCGCTGAGTGAGCTTTGAGCTTTCGTATGAGGTCCAAAGTCAGCAACCACGTTTCAGAGCCGTAAGTCATAACTGGCAACACGCACTGTTCGAAGACTTTGGACAGGCACTGAGGAATATTGGACGAAAATATCTGGCGTAGTTTCCCGAATGCCGCCTAACCGAGTAGGATTCGGCGGTTGTCTCCCTTCTCGAAATTGGACCTCTGTAACTTGACTTTGTGTCCCAAGTACGTGTACTCGTCAACATTTTCGAGAGCTGATTTCTCATTGGGTGGAGTGGAACATGGATATTGGACATAACTTTCGTTTTATTCATGTTCATTTTTAGGCCCATCTGTTGTGAAGCTCTGCCGAGGTCATCGAGCACTGTATTGAGATCTTCCAGAGTCTCAGTGTCAGTTGTCAAGAGTACGAAACATTAAAATGGGACCGCTGACTTCACGAGACGGATTTCAAGAGTAAGTCGGTAGATTTTTAGAGGGATTGAAGTTTTGATTGAAATTGCCAACCTCATTTACTTGGAATAAAGACATCAAATACATAAAAGTATCCTGTCACAGCGTTTATTATCACATTATGAAATTATTTGCATATATTCAGTAGGTCTGAGAATAGGTGGTAGTATATTATTGAGCCCAAATTAATTAAAGCGATACAAATTGCTAGTCAGCTGATAGTCTAAGGTAATATTATAAAGAGGAAACATTTGTGTTTTTGTATATAAGTTCGTAACGTTTCCACATAAAAACTACTGGGCCAATTTCAAAAATTTAACGTATTCAAATTACAAGATTATAGAACGTATTAATATGTATAAAAATTTCTGCGGTACCATATGTCCAACTATTGTAGTTATGCCACTAAAACTACTTTTTAACATTTTGATAGTTAATAAAACTGCCGACAATAATCAAACCATTCATTCAAATAATTCATACCTCTGTATTAATCCTTGTATTGAGTGCTATTTTATTAAAGGTCGTTTCAATACCAGTAAAATAATTTTTAACTTATTAAAATCGGATATTCCGTTGAAAAGATATAACGAATTTTAAAATTTAAATCTTTGGGGAGATTGAACTTTAAATGAAACTTGTCATGGCAACGTCTAAAAGCTTGTTAGATAATAATTTATTGGAATGTCCTTGACTCTCAATCATTGCCTTATTTTGTTGAAGTAATCAATCTAGAAGGAGCTATCAATTTCGTAAAGTTTTTTTATTGCTTTGTAACAAATAAGCTACACTAATACAGTTTTTGAGATATGATAGGTTTACTTCTAAGAATACATTTATATGATAAAAAAATTAAAAAAAAAGTTATTGCACCTAATATAACAAAAAAAATAAAAATGTTTCTAATTCTAGGTGACAATAAAAAGGATACCCGACAAAGGACTCTCTAATATCATTGAAATGTATGGATAAACGTATACGATGATTAAAAAGTGTTGTAAAATCCTAATAGCTCCAATGATAGTAAACATGATGAAGGTTGTATGGGAGGAAAAGTAAATCGTCATCTTTGACTTCGAAATTTAGTAAAAAAAATCTTGATAAACCAACTACAAGATCTCTTATCGGCAACTTATGCGATGTTTTTTTTGAATGCGACTTTCACTGCATGGACGGGAGCAACACTCCTGGCAGGTGATTCTCCATGGGAGCTCAGGGCCGAATTTCTCACGGCTGCCTACCAGTGAAGAGCAGCCGCGAGAATCAGAGGGAAATCACCAGACCCTGACATAAGGCGGGTCAGGGTACTAGCTAATAGAGCCTAGACCTAAAGATGGAAGGAGAATCTCGGGTCTCCAATAGGATATTCTCTTAATGTAAAACCCCTTCAAACTATAAGCAAACTAAAATGATTTTAAATGTATAAAATGCGTATAATCTTATCTTAACAGGCGTGCGACATAGAGCTACGCTATAACACTGCTATTAGTTTTTTATTATTTATGTATTTATTTTATTTAAAAATAAAATACATTAATTACAACAAAATCAGATAAGTTAACGGTGTCGCAAAAACCCTTGCGGGTTTGTCTGTTCACCGGGGTGAATCGTTCAGCGCTCGAACTCATTGTTGGTATCGTAACTAAAACAAGTGACTGACGCGTCAAACCGGTTTAGCACATTGTTGCTAAACCATATACAGGTGTTCCAATATTAAATTTTATTTATTTGTTAAGAAGTAGTTTTTGAGTTTCACTTTTATATTGTTTTCATTAACTTCGTATTTTACGTTATGCGGTAAGTTATTAATTAGAGTCGGTACAATAAATTCGAGTGTCTGTCGTCCATACAAGTTATTGGTATGTGGCACAATAAGTTTTGAGTTAGTGATACTGCGTGTAAGTATTGGGTATTGAAACTGCTTTTGTAGTTCATTTTTAAAATAGTTTTCTGTTAGTAAGATGTATTTTATCATATCCTGTATTGGCATAATTTTACAATAAGAAAAAAGACTTTGGTGATCTACATTCCTCGCATTGTAAATTTTATTTTTGATCTTGTATGGTATGATAGATTTGAGTAATCGTATCTGCAATTGATAAATGTGATTTAAATGTGATTTGTAGGTTCTGCCATAGCTACTAAGACCATACGATATGGTAGGTTCTGCAAGCGATTTATAAAGCATTAGACGTATTGAGTAAGGGATCTTATTATGTATTAAGGTAAATTTTGCCAATATCGCTCTAAGTTTGTCACACACATGATCTATGTGTGCAGTCCATTTTAAGCGATCGTCGATTAGGAGTCCGAGATATTTATGAGTTTTTACTATTTCAACTGGATTGCATTTACATGCTTGTATATTTGCATGCAGACACGAATGGCTATGTGCTATTATCATAGGAGATACAGTGCTTCTATTCTGGCTTGAACTTATGTACATAAGTTTGGTTTTGTTTGCGTTCAGCACTAGACCCACGTCATGTGACCACTTGGATAAAGCAGTAAAGTCTTTTTGTAATTTTATAAGAGCTGTTTTTATATCCTTGTCCGCTGCTATAAGGCATGTGTCGTCAGCAAATTGATATATCTCCGTATTTTTTATGGTCCGTATTTTATGGTTTATTATAAACAATATAGCTGCTTATCTCAATTACTTATCGTCCTCGAATTGCGTTCCTAATCTAGCGATGTGGGACGATATGTGTTATTAAAACGTCGATTAATCAAAATGCTACTAATAAACTAACCTCCGTCTATGGAATACAAGAAAAACAGAGGACAAATTTATAAGCAAAGGTTATAGCGAGCCTACTTTGAAAGATAGACTATTGAAGAGGACCAACTCCGTTCTATATGATTGTTGCAACACCTTTCCTTGATGAGCCGTAACATAATGCTATAAGTAGCCTGTAGCCTTCCTCGATAAATAGGCTATACAATAACAAAAACATTTTTCGATTCAAAACCGTAGTTCTTGAGATAAACGCGTTCAATCATACACTTCAACATTATATTAGTATAGATTCAGATTCTTCAGCGACAGGTCTTAGTGTCGCTGATCGGAGGGAACCTGTCGTTAGCTAGCATAGTTGACGCAATGGTTGCTAACGAGACGGGCTGGAGAGCAGTTGCCTCTTTTTGCGAATCTGTTATATCGCTGAAGGAGGCATCGAAAAGGGCGAGGTAGAATGCCGACAACGTTCCCCCACTTAGATGGAGGAGGCCAGGAAATAGGATGCGTAGGTTTGCGCATCTTCTGCTCCCTCCCTGAATCACCGAAATGAGCCGGCTGCAACCGAGGTGCTAGAGTAAGTTGTGTAAGCGAACCTCTGGCCCTCCAACCATGGATGTTGATGGTCTGGACAGTAAATCCCACACTCCCGCCCAGTGGTGCGTAAGGGCATTTCCCAGCGGCGTGAAAATATAAAATAGATTCAGACTCACCTGCATTGAACAGGAAATAGTGTCCCTTTATAGGTAACAATTTTTTGTTCACGTTCATCTTTGCCGGCAACATTGATTCTGTAAAAGAAACGTTTTAAAGGATCTTAAATTTAAGGGCTAATTTAGTAAATTACATATTAAAATTTATCTGGATTGGTTGGAATAGGTAGTGTACATATTGGATTTAAATCTAAATCACATAACTAATTCATTGTATACCGAGCTGGTGTGATTGTACATTTATCGTTAGACAAACTATTTATGCATAACTAATTCGCTAGTTACTAAATAACAGTAGGCTGAAAAAGTACTGCTGAATCCTCAGTAGTCTCTCAGTTGGTAACACATCTACTAACGGTTCGGAAAATTTAATCCGCTGAGGAGAAACCGGCAAGAAACTCAGCGGTTATTCTTATAGATATAGTTTTGTACGTTACTATGTGTATAATTTTACAAACAATTTTATCGCTCTAATAATCTTCAACATTGTGATATGTCTTTTGTAAAAGGATGTTTTTAAATGATTGCAGGGTCTTATTAAAAATGCGTATGTTCAACCCCACAAATGATTTTCGAACCTTAAATTATAATTTAATCAATACACAAGCCTAAACCTGAGATACATTACATTCGCGATGTATTTCCTGGTGTAATAGTGGAAGTACTCGCTTTAGTTAACAGAGATCCTATGTTCGATTTCTGGCAGGATTTTATTATTCATCTAGGTCTGGTGGATGGCTTTACAATCCAATAAGTGGCGTTAAACAACAAAAATGCATTCCGTAACAATTCTGTGTAGAATACATCGTCAGATATTATCACTACCCCAGAGGGTTATAGCGATCAGAACTATACGGGGGTACCGCACAGTGTCATGGACGGCAGCGACACTCCTGGAAGGTGATCCCCCATGGGAGTTCAGGGCGGAAGTTCTCACTGCTGCTTACCAGTGTAGAGCAGCCGCGAGAACCAGAGGGGAATCACCAGACGCTGACGAGATAAGGAGGGTCAGGGTTCTAGCTAACAGATCCTTGACCCAAAGATGGAAGGAGGATCTCGGGTCCCTAGCAGCGGGCGGGGCTATAATAGGGACGATCTGCCCTCATCTTGACAAATGGCTGGGTAGAGAGCACGGATCGCTCTTCTACAGGATGGTACAGTTGCTTACCAGTCATGGTTGCTTCAACAAATACCTGTACCAAACTGTCTGTGAGCCGTCGGCCAGATGTCACGAGTGTAGTGCCTCGTCAGACTCAGCCCACCACACTGTGGTAGAATGTCCCGCCTGGGGACCTCAGCAACTCATTATGACGTCGCTGATCGGCACAGACCTCTCACTGGCAAGTATTATAGGACCAATACTTACTAGTGAGCAGGCCTAGAGAGCGGTTGCCTCCTTTTGCAAGACTATCATCTCGCTTAAGGAGGCACGGCAAAGGGAGAGGGTGAATGCCGCCGAAACACTCCAGCCACGATGAAGGGGTGCAGGAAACAGGAACTCCTACCCCTGTAGAATATCTGTGAGCTGCAACCGAGAGGCCAGAGAGGAATGTCTCAACGGACCTCTGGCTCCCCACTCATGGTTGATGGCGGTCACGCTGGGTTTTAGTGGATATTGCGAATTCGTACCCTCGCGGAGTCCCACACTCCCGACCCAATTAGTCGTGGTGCGTAAAAGCATTTCCAAAAAAAAATTATATCACTACGATTCGTTTCTCGATGAAATCGTATACTGACGAGGGTCTTCGTACTCCCATTCGATCGGAGATCACGTGGGTAACACAATTGAGCACATAGCAATAGTCAAACAGTTAATTATAACTATACTCACAAAAAAATCACATGATTTAAAAATCACAAGTTATTTAGCGTAAAAACAGTCGCAAACGGCAACAACGCTAAGCTCTACAACCAGTTTTGTACACGTGAAAAAAAACTAAAGGCAAATGAGACACAATAAGAAGCATTTGTTACTGAAACATGCTTGGTTCGATTCTCAGAAAGGTATATCGCATTTCATTCGCAGTATAACCATACAAAACTAATCACTTTTATAAAAGGAGACATATAACGATGTGTATTGTAGTTGTTAGTGTCTATTTGTAATTTCAAATTAACATCTATTTTACTAAATGCATCCGAAACAGCGGGACCTATCTTAATAGGACTTTCGCTAACATATATCTGTTATAAGTAACTTAATATAATTTTAGAAAAAAAAAGGCACAGAGAATTACGCGGATAACATGTAGGCAACAACTAGTTTTTTATATAATGTATTCATTAAAAGTAAAGAATCCTAAGTCTTCCATAACCCACTCATGTTAAATAGGGTCGCATGTTAAATAGGGACGCGTTAGTTAACGTGAGTACACAAAGTTGACGGTCGCAAAAGTAGCGGTTTCTGTACAGTCAAAAACACACTCTAGTAAGCGCAGGTTCATTAAAAGTGCTTTGGAGGGCGCCTCGAAAAACAGTTTCATTTGTGTGCAAATATAGGTAAATTCGCCTCTGTCATTTGGTGACAGTGTACAATCATCACTGCATCTGAAGTGCAGGTTCATTGAAAGTGCCCTGGCCTGAGCCTCCTAACTCCGCCGCACTATATACTAATTCAACTATAGAAAAGGAATAGCAAATAAAATAGAAATATACAAAAGTAGAAAAATAGAATATAAATGAAACGAATATTATTTACGCTACAAAAGCTTTGATAAACTAATGGCAAGAAACATAGAGTTTCAGTTAGAAAAGTTGCTGGATTGAATCTTCTGTAGGCATTACATTTCTATTTATGAAATGCTCAATTGTTGTTTTCGTTGAAGAAAAACTCGAAATAACCCTCATATTCCTGGGTGTAATTCTAGAGTATTTATAGCCAGCCAATCCACAGTGGAGTAGCTCTAAGGGTCTAATACCCTCCATCCTACGAGTGTAGAGTGATGCCCAACAATGGAACTTTAATATGCTATCACATAAAAATACTATTATATTTATAATTTTTATGCAGCATGATTCAGACAAAAAAGAACATACAATTTCCTAAATTTGCACCATTTGTTATCGATCCCACTAACTGTTAATAAAGTGTGTACAATGATTTTTATTCAATTATATGATTGTTAGGAGACAAGTCCAATAAAAAATTTGAGAGTAGAATTATTCATATGACTAGGTATAAGAAGCTGTAACTAATACATTAACAATATGGTAAGGCTAAAGGAACAATAACATAACATCAAGACAAAGCTAGAAGGCAAAACAATAAGGCAAGGGTCATGAAGGTATAAAGGGCAACAAGCAAATGAATGAGCTAGCTCAAGCTGGATATAGCAGCGGTTTCATGGGTCCTGAACTCTGCATTGCAATAGGCTACTATTACAAAAGCTATGCTAAAACCCATAGGTATTGCGGAAGACTACTTGCAGGGCTTGCCTAAGGTGCAAATGTGATAGATTAGCCAGGTCTATCTGCAACCTGACAAAAAGACTCTAACCTAAAGCTTACCCTGAAATTATTGAAATGGGTGTTAGAGGATATATAGGGAAAACTAAGTGGTGGGGCTAGTACAATTGCTTGTACGTTCTACTGGCTAAGTAGGCCCCACCACAAGATAGATATATCAAATTCATCATCTTATCATAAATGTCAATTTGTTCTTCATTATATAAACCAGTAAAATATAAGAAATAAAACTCTATCCCCATTGAATCTGCATTAATTTTGCATATCATCCAATTAAAAATATAAATTTGAATCAATGAATAAGAAATATTAAAAATTAAAAATTTGAAAAGATACCATCAACCCTCCTACAACATTGAACTCTCAGAATGTGGTGTCTATAAAATTCAATGTGGTAGATGGTTTTAATACAACAAGCTAGGAATTAGACTAGTTTATACAATTAAATCTGAGTTTCATGTAGGGCAGTGACCATATAATGTATATAGGAGGGTTGACTACATTAGTTAAAACAAAATAATTCCAAAGAACTTCATTTGAACCAGAGTTTATCATAGGGTAGGTGATTGTGAACTTTAAAAAAGAGCTTATGTTTGTTGTGACTGCTTTATACATCTAACAACAGTAATTGTAGATATTTTTTGGACAATATAACAATATTTATACAAAGAAAAATGGACTCAAATATAAAGTGTGTCTTATAGTCCAGATTTTCCAATAAATCTTTATATTTATGGTAAATGTTTTACATAAAAATAGTGTGCTGTTAAATATAGTAACTGTACAGCAAGAATTGAGTATTCCTAGTATGAGCTACATATAAATAAAAGTGACCATAAAATAAATGAATATAGATTCAAAAATATATTATAAATTTGAAATGCCTTATCGTTCATTGCGTTATGACCACATAAATACGTAAACTAACGTGTTTCTTAACCTACACAACAAACATAATGAATGAACTTAAAACTTCATGATTTAAACATAAACAAAAGCGTCAAATTTATGAGTAAACTGAAGATTGTAAACTTAATATGTTGTTTGTCAGTGCTCAATACGCGTGTAATAACCTTTTATGTAATATTTTTCCTACTTTAAAACTTTCTCATTTCTCTCAAGCGGGACTTTTTAATTTCGAAGAATATGCGTAACAAACGTTTACCTGCTTGTGTTTAATTGCAAAATAGCTATGTTTCTGTGTAGTTTCATTCAAAAATTATGTTTACGTACCTTTGATACTGTAAAACCTCTAATACCGCAAATTTCTTAAGTACACTGAATTATAATGTTTGCTAAATTAATTGTATATAATTAAATCACAACCCGTATAAGATAAGTGAAATTACTATAATTTAAAACAAACTTAATCAAAAAGTTTAAATATTTATAAAGCACACTATAAAACAGCGTGCATAGAAGTTAGTGTTCTTTGAACAAACAACACTCGTATAACTAACCAGTATATAGGTATTATCTATGGTATAACTATTTACTACTGAATACTGACATATATGTTTTTTAATTTATCCTTTTAATGGAAAAGGCAAAGGTTTTAGACACAATCATAAGATATGATTTTGTTATCTATGGTCAATACAGATTATATTTCCAAATATGATATCTGTATTATTTTATATAACCTATGATTTCATTATTAACAATATTGCTAGTAACTTACTGAGACGTACCCCACAATGTAATTTTTTTTTTAGTTTATCAAGTTAGTAATGATATTTAAATATAGCATAATGAAGCTATCGTATAAATATGCATTAAGACAGGGAGCAAAAATAAAGAATTAAATCAAGATAGTAAATAACAAAACTAGATAGCATTATAAAGAACTCAAGAAAAAAGCAATTGATAAATTTGAGTGATCGAGATATATTGGCATAATATATAATTTGTTAAACAACGTCGATTTCTTTTTCATCTAAGTTATTGACATTATCAGAATGCAACTTCCATCTATTAATTCTTAATGGAAAATCTGAAAATAGTGTTTAACTGTTACCACCTAATACATTTCTTTAGCTGTTCTACAAATTTGATAAATACGTCTTGGTCACTTGTGTTCCCCTGTCCACCTAGAGAAACTCCGGACCGGGGACAATTCAATTTATGAATGTGGCCTGGATGAAGGCACTGTTTCCCATATCAGGGTCAACTGTCCTATAATTTCCCATCCAATATATTATATTATTCCTTCCACTTTCCTTTAAAAGTTGAGTATTTGTTAACCCTTGCGCATAGTCTCTATTGTAAATAATCTTGTAAATTTATTTAATGTAATAGTATTGAGTTGTGAATGTCTTATAAAAAGTGTTTATCATGTGTTGCATTGTGTCGTCCCTAACCCTCTCTCCCTAATCTATTTTTAGTGGTGGTGGTAAATGAGTAAGGGGTTAACTATTTGTAGATCATCAAAATTTTGTGTGCAATCACAGAAATCGTAAAATCTCTTACGTGGCTTCTCCAATTAACGTGACACTGGCGAAATTGAGTGTGCCTTGTCACATCTGAAAGCCAATTATTAAAATAGAAGATAAACTGACACCCCGATTTTTTTTCTGCAAATAGAAAATACTTGTATTAAAATTAATAAGGGCAATAATTTTGGTATCTGCATCAGACATACCGGTTAATATAGATTCTCATTAAAAAAAGTTGTTTGTATGCAATTAACACAAATACATATGCTATACATTACGCCATAAATATAGAAGCCATGATGACCTAGAAATGAACCGCGTGTATTCTCCTTTAGAAAAATCGCGGGTTCGAATCTAAAATGTATCGCGGCTAAATGTATCTTTCTAAATATGTAACTTACGTGCTTGATTGTTTATTCCAATACATCATTCTGAGTTTTGGTGCAGAAAAACATCTTGAAGAAACCTGCACAGCCGTTGAGCAATCGCTGGAGCAAATATGTGAAGTCTGCTGGCCTACAATGAAGCAGGAGTCTGTGGAGGAGGTGGAGGAGGAGGAGGAGGAGGAGAGGAGGAGTCCTGTGCCCAGTAGTGTGACATTAATTAATTGGTTTCTATTTACCTTACGTACATATTCATTACATATATATTTGTGTACATATAATGAAATCTTATCTGCATTTCTAACAATCCAGTAATACTTTTAGAGAAATATTACCGAGGAAAATTTTCTAGTTGGTAACACTGAAGACGACGTATCTAATCGTACAGATTATATAAATTACGATATTATTTTAAATTATTATAAGGCACTTTAAAAGGCACTGTATTGTTAAAAGGGCTATTGTATTTATATTTCATTATTTTGTAAATATATTAAGTGCTATCTACATATCTATGGTAGTAATGTAGTCAACAGATGCCGCTTCTGACCGGAATATATCATCAAGATTTCACATTTAGCTTTGCAGTTAATGTTGAAGTTGAAGCTGAAGCTCAGGTATATAAAAATTATATATAACTTGTGCTCACTGTTAACATCAAGAGGATAAAACTCTCATAGAAACTGTTGTGCATATTAGATGTATGGAAAGTAACGACATCTAAATAGGTTAGCTATTGATAGTAGTTTTTGAAAGTCAGTTAGATGGAGCTAATATAAAAGAGCTTTTTATTGACAAACCAGCTTAGGGATGGTCAATAATAGAAAAACGTCGATGTAGATTCATCGGCAGCAAAAGATTTATTTATCTTTATTAAAAGGCACTTATCCCAGTTTACAGTCTAGTAACATAAAAAACAAAACATCTACAGAAATTATACAAAGAAAAAACAAAATAAAACTTAAATTAAAATTAATAATAATAATAAATAAATTTTAAATTTAATTAGAATAAAAATAGTAAATAAATCTAAGGGTATAAGGCGTCGTAGTCATTTTCGTATTTGTACAAATTTATAATATGTTATTTACTTTGAAGTTGTTTACTCTATTTAGCAAATGTGTTAAGTGTTTGTTCCTCCTGACAGATCTAACATAATGTATCTTTGAAATTTATATTTTGAAACCGAGCTCAATCAGTTTAGCAATTGCTATAGCAGTAACAGTTTCCGTTTGTGGCAATCTTTTTTGAATTTCATCAACTAAATTTTTTTTTATTTTTCATCGATTGTCAGTTTTGGTTGGAAGCCAGTCACTTTAGCTAGTAACCTGGGAAGTGGTATTAGTGAGATACAGATTCTAATTGTTCCTTCCCATTACAAAACCATTGTACCTATATGCTGAATACCGAATAAAAATTTGCTATACCTGTTATTTCGTTGCTGACATTCCTTTTAACTATATCAATATCACTTAAAACCCACACATGACAAGCGTGTAAGTTAAGGGTTTTAAAGTAAAACTTCTTTAGGGTAAAAGTTTTACTGATGAAACGCGTGATTAGCGTCACGAAGATTTAAATTCCTAACATATCTTCCTAATTTTCCTCCCTCTGAGCCTCGGAAATCTAAAGTTTTAGATTTAGTTTCCCAAAGAAGTATCACATCTGACATGTGTACTTTGTACGCATGCAATTTTTATTATTTTTTATCGGCTAGGAAATGCACAGTAATAACGATTCGTAGGATTTACTTGGTCTGTGCCAAATAATGTAAAATGATTGGCCTGAATAGTTATCTAACCCCTAACTACCCTAACTATAAGATTCAACGCTAGATGGTCGTCAAGGATATTGTATTGTTTCAATATTTTATTCTAATTGATATTATGTAATTGAAATGAAAATATCGATGTTTTCTTGCTAAACATCGATGTATATTCAACATCGATGGACATCCCTTCACATTCCGAAATTGACATTTGAAGAACTGCGAGGGCCGGTATTGTTGGTTATATTTTATTTATTTAAAATGTAAGTGTTAATCAGTTAATATAAATTCATAAAAATAAACAATAGTGACTATATTAATCGTTTTTTATTGCGTATGCCTTAACAAGGACTCATTTATGTCGCCAGGAAACTGAAAAGATAAAATTAAGCAAAACTGTTTTTCTTTAAAACGAACTTGGTTACTGGTGACATAACTGACGCCTTATCCTTTGAAATACTTATTGGAATCAATAAGGCCTAATCAGAATCATATAAAATAATACAGTGCCATTTGTATTGTGAATTCGGAACTAACAGAAAATTAAAACTTTGCACATCTATAACCAATATATGTACGGAAACGATGACTGAATTAAATTGTTGATTAAAGAAACCAAAATTTCTTCTATTACGTAGGCTTTTTGCTGTGAAAAAAAGTAATTATCTTATTAGAAAATGGTTTTACATCTTAAAGCTACCAATGGGCGTTGTTCTGTGGAGAACGTATGAAAAATTCAATCAAGTATCCTCGCTCACTTCAAGATCGTTTCGTGTCGTCTTTTTTAATAAATGTTTCGTATTTATTGTCATCTCTAGAAGGTTCTCTGTTTTACTGACGTTACTTGGTTCTACTTTCGATTACAATTATTGAACATTATGTCATAAATGCGAAAGTAACTGTGCCTGTCGTTTTCAGGAGAAAACTACTAACGTTATTTTAATGGAATTTGGTACACAGATAGCCTAGAGCCTGAAAGAGGACGTAGGCTAGTTTTGATTACGTAAAATAGTTATAAAGGATGGAAACGCGACTAAGATTGTACACAACGAGCTGTGCAGTGAAACACTGCAGATAGCTTATTGAAGTAAATTAAATCTGTCTTGTTTGTATAATAATTGACCAAAAATACTATCCCATGAAGACGAGATCGCGGGCATAGCTAAGTAGCAGCCCATTAACGTCCCACTGCTGGGTACAGGTCTCCGCGATTGTAGGAGAGAGGATCTTTAGAGCATAGACCCACCACGCTGCTCCACTGCGTATTGGCAGGCATAGTACACAATTATGCAACAAATTCTGATTTTGCAACGTCCTGAGAATGTTTTACTTGTAATTAAATGTTGTAATGAGTAGCAGTAGTGTTAATTCACGAATACGTGTATAACTTCAAATCTATGTAACCTATTGGAATTGATGGCAAGATTGATGTGGATCCTAATGTGTGTAAACACGTAAAGAGCTGGCAGTGATAGTTTGTTTGTCACAGAAAGTGATTTCCAATTGCTTTGGACGACAATGATTGAACTCTAAATCAATACATTCGGTGGAATCGATTTCGATATTCCGTAATGAATTGGAATGCGGACCAATAAAACAGTACTGAAGCGGACATACTTTTCATTCATAATTATTGCTGATTGGGGACGTTTTCACACAACAACTACTGGACCGATTTCAAAAATTTTTTTACTATTAGAAAGCTGCATTTTCACTGAGCAACATAGATTATATTAAGTTCTCAAAGAAAATAGGGATCCCTAATAAAAATGCAATAATACAATCCAAGGTGTGAAAAAATTGGTCACAAAAATCTATCATCGCATGCGCTGCGGAAACTATTGGTGATAGAACAAAAAAATGTTCTACAATATTATAGAACGTATTAATATCTACAGAAAATTCCAAGATGCCATATGTCCAACTACTGTAGTTATGCCACTAAAAATACGTTTCTACATTATAAAAGTGCAGACAATAATCAAACAATATTATTCATACCTATGTATTAATCCTTATCCTATTAAATTATATTTTATTAAATACCGTTTCAATACCTGTCAAATACCATTTAAAAGATATAACGAATTTAAAAATGTCAATCTACCTGGCCAATGATACCCAAGCTAAAAATTACTGGAACGATTTGAAAAATTCTTTCATTACCCTCTAGATATTAAGAAGTTTTCAATACATGTAGAGTATTTTTATAATTAAATGATGTTACGAATTTATAAATGTAAGCGAAATAAAAGTTTTATGTAGACGAAAATAAATCTATAGTCCGATTTAGTACACTTCTCACTATCACGAGATCGATATCTACGCGGGTAAAACCAAGGGGCATTGCTAGTAAATGTACAAACTAAAACTATTTTTAACCGACTTCAAAAAAGGAGAATCAATTCGTCTGTATTTTTTTATGTTTGTTACGTCATATCTCCCGACTGGGTGGACCGATCTGGATGATTTTTTTTAAATGAAAGGTGGTGCTCGTCATTGGGTCCCAGTTTTTTTAAAACCAGTTCTGATGATGGCATCCACGAGAAAACCGGATAAGTGTTAAATTTGCATTAAGCATGTGCGCGACAAATGGACGAATAACTCAAGATCACGCCAACCGATTTCGATGATTCTTTTTTTTATTGGAAAGAATAAAGGATCGGATTGACGCCGACTCCGAAGAATACGAAGAACACTATAAAAGAATACGCAATTATGTCTTACTTTTTAGAGCATATTACTATATTTGTAAGGTTGTTTTGAAGGCGGTTATTTTTTTGTTAAAATTTTTATTTTTATTAATTAATTCTCTAAGCTATCAAAGACGACGTTGAACGCTTTTATCTGCAAATGTTGTCTGCAACAAAATAAAAAATATGTCTTTGTATGCGGGGAATTAAGGAGTTACGCATAATTAGAGCAGGGCCGGATTTAGAGGTGTGCAAGCCCCAGGGACAAAAGGCGAGTGAAGACCCCCCTTAACCACAAATTAGTTTCAAAATAAAATTATCATTTTTGTAGTCGAGATTTTAATTAAACAATTTATTTTGAATGTATTGTGTAAAGAACGTATAATATTTGCAGAATATACAATAAAGACACGGACTCTTATAAATAAATCATTTCAATCACATTCATGAACTTAAAGATTGTATTCTCTTGAGATTATACGAAGTACTCATATATCGGTGCTTATTTTTTTGGTAAATGCCAAACACTCCATTTATTTTAATGAATAAAGAAAACGATTAAATCGTATTTCAACAATGCATATATATTTTTTTTCGAAGTATATATTGTCAAGACACTTATCTTGTGGAGACCGCCAAACTAGGAAGTTTATATTGTATGTTTCGCTCTGTTTGCTGAATACGTGAATATTATTCTTCTTCTTTATGTACCTCTCCGACTAACGAAGGTTGGCAGTCAGCTCTCCATATTTAACTTAGTCCCTCGCGAGGCTAAATAGTTCAGCGGCAATCGCGATCCTGGTCCTCTCCCTGATGTTGCGCAACCAAGACTTCCTCTTGCGGCCAATCCGCCTCTTGCCAGCCACTTTGCCCATCATTATTAGTTATAAGAGTCCGTACCTGTCATGTCTCAGAACATGCCTTAGATACGCAACCTTCTTCTTTTTGACGGTCTTCCAAAATTCCCGCTGAAAACCCATTCGTCGCAAGACTTCTTCGTTGGCAACTTTATGGGCCCAGCTGATTATGAGCTTGCGTCGGTAGGCCCACATCTCAAATGCTTCTATACGTTATATGTTTTTTGAGATCCTATTTTATCGTCGTTGAATATTATTACGGATATATAAAATGTTATTCAATATACGAGTATATTTTGCGACGATACTTAATTTATCTCTTATGAAAAGCGAGATCCTAATTAATATATGCACGTATTGCTCTTTTTAGTAATATAAAGATAATTTCAATGTCCGCTGCCTTACCCCATAACAGTATGCCGTAAGATATATCTTTTATCTATCCGTATCTTTTCTAACACCAAATGCAGCTGAACTAAGTATGCCAGAGTCTTAATAAGGGCTACCCCACTGAAGCCATAAGTCTAAGGTTATTCCTGAGAAGACTGTAGACTTAACTTTTCTTAATGGACTGTCATCTATTTAGATATTTTCCAGACTTCTTTTGCATTTGGCAAAGCGAATTCAACACACTTAGTCTTTACCGAGTCTAATACAGTTTTTACACTTCTGTCTACTTTAAAAACCAAGGAAGTATCATCAGCAAATAGGACTATATCAAATTTGTTATTGACATTGTAGGACATCCATTTTTACACGTGATCCTAACAACTCAACTCCTCAAACAGTAAGTTTTATTTGTTGTTAATAAGTGATCTTTCTTCCCTTTTGAAAAGACGTAATATTATAAAAATTTGCGTCACATAATAGGCTGGATTTAACTTACTTTATAATAGTTTAGAAGTCTATATTGTGGAAACCCCTGTCTTATGGAGACCCCGGGACAGTGGCTTCCTGACCCCTCCCCATCCTCCCTAGATCCGGCCCTGAACTGGTGTGTGTATTAAAAGTATAAAAGAAGGACGTATGGCGGCTTCTATCTTTTGGAATATGAAAGCGGAGAATATCTGTAGTTAATTCTAAGTTCAGTAATATGTACAAACCCTCTCTCATGCAAGAGAGGAGGCCTGTGCCCAGCAGTGGGACGTTAATGGGCTGCTACTTACTTTTTACTTACAAACGACATTAGCTTACACAAACTAACATTAGGTATTACATTTAAAGTTTAAAGTTAATTCTAAGTGATCTCCTTTCAAGAGAGTTATAAGATTATGAAGTTCACGTTACAGTTAGGTTCAAAGAGTATGCTTTTAGTGGATGTATTTGTGTTTATAGCCTACAATATTGCGTCAAAACAATATATTAATTACGGAAATGCTGGAGGCGTCGACGTGAACCAACGGCTTACGCTACTGGAGATTAACTTATACAGATATGTGTGATATATACTGGCAGTTTCCCATGGTATTATCCGCGTCGTTCCGACTGCTTTTGGCCTTTGGTAATAATGTTAAGGAAACGTGGGAATAGTGAAGAGAATTTGAAATTGAAGCTTTTTTCCCATCCAAGTAACACATGGCGGGCGATCCCCCTTGGGAGTTGAAGGCGGAAGTTCTCGCAGCTTCTTACCAGTGCCGAGTAGCTGCAAGGGTCAGTAGGGAAACACTTGATGCCGATGAGATCAGGAGGGTCAAGGTTATTGCTGACTGAGCCTTGATCCAAGCAGGGAAAGAGGACTTCGGGTTCCCAGTAGTTGGTAGGGCCATAACAGCCGCATTCCCCCCTCACTTACAGCAATGGCTGGGTAGACGACACGTAGTGCTTTCCTACCGTTTGGTTCAAGTGCTAACCGGTCATGGCTGCATTGGAAAATCATCATCATCATTTTACATTCACAACTCTTACACACATATCCGCTTTCACGCAGTTCATCCTCACTTTTTTAGTCGCCCTAAATATGATGGCCATACGGAGGGATATACATATTTGGCTGAAAGTCCTGCTTGGGGACCTCAGCGTCATCTGCTGACGTTGCAGATCGGTGCGGATCTCTCGCTGGCAAGTATTGCCACCTTCTGCGAAACAAACAATTCGTTAAAAAAGGCACGGCAAAGAGAGAAGGCGAATGCAGCTGAAGCACAATACCCCGACGGAGGGGAATAGGAAACAGGAGACGGAGGTTTATCCAACTCCTCCCCCTGAAGCACACTTTTGAGCTGGCTTCATTCGGAGGCGCCAGAGTGGAATGCCACAACGAACCTCTGGTCCTTCCATTCCCAAATGACGAGGGCTCCGCTGGGTTTTAATGGGTATTCTGGTACTACCGTAGAGTCCCACACTCCCAACTGTCTTCCAGGTGGGGTGCGTTTTCCTTTCCCAGCGACAAAAAACTTTCATGTAACACATGTCTCAGCTTGCTGTGGAGCGCGAGTAAAGGAATCGGTACTCCGAAGCGCAGCCAAGGCCAATGTGGCAGCCCCATGGCTCGTATCAGCTGTTTGAAAGAATTGTTTTTGAATGTAAGTTCCGTATATACTTTCCTAAGCATTTAGTGTAGTACGCTGTTCATTTGAAATTACAAACAGACCCTCCAATTTAGGATATTTATTTCATGTATTTATTACTCCGTTTACATTTGACAAAATAATATTAATATTCGTATACAGTCGAGTAACTGTGACTAGTACTTGTCGATACTTGCAGTTGCTATATAATGATGATTATCATATTGTAAAATTATTCTCCATTACGCAATAAGCTTTATATAGCAGCTGTGCTGTTTGTTTTCTAAAATTTCGGGGAACTGTGTTCCTTTCATTTTCTACCCACATTTGGCCCTTATTGTTATCAATATTGATGTTAACACCAACCTTTGAAGATTTTATACAAGATGATGTAATCTTGACTACCTAAAATATTTATAGGCGTCGAAACCTAACATAGTTATGTAAAAGTTTACTGACGCAAATATCAATATAGATGAAACCGATCGCTAACAGAATTGATGTAAATATTGAGAGCGTTCCGTAGAATGTAACAAATTTTAAATGCCTCAGAGAAGATATTCAGGTTTTTTTAATCATACCACGTGTTGGTAAAATTGATGAACTATAAAAAAGCATATAAAAAGGGAGAAACATAAAATATATACTTTTCTTTCTGGACTTTTCAAAAGGTTTATGTCATATATCAATTTATATACTGTATCTTTTGTTATACCTTTATAAGGTAGCTCTCTCTTATCCACGTTCGAAAAATACGGCGGTCCTTTGAGCACTCTCTTATCCAGATTAGAAGGACATGGTGGTGTCTTGAGCTCTTTCTTATCCAGGTTCAAAAGATTTGGCGGTCCTTTGAGATCTCTCTTATCCACTTTCGAAAGATATGGCGGTCCTTTGAGCACTCTCTTATCCAGATTCGAAAGACATGGTGGTCCCTTGAGCTCTCTTTTATTCACATTCGAATGATATGGCAGTCCTTTGAGCTTCCCTTATCCACGTTCGAAAGATATGGTGGACCCTTAAGCTCTCTTTTATCTAGGTTCAGAGGATATGGCGGTCCCTTGAGCTCTAGCTTATCCAGGTTCAACAGATATCGCGGACCCTTAAGCTCTCTCTTATCCAGGTTCGAAAGATATGGCTGTCCTTTGAAATCTCTCTCATCCAGGTTCAATAGACATCGCGGACCCTTAAGCTGTGTCTTATCCAGGTTTGAAAGATATGGCGGTCCTTTGAGCACTCTCTTATCCAGATTCGAAAAACATGGTGGTCCCATGAGCTCTCTCTTATTCACATTCGAATGATATGGCAGTCCTTTGAGCTTCCCTTATCCACGTCCGAAAGATATGGCGGGCCCTTAAGCTCTCTTTTATCCAGGTCCGGAGGATATGGCGGTCCCTTGAGCTCTAGCTTATCCAGGTTCAACAGATATCGCGGACCCTTAAGCTCTGTCTTACCCAGGTTAGAAATATATTGCAGTCCTTTGAGCTCTCTCTCGTCCAGGTTCAAGAGATATCGCGATCCCTTGAGCTCTCTCTTATCCAGGTTCGACTGTACATATGATATTCTTCAATAGGTGATAGGTGAGTACTTGATTGTGATCTCATCTGATGGTAAACAGGTCTTAAGTCTCAGTCTAAGGTAAGAGACAATTGATTTATTTATTACTAGCGGCCCGTCCCGGCTTCGCACGGGTAGACATAAATAGGTACAGATATTTATGTTATAAGCATGATAATTAAAACGACCATGAATTGACAATATTATGATAAAGTGTGATTCCTAATACAAAAACTAAGTAGCTCTGAAAAGAAACTTTTAAGTGAAGCATAAAAATGTGTTAAAAAAACTCGATATATTAAATGTCGCTTGCGTCCACTGCGTAAGGAGCCGACCGGCATGTATTTAAATTTTAATTTCATGATATCTTTTGAATGGAAGATCCGATTTCAATAATTTAAAGAGTAATCATCTGGTATTAAGACAGTCTTGAATATTAATTTATTTATTTGGATAAAAATTTATAAATGGTATGGATAACACGGTCTGATTTTGATCGGCATTTCTATCAATTTGTTAAATGTAAAAAGTAGTTATAGTGACGTAACTACAATAGTTAGACATATGGTCTCGCGAAGTTTTTTGTAGTTATTGATATATTCTGTAATATTGTCGAACATTTTTTTGTCCTATCATTAATATTTTTCACAGCGTATGCGATGAAACACATTTCATGGCTAATTTTTTTACACCTTGGGTTGGTTTTAATACAAATTTCTAAAGTTTTCTATAGTAATCTAGTATTAAATATAGCCTATGTTACTCAGTGATAATGTAGCTTTCTAATGACAAAAGAATTATTAAAATCCGTCCAGTACTTTCTGAGTTTATTCGTTACATACAAAAATACAAATATTTCCTCTTTATAATATTAGTGTAGATTTGAAATATTATTATATGCCTTAAAAACTACATTACAACTAAATACACAAAACTCAGTTAAGTTACCATTAATTACTACGACACATAAATAGCTATAGTATATTTTATAGAAAATACATTGTATATTAAAAAGAATTTTGTATTTCGACCCAGTATGGATCGTGGTCACGGCGTTACTGCTGTAGGCGGTTGAGTCAAGTTGTCAGGGGCAGAATCTATCTACCCTACGTCTAATCCTTTTATTTTTCATTCGAGCCAAATCCATTATTCGGCATACTACATTCACAACGTAACGTTTTAATTTTGAAAAAATTGCGTGGTATGTACCCGTTAACATAGTCAATATGTCGATAAACCACGAAAAGTTTCAGGTCAGGTCAGGTCAGTTCGCCTCACCCAGTCATCGTTGAGAACTCAGCTCTCGAAATTGTTGACTAGTACTCATACCTGGGACATATAGTCCAGCTTAAAAATATGTCCAGGTAAGTCTAATTTCGAGAAGGAGGTCAACCGCCGAAACCAACTCGGTCGGGCAGCGTTCGGGAAACTACGCCAGATATTTTCGTCCGATATCCCTCAGTGCCTTAAGACAAGACGTGGTCGCTGACTATGGGTCTTATGCGGAAGCTCAGAGTCATTCAGCGTGCGATGGAGGGGGCTATGCTCGGAGTTTGTCTACGTGATCGAATCAGAAAAGAAGAGATCTGTAGTAGAACCAGAGTCACCGACATAGTCCTACGAATCGCGAACCTGAAGTGGCAATGGGCGGGACACATAGTCCGAAGGACCGATGGACGCTGGGGACCGAAGGTGCTGGAGTGGCAACCCCACACCGGAAGGCGCAGTGTAGGCAGACCCCCCACAGGCGGCGCAAGATCTGGCCTTGTGGACGTCATTACGTGAGACCTATGTCCAGCAGTGGACGTCCATCGGTTGAAGCGACGACGATAATAGGATATAGAACATCCTTAAATACATCTATTTTATCGTGCATGATATCAAAATAATTACAATTTTCGTTGTAAACGTGACATGGTCGATAAATGAATGTATTTTATGGTCAAAGGCGCCAGGTTCCAAAAACAATGATTGGTGCCTTACATTGGTGTTCCTGGTGATAAGAAGAATTTTAAATATTTGGTATCTGATTTTTCTTGTTTCTCAAAGATTAAATTGAGTATTATTGATCTATCAATAGTTTCTATACTAAAAATACGATTACTTGTACCATTACCCCAAGGATCCTATGGAAGGGTAGGCAATAAAAAAGTAGACCTTTATACAAACCTCACGTTATGCAAAACGCGTGACGCGTGACGTAATTTCTTTTACGAAAAATACTGACTGCTTTATTGGTCTAGTGGTTAGCATGTTCGACTACAGACATGAGGTTCTGGGTTCGAGTCCCAGGTCGGGCTAGTTAAAAAATCAATATTGAGTTTTCTTTTAAGATTATATTTCAATATCTCAATATTTGCCCGAAGTTGGGAAGTTGGAGGTGTGATCCACACCCGTGCCTCAAAAAGCACGTTAAGCCGTCGGTCCTGCTCCTGATCTCTCTCCGGTCGTGTCGGATTCCCGTCACATCAGACTATGAGAGTGAAGGAATAGAGTGCACTTGTGTACTATCCAATCCTGCCTGCCAATCCGCAGTGGAGCTGCGAGGTGGGTCTATGCTCTAAAAACCCTCTCTCATGCGAGTGAGGAGGCCTGCGCCCAGCAGTGGGACGTTAATGGGCTGCTACTTACTTACTTACTTATACTGATTTTACTTTATAACGAAAAACGTAGAATATCCGACATTAGTAAATTTTAAAATATGCCAAACTTTCTTCTTAAATTAAAAAAAAAAACAAACTTTCTTCTATAATATTAGTGAAGAGATTTATTTGTAATACTTATTTAGAACTTAATTATTTATTGTTTAGAACATCCCTATACATATTTGGAACTCTGGAGTTAGTACTACTACTTACCTTACTGACATAAATAAAAAACTTTATTTGAATTATAGGAATCTAGAAACGAATAATGTTAAATCATAAATAGAACCTCCAGAAATCAATATCATTGTTTTTATAATGACAACTGACAAACTATCTGTCGTTTCACCTGATGGTAAGTAATCACAGCCACCCATGGACACCAAGGAAACTGCCGATGCGTAATATATATTGCATGGCTGAGCATACGTATATTAAATAAGATACTATAAATATGAATGGACTATTCTTAACAGAAGGTCATGCAATATGTAAAGGTCACTCTTTTATACGTAAAGCCAGTAAATGTGTTATATTCTTGATGAATACTTTAATAATAGAAACGGTTTCATTTGAATATTGTGATCCAGAGAGTGTAACTTTCTGAACCGGTAGTAGATTCATAACTAATCTCCACACAGACTTTATTCATTGAAAATAGAGTTTTATATAAAAAAATACTATTCATTAGAATTTAATTTCAATTTATTCGAGTCTGAACAGGAGCTTTTGCACTCCCAGGCTTTTATACGGTCTCACCAATCATTCAAATTAGAATATGATTTCTCAGTAAGCTTCCTCTTACATAGAAAGATGTTTTAATATTAATATTATCACGACTATTGGAGTATACGATATCAATTATATTTATGTTATACGAGATGCAATAACGTATACTTTTCCAAAGTGCATCATGAAAAAAATATTACCAGTTCTTTTGGAGCTAATTATCTCCTTTTGCACAGCTCTAAAGTGGAATACCTTATAATTATAAGCTACTGTTTTTTGGGTAGCATTTTCATTAATTTAAGCAAACTGTTTTACCAAATTTCAACTATCTACGCCTTATCGTTCCAGAGATATCGCGAGTCGATTGTTAACATCCTGCAATCCCCTTTCCGGGTGGAATTTTGCAAAATCCGTTCTTAGCTAACCTTTACTCAGCAAAATGAATATTCCTACCAAATTTCAAGTCTCCACGTCTTATATTTCCAGAGATATCGCGAGTCGATAGTTAACATCCTGCAATCCCCTTTCCGGGTGGAATTTCGCGAAATCCGTTCTTAGCTGACCTTTACTCAGCAAAATGAATATTCCTACCAAATTTCAAGTTTTCACGCCTTATAGTTCCAGAGATATCGCGAGTCAATAGTTTTCGTAAAATTTCGTAAAATGCGCTCTTAACTGACCTTTACTTGGCAAAAGGAATATTCCTATCAAGTTTCATCTCTCTACGCCTTATTTATTTATGCACCAAATAAGAAGTCACAGTATTAAGAAATTAAAGTTAGTATACATAGGATACCTCATCCCTTTGGACAGATCTCTGCCAGGAACCCCAGAAGGTGGAAGAGTTTTATAAAACATGTGGTGTAGGTACACAGATTTGAAAAAGCTAAGAATATGTCAGCATACATACAAGCTAAAGATATATTATAAGTATACATTGTTTTAGTTTTAAAGTAAGTTTTCATTTTTAATTTTTCCTTATATAGCTAGGCGTAGAATAAATTGTAAACTTGGGAAGGCACTGACCCCTAAGACACGGGCTTACCTAGTTTTGGGATGCAGGGTATTTTAATTCTGTATCACTCTTTTTTAAATCCAAATAAATATAGTTATATATATGTCGGAGAATAATAGAGAACGGAGAAGAAGCATAAAGCACAGGGCGTAGGGTTCTCCGCCGACAGCGTTTTTAATTGGATCCATTACTTAATTTCTTATTCTGTGGGTAATGTTGGTGCAATCAAACACTTTGTTAACTAACTCGGATTATAATGTTCAATCACTTAATGTTGCAGATATCAATTTACACGAACTCATTAACAATAATAGCTAGGAACGCGACAGTTTCAATAGTCGACCACTCCGGCCGACCGCTGCTCGAGAACTGCCGAGAGACGGGCCGGACTGCCACTTACCGCCGATACAAAGATGGCGCCAGCGTTCCACAGACTCTTGCACTCCGACATATACATATACTCATACATAAATACTAAAGATATAACCATAAGGAACTGGATAGAAATATATATATATATTTATATATATATATATATATATATATATCTTAAGTAAATTTCAGTCCTAATTGAAGTGATTACTAAATTATGTGATTAGTCAATAAATACCTGGATATCTCTTATATATATAGCTTAAAAGAATATCAAATAAGTATATTAATGGTGTAATTCCAATTACAGACAAACCGGCATGTGTTTTTAATTGCATATGTGTGGGGTTGCACAATTTTACATAAAAAACAACTAAACAATTTAACTGAGAGTAGTAACAACCTGCTTCTAACTATACTATACTATATTTCCCATCAAGGTGATCACAGTCAAGTCTTTAATGTCAGCAATAATAAAGAATGCATCTAACCATTCGTTGAGATGATACAGAGTTGTCTGAAAAGAAATTTTCTATAATCGATCGATAAAAAAAGGAAGCCGTATATAAAAAAAAAATGTTTATAAGCACTGGTCTTTTTTGCGTATATTGCGCTCATACTATTTTGCGCTCTAAGCACGGAATCTGACATACAATTAAGTACCACACGTAGGTTTCCAATATAATATTTATTTAATTAACAAACAATATTATGATGATGATGATAACAAAAAAAACAAAACACCCGACTGAGTTTGTTGTGGGCTCTCCTCGGATCAGGGCGCGAAGGAACCCTTTTAACTTTAGATTTTAAGTCGTTCTGGAGTATCATCATCAGACGTACATTAGAATTAGAGTTTGGAAAAGAAAAGAAAAAAAAAATTTGACGTTTCAAAAGTGCTGCAATATGCCTACTCGAATAAAGATATTTTGATTTGATTTGATTTATTATTAAAACATCAATTATTATAACGAAACGAATAAATATTACAGTCTAAGTTTTACATTGGATTTTTCCAAAATTATAGTCACAAAATGAACAAATTATATCGGACAATTATCTGAAAATTTGTGATTTTGTAGTCTTCTATCTATTTCTATCTAAATTTTGAAGAGCTTATTAAATAGATTTTTTTTAATTCTTTTGTTTTTAAGGGGCTTCTGTATTATTAATAATACACGCCAGCCCCATCGTAACCTTATAAACTAACACACAACAATTTAACAATAAAAAGAAATATAATTACAAACAAAAAAAACTAACATTATTTGAGAGAATCATTAACAAATTTACATAACTTAAAAGCCAAACAACTAAACGATAGATAGATGAAAATACTTTATTTTAAACCACACAGGAAACATAGAACAGAAGTAAGGTAAAGGAATAATGGAAATGTACAAAAAGGCGGACTTATTTATTTATTTCTAAACTTTATTGCACAGAGTGCAAACGGCGGGCTTAAATCTACCAGCCAACCCTTCTTGTGTTAGATAAGTCGTTGGTAGATGTGCATTACAGTGTTAAAGAAAGAATACAGAGATAGATAGAACTAAAGAAAAATAAGATAAATAAAAAAAAAACACTTGTCGCTACGCAGCGATTCCTACCAGGCAACCTTTGGGTTAGAGATATTGCTTAAATGGAACGTGGTAGGTGTAGGCTTAATAATGGTTTGAATTTAGTGAGACGTGTATATAATAAATTAATCAATGTAAATAGTGAGAAGGTAGCTTGTATTTAGCTCCAGACACACACACACCGACGGACCGGTAGTCCGACGGACCGATGGAAGTTGGGGCCCGAAGGTGCTGGAGTGGCGACCCCGCACCGGGCGGCGCAGTATAGGAAGACCCCCCACAAGGTGGACCGACGATATAAAGAGGGTCGCCGGTAGCCGCTGGAGCCAGGCGGCGCAAGATCGGGCCTTGTGGACATCATTACGTGAGACCTATGTCTAGCAGTGGACGTCCATCGGTTGAAGCGACGACGGCGAGCGACGACACACACACACACACCCACATACACACACACACACACACACACACACACACACACACACACACACACGTACGCACGCACACACACATTCATAGACAGACTCACACACCCACGCACAATCTCTCTGGCGCTTATTAATCCAATAAATAAATGTAAAATCCGTAATTGGCCTTAAGTTAATTTAATTCCATTACTCATATATGTTATTTTTAAGAGAGCTGTGGATTTTGTAAAATAAATAAATGATAAGTAGGTGATGTTAAATGTCCAAATGCAAATATATGAGCGCAGGAGACGGCGTCATGTTAAAGTTTCCGTCTGGTTTCTTGTAAAAGAAACTGAAGACATTCGGCCAAGAGAGGCGACTGGTCTTGCCGAATTTCGTCAGAATGCATTACGACTCCTCCTTCCCACGCTATTGGCTTTAGACGGCTTAGCTCGGCCAATGACGCCGCGTCTTACCCCCCTCGGCCATTGTAAAACGTTACGCTTTCCTTATCCGTGAAAACGTTCTAATTCCAATGAAAACGTAACGATTACCGCATTTATTGTGGTGTTATTTTTTCATATTTCTTTCGTTTGTGTGCCGCAGGTTCGAGTATCTCTGCTCGGTTGGCGCACGTACGTTTCAGTAGCTCCGCACCACACGGCGTGAGTCCGACGTGTCCGCACGTACAGTCGACCGCCCGCCCTATACGTATTCAGGCGCCTCGAACTTTCAAACTCCGTAGTGATTCTGAACTATCCAAGTGTATATTTCAGTGATGTACGGGACATAGTCACCCAAAAATCGCCCAGTTAAAGGATTACCCAGTGAAGTGATTAATAAAAGTAGGTGGGTGTTATTAACTACGCTTATAATCGTTTTACAGGCGCTTAAAAACTTTTTATGTGTCTTTTATTGCACCGTAAATTAGTTATCGTTTCGGCTTTGTATTTGTTGCAGTGTTTAAATTAATTAAATACGCTGATGCTAGGTGTTATATTTCATTGCTAGTGTTAGCGTAAACCTTTCGGTTTTAAATTAAAACAACGAGTACAAGGCTTTAAAATTTGTTTTGTTTATGTTTTTTTTTTAAATTTAAATCAAAATATTTTCATGAAAAAATCGTTTTTGCTTTTGGTTTAAATAAAATTCATGTATATTTTTGGTTGCGTTTTAAAAAGGCATTACAGTTTCTCGCCGTCGGCTTATAGTGGCTTTGTTTTGCGACTTTGTTTGTTCTCTCTTTTACAAAAGTCATATTATAATGTTGAGGATTATTTAAGCGATAGAAATGTTTGGATTTGATTCCAGTTGCTCAAAGAAGCAATATATTACACATTGTAGCATACAAAACTATTTTTAAAAGAGTAACCGTTGAGTTTCTTGCCAGTTTCTTCTCAGCGGATTCAACTTTCCGAACCGGTGGTAGATTTGTTACCAACGGACAGACTACTAACGATTTAAAAGTGTTTTTTGAGCCTACTTGAATAAAAAATATATTCATATTTGTTATTACAAGTTCGGTAGTTTGACGATAATAATTTTAAATAAACAAACGTAATAAATATAACATATATATCTTAAAGTATATAAGCACTGTTTAATGATATGGCATTTATTTTTAATATTATTATCAAACGATTATTAATTTCCGTAACTTCTACATATATTAAAAAAATAATCAATTCAAATGTTATTTAAAAAGTCATCTGTTGTACATTTAATTTTACGTGGGTAGTCGTAAAAATATTTCCTCTTTTATAAGAACCTCTGATGCTTCGGCTGAAAATTTTTACCTTGATTTAACCGACTCCAAAAAAAGGAGGAGGTGATCAATTGGTCTGTGTTTTTTAATGTTTGTTCTTTCTTAATATGAAAGGTGGTGCTTGTCGTAAGAGCCCATTTTTTTTAGTCCAGTTCTGATGATGGAATCCCTGAGAAAACCGTATAAGTCTTAAATTTGTATTAAGCATGTGCGCGACAAATGGACGAATAACTCAAGATCACGCTAACCGATTTCGATGATTCTTTTTTTATTAGAAAGGATATACTTCAAGGGTTGTTTTGTGATAGTTTGGTTAGGTTCTGATGATGGAATCCATGACAAAGTAAAGGAACTCTTCAATTCTCAGGAGCAAATTAACGATACTCAGCAGAATCTTTTATCCGGATATTTTTGTTACCTGCCGTAACGTAGTTAGTCAAGTAATTGTCGTAGTTAAATATGATGATCAATGGAACTCCTCAACCGCTTACAGTAAGGGTGCGATTTGTGGAGAATGTATACTGTCTGTAATCAAATTGCAATAACTGCTAGGCACTCATATGAGAGAGTGTTTTAGAGCATAGACCCACCACGCTGCTCCACTGCGGATTGGCAGGCATAGTTCACAAGTGCACTCTCTATTCCTTCTCTCTCATAGTAGTAAGTAGCAGCCCATTAACGTCCCACTGCTGGGTACAGGCCTCCTCACTCCTAGGAGCGAGGGTTAGAGCATAGCCCCACCACGCTGCTCCACTGCGGATTGGCAGGCATAGTACACAAGTGCAATCTCTATTCCTTCACTTTCATAGTCCGATGTGACGGGAATCCGACACGACCGGAGAGAGATCAGGCGCAGGATCGACGGCTTAACGTGCTCTCCGAGGCACGGGGGTGGATCACACCGCCAACTTCCTAACTTCGGGCAAATATTGAGAAAATCTTAATAGAAAACTCAATAATGATATATACTTCAGATGTATTATCTGTGAATCGGTGGTAGATAAGTGGGGGGGGGGGGGGGGGCTTTGCGTATTAGTGATGAGTTCGATTACCATATAAAATACTGATGAATAGCAGGTTGCGGGTTCGATCCCGGGTGTAACGGTACCAATGTCAATACAACTGCGTATTCTTCATTATTAATTCGAAAAAAGTTATACTTGTATTACTCCGAATATAATAATAATTGTAACTTCATCATCATCATTTTCTTGCCCTTATCCCACTAGGTGGGGTCGGCACAGCTTGTTTCCTTTCCCCATTTCACTCTATCCGCTGTCATTTCTACATTCACACCCTTTAAACACATATCCTCTTTCACACAGTTCATCCACACTTTTTTTGGTCGTAACTACATCACATTATCGTAATAATTTGAGAGACTTTAAGTAGTCCAATATTTTTCATTTTATTTTACTTACGAATACGCAATTATTTTTACATTTTCGAGCATATTCATTTGTTTATAGGCGATTCCTTTGGTGTTGTTTTAATTTGCTCTTTTATGTTTTGGTGCCATCTAAGTCTGAGTTTTCTCTTAAACATTCTACGAGATTATATCCTCTTATGAGGCTTTACACATCGCCCTCTTAATACCCATTATTGAAAACAAAGACGTATGACGTGAAGCTCTATATCTTTATTTTACCGCATTATGATTTGTGGTATTGTCATATATCTTATGATCGACCTTATTCAACAATTGATACTGTGGCGTACCAAATTCTCCAATTACTGGAGGTTGGACATTAGCTGTGAGAATCTGTCTTGATCTCAGGCGAGCCGAAATTGTGTCTATCTTAATAAGCTGTAGCAGGTCATGTCATCTCTGAAAACATGAACAAGATTCATCTCAAAGCCTTGCTGAAATATATCTACATTTCGAAAGCTTTTATAGGTTTCCGAGTGTCCTCCTTGATAGTCCAAGCTTCACATCCGTATAGATAAAATGTTTCTCAAGAGTAGAGGAGTACGTAGGCGTATACACATATTTATCAAAGAAACTGCGTGAGATTTCTACGAAATTCTACTAAATTTAAGTGTCGAATAGGGTCAGCAAAAGCCGCCTTCTATAAAATGAGTAAAGTTTTGAGTGACTCCAAAATCCCATTCCTAACTTCGCATTATAAAATGTTATGTCTGGTTCCATTTTTTTTTATGGCTGCGAGATATGGGTTGTTAAGAAGCAAAGCAGTGAGGCTCCAAGCATTTGAGATGTGGGCTCTAAGAAAAATGTTCTCCTCATGTCACGTAGTCCTCAAACGAGCGCAAATTAGCTGACTGCTTAGGACGACCATCGTGCGGAGAAAGGTGGCTTTTTTCGGACATCTCCAAATAGGATCTCTATTTAATTACCCACGATTGATCCTAGAGGGCAGGATGTCTGGAAAAAGAGCACCTGGTAGACTGAGGCATCATTGGATGACCGATATACCTGAATGGACAATTACGCGCAATTAAAAAGACTTGCCCAGGACAGAAGAGTTTATTGACCGGCAAACTTCATTTTGAAGAAGGCCCTAGATGATGATGACTAAATTTAATTCCTTATTGCAAAGCTCGGTATAAAGTTTGATCTGATCTATCTCAGTGTCCCCAAATTACGTCATTTACTATTGATGACTGCATCAACGTGCTAGTTATATTGAACCTCTAAAGGATTACGATCGGTCCATGACACATTACTTCTAATACGGATAGTTTCGATATATTTTCTCGCTATACCAGTGACAATAAAGTCCAGCCAACATGAGCAACCGTGACTGCTGATATATGTGTAAACATCCTCATTTCATAGTAAACACACATCCAAGCTTATAAAACAATCCAGTTTTTTTTTTAAACTCATTAATTATTAGAAAACTGTTTAAAACACACTTCATTATTAAGTGTAAGTGTAGTTTTATGAAATGCTATCTTTTTTGTTAACATTAACTTAAAGATATATAATAATAGTTCAAACATTTAACCGAATCACAATCATAAGATCTTTTGCTTTGCAACTTACGTATGGGCTTAGATAAGTTCAGTTCTCTCTTTAATTAAGTTAATTTAGCTATAGAGCACGTTATTTTAAATGTCAATTGTATGAGAAAAGAAACAAATTGATCAGCAAAAGATCTTTATTCCCGAATAAAATCGGTTTTTATATTTCTATTTTTTATTTATTCATTATTATAACTCTCAGGATTCTTCGGGTAAGTATTTGAAAAGATCGCAATAGCTTAAAAAGGTAAATTACCAGGTTAACGAGTGATAGTATATCTAAATTAAATAATTGAAAATATATTGGCTGAGTTTATTGTGGGCTATTCTCAGGACAAGGTGAGAACTCTCGCATCTTTAAATTATAAGTCGTTCTTTAATAATATCATTAGTATTAAGGAAAGAAGGATAGTTGAAATGCTTTTACACACACCGCCCAATCGGAATGTGGAAAACAAGCACTCTGAATAGTCGGGAGTGTGGGACTCACTGTCTAGCAGAATACCCATTAAAACCCAGCGGGCCCTAGTCATCTTAAAGTGGGAGACCAGCGGCTCGCTTGCGTATTCCAATATGGTGTCCCGGATGAAGCTGAATCGAGGTTCAAGTCAGCCTTCTGCAACAGATAACAGGGGCGTCAGGAGCCAACTCCCGCTCACTCTCATGAGCCTCCTTTAGCGAGATAACAGTCTCGCAAAATGAGGCTACGGCTCTCCAACCTACTTCGCTGGCGACCATCGCACTTACTATGCAGACCAGCGAGAGGTCAACTCCAATCAGTGACACCAAAAGACGCCGCGGTGAGCCCCACGCAGGGCATTCTGCCACGGTATGTTGGGTCGTATCCACGGCAGTACCACACTCATGGCAAATAGGCGATTCCTCTCGGCATAATAACAAAATTGAATTGAATTTGTCTTAAAGGTATCGGACAATTGTTTCGCAATACAATATATAAAACCGGAACGTATATTTGGAAAAATATCCCACAAAATCAAATAATTGCTTTAGAGGTAGTAGTATAGAATAGTAGCAGCCCATTTACGTCCTACTGCTGGGCACAGGCCTCCTCACTCCGTGGAGCGAGGGTTTTAAGAGCTTAGACCACGCTGCTCCACTGCGGATTGGCAGGCATAGCACACAAGTGCACTCTCTATTCCTTCACTCTGATAGTCCGGTGTGACGGGAATCCGATACGACCGGAGAGAAATCAGGCGCAGGACCGACGGCTTAACGTGCTCTACTACTATGCCTGCCAATCCGCAGTGGAGCAGCGTGATGGGTCTATGCTCTAACCCTCGCTCCTAGGAGTGAGGAGGCCTGTACCCAGCAGTGGGACGTTAAAGGGCTGCTACTTACTCACTTTAATAATCAAATCAAAATTTCTGTATTCTAGTAGGCATATTACAGCACTTTTGAATCATCAATTTTTTTTTCCACATCAAAGTCTGATGATGGTATTCCAGAACGACTTAAAATCTAAAGTTACGAGGGTTACTTCGCGCCATGATCTGAGAAGAGCCCACAACAAACTCAGTCGGGTATTTCGTATTTTTTTTTGTTACCATCATCATTACAATATTATATTAGTTTACTCCCACGCGTTTCAATCGTGCAACTTATTAATTGACATCTCTAGAACGTCTTGTGGGTGTTTATTATAGAAACGTATACAGTTACCCTTAAATAAGTTGCTAATTTTATGCAGCCTACTGGAGTTTATAACAAGTTTGATTTTGTTTCGTAAGTTATTTGATGTACATTCACTCTTTTTATTAAAAGAGTCAATGTAATGTCAAATAGAATTTGCAGTCTGGGAAGCTTAATACAATCTCGCTGAAAGGGGCATATGAGAAGCAGAGGGAGATATAGATGCTTCTCTTCTTTTGACTCCTTCCTAAGTTTCCCAGTGGGATTCACTAACACACCGTCGTATTTACAAACTTACACACTTATTCTGATTCTCACAGGTCTCCAATTCATAAACAAATACCCACTTTATTACTCACCAGCAATGTCCCGCGGCTTCATTAACATAAAAGTTTTATTTCACTTAGTTTTTAATTACCTTTCAGATTATTAGATACACAAATACATTCATAAACTAATTAATATACAGATTTTTTAACTGCCTCATTGGTCTAGTGGTTCGCATGTTCGACTACAGACATAAGGTCCTGGGTTCGAGTCCTGGGGAGTTTTCTATTAAGATTTTCTCAATATTTGCCCGAAGTTGGGAAGTTGGAGGTGTGATCCACCCCCGTGCCTCGGAGAGCACGTTAAGCCGTCGATCCTGCGCCTGATTTCTCTCCGGTCGTGTCGGATTGAGGAGGCCTGTGCCCAGCAGTGGGACGTTAATGGGCTGCTACTTACTTACTTATACAGATTTTACTTTATAACGAATAATGTAGAATATCCGACATTAGTAAATCTAAAAATATGCTAAACTTTCGTCTATAATATTAGTGAAGAGATTTATTTGTAATACTTATTTAGAACTTATTTAAATTCGTTATATCTTTTGAACTAAATGGTTGATTTTAATAATTTAAAAAGTATTTTACATGTATTGAAACAGTATTTAATAAAATGTCATTTAATATGATAAGAATTAATGCAGAGGTATGAATAATATGGTTTGATTATTGTCGGCGGCTTTATTAACTTTTAAAATGTAAATATGTAGTTATAGAGGCATAACTACAATAGTTGGATATATGGTATGTGGGATTATTTTGTAGATATTAATACCTTCTATAATATTGTAGAACGTATTTTTGTTCTATCTTCAATAGTTTTCCCAGCCCACGCGATTACAGATTGTTTGTTTCACATCTTGGGTTACATTATTGCATTTTTGTTAAGAGATTTCTAATTTTTTTTTGAGAAAGTAATATATTTATAAGCAGTATTCCAATGGTGAAAATTTCTTTAAATCTGTATACGAAAACACAAACGTTTCCTCTTTATAATATTAGTTAAGATTATTACACACAACAAACACATGAATATTCTTAAGGTTCTATTATCAAAGTCTACACTTCTATAATCACAGATTTCGCTTTCTTAAACATGCTGTCCTATGAACTAGATATATTTCGTAAAATCAATTGACGATGCAAAACTTCTCAGTGGAAATTTTTTTTTATAAAAGCTTCCATTATTTGTTGTGCCTAATGGAGACAGTTCGTATGAAAGAAAAAAAAAAGTTACGTAGAACATAAGGTATTTTAAATTAACTTAACCAGTACAGCAACTTTTCTAATGTAACCTCTTTAGTGCTTTTGACAATAAAAACTTTTTGAATGTAACCTTATTGCGTTTGACATAATTGTCAGCGATTGACAGATAAGCATTTATACTCTATATGTTTTTATTCACATTTTTTTAAATATCATCATTGTGCACTTCTCCATTTAAAATATATGTGATATTTTTGCTAATACTCTCAGTAATAAAATAATGCCACTCATATCTACATTTCCTTAAGACATTACCTCATACCAGGCTAAAGCTTCCATCTTAGACCAATTACTAACCAAACTTTAGCTCATTTGTGATGATAGAGACTAATTTAAAATGTGTAATGATAAGATTAGTTTGTAATGTTAAATTAACAGCTTTTTTGTATGAATGACAGCTCAATCGATTTTGACAGATGTTTTACTAGCAGATAGCTAATGTTATAAGTATAGTCCTTTTCAAGTCCCCCAGACGCAGAGCTGTACTAGAGCGACATAATGTTGCCATTTATGAGTAAAAAATTCACTACTTTACATTTACCATTTGTAATTTATCAAATAATACTATTTCTACTAATTTATAAGAAAATTGGGTAAAGAAAAGTATTACAATTTTTTATTCAGAGTTTTATTAGAAAATTGTGATCCTTGTCTGAAGAGTGGATGGAAACAATAAAATTCTGTTTCAGTATCACTAACCGTAGATATAATTCAGCATGATCCACCTGCAATAATGAACATAGAAAAAAAATAGTAATTATAGGTTTATTATGCTTATGTACTTTTCATTACATTTGGTATTTATTCAAAGTTGTCGCAAAAATTAATTTACATCATAAAATTCCCATCAATACAGCAAAAAATTATTATTATATGGCATCTCTAAAAACTAGCTGTTATGGCGGCGACTCTCTTCCGAATACTGTTTAGTGGTATTAAAACACCTTGATTCCTTTGACCCGCTTCACAGAACTCTTTCACTTTCAATATCATTTCTCGAGATGACTTTTTTCAACTTTTGGCATTGTAAACAATTTTTAAAATGCATTAAGATAGTTAAAAACTCCCAAAACTCTAACACAACAAACGAATTTGATAACATCGACGAACGACAACATGGCGTACCTGTCAATTTAAGTTCCAAAAATCACCGCGGGACTTCTTTTATGAAAAGTAATCTAGTAATTTTGTCATCGTCGTCGCTTCAACCGATGGACGTCCACTGCTGGACATAGGTCTCACGTAATGACCTCCACAGGGCCCGATCTTGCGCCGCCTGGCTGCAACGGCTACCAGCGTCCCTCTTTATATCATCGGTCCACCTTGTGGGTGGTCTGCCTAGACTGCGCCGTCCGGTGCGAGTTCGCTACTCCAGCATTTTCGGTCCCCAACGTCCATCAGTCCTTCGGACTATGTGCCCCGCCCATTGCCCCTTCAGGTTCGCGATTGGTAGGACTATGTCGGTGACTTTGGTTCTACTACGGATCTCTTCATTTCTGATTTGATCACGTAGAGAAACTCCAAACATAGCCCTCTCCATCGCACGCTGAGTGACTCCGACTTCCGCATGAGGCCCATAGTCAGCAATCACGTCTCAGAACCGTAGGTCATAACTGGCAACACGCAATGTTCGAAGACTTTGGACTTCAGGCACTGAGGAATATAGTTTCTCGAACGCTGCCCAACCGAGTTGGGTTCGGCGTTTGACCACCTTCTCGAAATTGGACCTACCTAGCAGGACTATATGTCCCAGGTATGTGTACTCGTCAACAATTTCGAGAGCCGAGTTCTCAATGATGACTGGGTGTGGCGGTACATGGATATTAGACATAATTTTTGTCTTAACCATGTTCATTTTCAGGCCCACCTGTTCAGAAACTCTACTGAGGTCATCGAGCATTGTATTGAGATCTTCGAGAGTCTCTGCCATAATGACTATGTCATCGGCAAACCTTAGATGAGGGATGTACTCGCCTGTGTTCCACTCCAAAAACTTAAAAAGGTCTTCCAGCGTCGGAGTAAGTTACTAGTTCTAGTAATTTAGGCTAGATTTATTTCAGGCGTTCGAGATTACTCGCGTAACGTCACAGGGAACACCTAGTATTAAATTAAAGTGTTGTAAAATTTCAATTATTAAATCAGTTATGATATTTACGTATTTAAAATAATTAACTGCTTAACAGAGCAGATTGTTATGGAATGTGATACTCCATGATACTGTAGCACCAATCGTTTATGGAAATAAATAATATCAGGTTAAAACAATGTATATGTAAACATTTCAGCTTAATTTGAATAATAGGAGAGAAAAATTTTGAATAATTGAAACTGGCACGCGATTGTTAAACATTCAATAATTCGCTGGAAATATAGGGGAAAAGGGGGTAATGTGAACCACATTACCACCACTTAAGCGAAAATCCAAATTAAAATTTAATCATAAACGAAATATTTATTGCAATTGCTTTTAAATATGATATACTATTATTAGAAATAATTTTCAGTCCATTTGGCAATGGATGGATAATATAAAAGTAAAAATATTAGCTTTGACTCTCATTGCACCAACGTGCGGGTAATGGTGGTCACCCCAGGGGGCAATTGGAGTTAAAGAAAATCTAGGACGTATCGCAGATATAACCTTGCCACAGCCTACATGAGGTGTATCTGAATCAAATCTCGTTGTTACTTGTACTAGACATCTGTTTCCGTCATCTTCTGCTTAGTCATCTGCATCGTCCTGGCCAAAGCCGTCAGTGCCAACAACTGATACAGAAATATCTTTCGTTTCTTGTAGCATCTCGACCTTTACCTTTTCAGGACCTGCCTTCTGTATCGTAGTATTTTCCATGACATTTAGCCGTCCATCTGTTTTATTTTCTTTACCCCTATATTTCTTCATTCTCTTATTTTCTCCTTTCTCACTCGATTACCAATGCAACCATGTAAAATATTTCTTCATCAAGTTTGCTAGTACGGCTTCTGTCTCAAGACTAAAGACAGTGAATCGTCCTAGATGAGGTCTTTACTGAGGTAGATCCTTTTTTGAAGACTTGAAAATGGGATCCCCATAAGCTTATCAGGATTTCTTATAGCATGACCTGAATTATTAAGCTTTACAGCTTTTTCCAGGCTATCAGAAGACCAGGAACCCTTTTCAGTTGACCTTACTCGTATTTTATCTCAATCCTGCATCTAAAAACTGAACTGCACATTACATTTTCGAAACCGTATAAAAGTCCTAATCGCATACTGTCCAAAACCCACACAAACGACACAGGTGGTGACTGGCTCGAGCTGTTCCAGTTGGTGCTGGAGGGCCAGCGTGAAAATGGGGATGTTATTGCTCGCTATTGCTGTTTTGTGGATTTTAGGGTGACTTCCATTGGCCACTGGCTCTAATAACCCCATTCTCCCCTAATACATAGTCAATGTTTTTTTTTTAATTACTGACAGTTTTGGGTTTGACTGTGATTAAACGTGATGATACAATCTAAGATGGAAGCGCGTTAATCTATTACATGCTACTTATGGTTTCTACACAGCATCGTGCCGAGACACGATCTCTTCCTTGTCTTTGCTGGTTAGATGGAGTCCAAACTTAGACTTTTAAGACAAGGCTTTTAATTTACTTACTTTAGGTTAGTTTCAGTCCTTTACTCTAAAACTGTACGTTAAATAAAAGACGCAAAATTAGACTGATTAATAACAAGCTGATTAAGTGGATTGGATTTAATTGTAATACAACGTCTACAATATCTGACGTGTTAAAATGGAAACTATTATAGGAAGGAAAACGAAGTCTATAGTTAATAATTCTTAAGGAGTGAGAAAATTTTGAGCACTTTATTAAGGTGAGGGTGAAAGAGTAATTGCAAGGGCGTTGCTACGTTCTCATCCTGAGCTATTACTAAACTTGGTCGCGAAGGAATTACTGTAATTTCAATGGAGAATATACGACTGTTATGGTTTCTCCTTAAAATAGATCGTGAAGCAATTGATTCTTAAGCTGTTCTTTAATATCATCATAGTCCTATACACTAGCAATGTCCGGAGGTTTCACTCTCGTTGAAAATACGATATTTAAGAAGAGATTTATTTGTAATACTTCATTGTCTCAGAACTATACACAACTATTGACATTCTGGAGTTCGACCGGGATACATTATTTTCTTTACATTGAGATTTTTAAATTCGTTATATCTTTTGAATGGAATGTCTGATTTTAATAATTTAAAAAGTATTTTACGGGTATTGAAATGGTCCTTAATATCATAACAATTAATATGATAAGGATTAATACAGAGGTATGAATAATATGCTTCGATTATTGTTAACTTTTAAAATGCATAAAAGTAGTTATAGTGGAATAACTACAGTAGTTAGACATATCATATTTGGAACTTTTTTGTAGATATTAATATGTTCTATAATATTGTAGAAGATTTTTTTGTTCTATCTTCAATAGTTTCGGTAGCACGCGCGTTGATAGATTTTTTGTGACCATTTTTTTACACCTTGGGTTACATTAGTGCATTTTTATTAGGATTTCTTATCAGTTTTGAGAAAGTAGTTTAGTCTAAGTCACTCAGTAAAAATGCATCTTTCTAAAAGTGAAAATATTGTCGACATCGGTTGAGTAGTTTTTGTGTGAAAACTTTACAAACACATACATGATGAATGACTACTGATATTCTAAACGAGGACGTCTAGACCGATTTTAACAAGAAATTTCTAATAAATATTCGCCTCAAATAACTTTAGATTCGGACATGTTTCTTTAGAACGAATATCCCCATATTTCCACGGGATCAAGGAATGTGCTTACATCCTCGCGGGTCATAAGCTAATACACCAAAAGATAATCACTAAAAAATACATTTTCGTCTACTAATATTCATTTTTCCAAATCTTCAGACATTCTCTCTAAATAAATTATTCTGTGATGTAGCTTTGACACAAAAATTCAAAATAAAAAGGATAATTAAAGCTAAAGGATAAAAGCAGAAAAATTTACATACAACTTCATGAGGGTATCGCAATAATAAATTGTTATGATATAGACAATTAAGTCTCTATATTAAGAAAACGAGGGGTTCAGTATTATTTTACAACAAGCAATATGTTACAATAACATTTTGTTGTATATAAATACAAATTTTAACAAAAAGAGAACCGTCTTCAAAACAAACAAAGTAATAATTGCGTATTCTTTTATAGTGTTCTTCGTATTATTATATTTGAAGGGGGTTCTTTTTTTTTGTTAAAATTTCTATTTATTTTTTGATTTTCAGTGAATCTGAAGTAAACGTGTTGCAATGCAGCAACAAACGTAAGCTCATTGCTATTTGATTACAGACACTTATATTTTCTGCTTTCAACCGCACCCTTACTGTAAGCCGTTGAGGAGTTCCATTGATCTTCATATTTAACTCTGACTAGCAATAGACCATACCGAAGTTACGGTAGGCAACTCAAATATCTGGATAGCTTATAGAAGATGAGTATCGTTGATTTGCTCCTAAGAATTGAAGTGTTCCGTCATTTAATCATAGATTCCATCATCAGAACCTAACCAAACTATCACAAAACAACCCTTGAAGTACATTCTTTCCAATAAAAAAAGAACCATCGAAATCGGTTGGCTCGATCTTGAGTTATTCGTCCATTTGTCGCGCACATGCTTATGCAAATTTAACACTTATCTGTTTTTCTCATGGATGCCTTCATCAGAACTGATTAAAAAATGGGACCATATGACCAGCACCACCTTTCATATAAAAAAAATCATCAAGATATGAGGTAACAAACATAAAAAAAAGTTAGGTGGGACTTACGTAAAAGCAAAAAATCTTTATGTAAATATTAAGTAAGTGAAAATTAAAAGTGCCTGCGTACAAAGTACACATGTCAGAAGTGATACTTCTTTGGCAAACTGATTGTTTATATTTATACAAATCTAAAACTTTGGTCTCCCACTATTTAGAGGGAGGGGAAAAGGTAATGTTTTCGTAGCAATTAAATACCTAATTTAATTGTTACGAAAACATTAAAAGTGTCGAAATAAGGCATTGTAAATAAAAATTCCCTGTGCTTTTTTGTCAATATTAAAAATTATTAACGAAATATTGTTATTGAAATTTGGAAAAAATAATTTATGATACATTTTTGTTTTATATGTGAATGGAATATATAGCTGCATATCTTCGTGACGCTAACAATGCTTCTCATCCTTAAAAAGATTACCCTGAAAGCCTAAATAACTTTCACTTCAGGTGGTGTGAATACGTCTCGTAACGGGGCTTCCCCCTCCGCCGCGTGCGATGTGTTACAGTACTTACTTAGCGTAATAAATCCTTTGATTCCTTAGCTATCCAGTGGTATAATTAAATTTCGGATAGAAGTGATAGATATGTAGCTACAATACCAAACTGTTTTCCCAGATTTTGTATGGGTGCGATTTTAAATCCAAATTCACGTCAAAAGGAAGTTGTTATATTGTTACATTTATTCGTTACGTTATAAGATTTTTGGTTATATAACTATGTAAAGGTAAGCAGCAGCCCAGTAACGTCTCACTGCTGGGTACTGGGTAAGATATAAGCTGTTTTTGTGGAGCTTGCAACTGAACGAACGAGAGAGAAGATGGAAGAATAACAAAATCAAAAACAAACTATTTGAATCGTTAGTAATCTATCCGTTGGTAAAAAATCTACGACCGGTTCGGAAAGTTGGATCCACTGTGAGGAAACCGGCAAGAAACTCAACGGTTACTCTTTTATATATAGTTATGTGTGTTACAATGTCTGCAACTGGAAACACGTCCATACGTCTTTTGTAAAAGAATGTATATGACATATTTCTTAAAATTATGTTAAGACAAATCTAAAACTGATTGAGGTGTCTTATTAAAAATGCGTATACGGAACCCGACACATGATTTCTGAATCTTATTCACTCTAAAATATGGCATTACAAGTTTGTTTTTATTTCTTGTGTTTAAATTGTGTATTTCCCTTTTTTTTACTGTTTAAATGAATATTATGACGGATATATAAGATATTTGACTATTTAAACGGGTACATATCACGATGTCGATTTTTAATTTTTAATTTTGCCGATATTTCGACCCAGTTGCATGGATCGTGGTCACGACGATACTCGACGATACGACGATAAAAATTAAAAATCGCCATCGTGATATGTCCCCGTTCAAATAGTCAATATGTTAATAAACCACGAAATTTAAGTTTAAAACTATATAAGATATTGTTCAATATATTTCTTCGCTCCGGAAGACCATCCTGAAAACGACGATATCAAGCTGGCAATCGAGCTGGATTCAAATCAGACATATCAAACAAGTTTTTGCAGTTTATTTAAATATATTAATATCAGCTTTTAATCATTTACCATGACTACCCGAAGAGTCTATGCACTCCAGCAATAATCACAATTACAGCTGGTATTAAAATAATTGAAGCCATGCAAGGAGTTATGTGCCCAACTATTACATTATCTGACAACAATTAAAAGTAGAAATCAAACATATCACAGTTGCACACCAATAACCTATAATTAATAGTAGAGCGTTACGATGAATGCTTTGCTGTAAGTAAGTAGCAGCCCATTAACGTCCCACTGCTGGGCACAGGCCTCCTCACTCCAAGGAGCGAGGGTTTTGAGAGCATAGACCCACCACGCTGCTCCACTGCGGATCGGCACGCATAGTACACAAGTGCACTCTCTATTCCTGCACTCTCATAGTCCGATGTGACGGGAATCCGACACGACCGGAGAGAGATCAGGCGCAGGATCGACGGCTTAACGTGCTCTCTGAGGCACGGGGGTGGATCACACCACCAACTTCCCAACTTCAGCTCAATATTGATTTTTGAATTGGCCCGACCCGGGACTCGAACCCAGGACCTCATGTCTGTAGTCGAACATGCTAACCACTAGACCAATGAGGCAGTAAACCAATGAGGTTGCTTAATAGTTATGTAATTAGAAGTATTTTGTTCTAGTGGCGCGTACCGATGGAGCTAGCGTGCAAGCCTGTGAAGGCTCACGCTTGACTCCTGTCGACCTCTCGGAGGGCTTCAATATGAGCGAGATCCCGATTAGTGGCTACGAGGAACCGCGCAGGATGCAGCTCTACTCGCATCAAGTCCATCCCACGGTGAGTTCTTCTATCTAATGGCACATTAACAGTACTATAACCAGCTTCCCTTTCAGTATTTGACAGTATATTTGATCGTATCAATGCAAATATAACACAACTTCAGTTCAGTGAAATATAATGCCATATTTTAGAGTGAAGAAGGTTCAGAAATCATTTGAGTGTTTGCCTCCACATAGTTGTTCACAAAAAGCATATTGAAGATTATTTAAGTGACAAAGATGTTTGGACTTGATTCCAGTTGCACATGAAAGCTAAACACATAATAATATTACTTATAGGGCAAAAATAATGTATTGTTTGTAACTAATCAGATGCCTATTTTTAGAGTCGCAAACCAATTTGCAGGTAAAGTAATACTATTCTCATATTTTTCATTAGTATATTGCATACTTTGTATGACTTAAAACACAATACTATCGTTGATATAAACTAGGAACTGTCACTAGGCGAATATTGCTTCATTCCCCTGTGCTACCCCTCTTAAATAATCGCTGCACTCAAATATAATAAGTCCACAATCACCGTCGTCGAGTTTCACGAAGACTTCTTATATTTGAGAAGGTCAAAGTATGTACTTTGAAAGACTTAAAACACAATACTAGGCAAATATTACTTCATTCTCTTTTGCTGTCTTTCGTATAACAAACGCCCCACTCAAAGATAATAAGCCCACCAATCACAGTCGTCGTGAAAACGACGATTAAACCGAGTTTGATAAATTTGATAATTTCCGGAACAGTGTTAAACCGGATGTAGTGCGTGTACGTTTCACTGATATAATTACAAAGATCTCAGCTTAAGAAATAAATATAGCAATTTAATAGCAATCCACAAATAATGATCGCTAACATAATCATGAAGTAAAGTTGCCTATGAATATGCTCATGAGTGTGACAGAGAGATAGCGCATTTTACATTAAAGGTAATTTAATAAACTAGCACTTTCTGCTGGAAATTCCAGAGTTAGCGAGATCATATTAAGATCAAGGCACCAATGATATACATCATCACCAATGATACACAAATGTAAATATATATGTGTATATTGCCTAATAAATTTCTAACGAAGTCGCTCTAATTACATGAAGTAGCTTATTTCATGATTTCAGCTTAAAATGGCCAATAATATTAAAATTTAGATATAATTTTTTATCTAGTTTGAAACTAGAAAATGGCAGTAGTCTATTTTTATGTTTTTATAGATAACTGTATGATGAACGTAACAATTTTAGCAACAGCCCATTTGTCTAACCAATAGATATTAATGTGATATTGCGTTACTTTAACAATAAAAAAGTTAACTCACCTTCCACCCGAGAACCTGCTAATGTGTCAAGACTATAAAACACCAGGGAACAAATATGCATTTAACAATAAATCCCTTTTGTTGCACAAAACAATAAACACTGAAAAAAAGCGAGGTGATTTAAGCCGGTGTTGGGTTACTGCGATTCGACTCGCTCAACCTGCGAGAATTCAATCATTTTAATATACATTTCACAATAAGTACTTTTAACAGGCAGAGCCCAGCTGTAGTCAGTCATTAGCTGCAGCTGGTAATTAGGCTGACCCAACCGGGGAAGTACCACCACCTATAAGAATGTAGCTAACATTGTTAGTAGTGAGTGCTTGTTGAGCGAGTCCAAATTCAGGGGACTGTGGTGGGTAAGGATAGGAGAATCACGTCACATCGTTAAACCGGCAATTATTTATTATTTCTATAAGAAGGGTTTGTACAAAAAAGGAAGCAAAGTAGAATGGTTTTATAGCATTTTGATTAATTTAGGCAAATCGTTTTACAAATAGGAAACTGCTCTTTGAGGGTGGGATTTCCTAAAATTTACTTTCTATAAATTGCATTATGTCAAAAAAACATTCGAACCAAGTTTCACGTACCATAAAAGATGTTTTTGTTCTGTGATTTCGGGGATCCAAGCAGTTTTTCTTCGATTGTCTTTGATGGTGTATTTTTCCGAGTCTGCTCCGATTTCCGTTACTTCGTCTCTGTCTTCCAAAATGCAGGTTGGATGAAGTGGCGGCAGGTCTCGGGAACAATTTGCGAGTACCAAATGCCCCTCAAACTAAAGGGGAAAATTTATAAGATGGTCGTAAGACCTGACATCATGTAAGGATCAGAGTGCTGGGCCACAAAAAGCGAGAATGGAAGGAAATTGCATGCAGCGGAGATGCGAATGTTGAGATGGATGTGTGAAATGACAAAATTAGACATGATTAGGAATGAGTATATTATGAGAAGGGAGGATAGCCATGTATGCAAGAGGGCTCTAAATATGATGGTAATGGAGAGGGCCGGGAGAGGGCGACCAAGAAAAGTATGGATAAACTGTGTGAAAGTGGATATGTGTGTAAGGGGTGTGAATGTAGAAATGACAGCGGATAGACTGAAGTGGCGAAAGGAAACTGTGCCGACCTAGTTGGATAAGGGCAAGGAAATGATGATTAAAACATATACTCGTAGTTAAATAAACACACAGTTAAAACAAATCTAACTATAATGTCGGGTGATGTACCTTATTAAAAGCCCTATTGAAGTCAGAAGATGTCGTCATCCATAGAATGGAAAAGAACACATTAAATTAAAGGGATTGCCTAAAGCTGCTCATAGTACTCATATATATCTTAAGCTATGTAGGATTTTTTAAATATTGCTTACAATCTATCCATCTTGACCTAAGTACGTGTACAAGAACTAATTTTACCGATGTATTCTTAAATCGCATGATAAAAATACCTTTGTGAAAGTGGTAAAGGTTTAGGTACTCGTATTTTAAGTTTCTCATAGTTATTACGTCTTGAATGTTATTGATTTGTAGCAATATTTTCCTAATTACGTAGAGAAAACTTTCTATGATTCTCATTTATGAATGTAAATATTGATTTAAAATTAAGTGCGGTTAAGACGGCTTGTGACGTTGTCTCCAAGTGGCTATCACTCTGAACCTTTGTTATCTGCTCCGTCACACTCGTTACATCAGCGACCTTGTTTGCTTGACTTTTATTCTTGCTAAATACAAAAGTGTATCATTAATCTCAAAGACGTTTAAGTTATTCGATCGCGATTTTAAATGAATGTCATTTCGACGTTGCAAAGTCTCATGTATCTCAAAATTACCAATTTGAGTTTATAAGTCTAAAATGTTGGACAAAATGGCTTAAGCTATAGTGACAAATTTGTCTTCGTGTTTTATTTTTGGACTTTCCGGAACAGTTTCTTCTTATTATTATTTTTAGTTTAGTTTTATTAACTGGGACTCTGCATCTCCTAGATTGTTTACATCAGGATTATTACCACTAAGAGTTATAATAACTCTGATCAGGTTAGCGTATTACAATCTAAGACTATATAATCACTCGAAACACTAATTACTACTTAATGAAAAACAAATACTTATAGCAAAATATTTAAGTTTTCTCATGTTAGCGATAAGTAAACAATTAAGTTTGTAACTTTGATAATAATAGCAGGTTGAGTTTTGGTCCATTATCAATATAGTTAATAGAGGTCACAATAAGAGGTCGCACTTTAAATAAAGCCAGATTTTTAAAATTTAATTGTTCATGATTCAATAATAGTAAAAATCTGTTGCGTGCCGACGAGAATGTACTGTTCCTATTGGAGTCACTCTTGTAGCACCGCTTCCTGTGAAAGTAAGGGAGATTTATCAAGCAAGAAATATGTTGAGATACACATACATATCTATAAATATAGTATAAGCGTATCTCTACTCATAAACCCACCGCGAAATCTCTAAAACAATTGGTGCGATTGACTTGAAATTCGAAATAGGTACATTTTACTTTAGCGACATAAGACTCTCATTAAGAACCTGTACTATGCGGGTAATACTGCAGAACCACAGTCTTCATCAGAACTGCCTCATTGGTCTAGTGGTTAGCATGTTCGACTACAGACATGAGATCCTGGGATCGAGTCCCGGGTCGGGCCAATTCAAAAATCAATATTGAGCTGAAGTTGGGGAGTTGGCGGTACGATGCACCCCCGTGCATGCGTCCGTTCTGCGCCTAATCTCTGACAGGTCGTGTCGGATTCCCGTCACATCGGACTATGAGAGTCAAGGAATAGAGAGTGCACTTGTGTACCATGCCTGCCAATCCGCAGTAGAGCAGCTCTAAAAACCCTCTCCCCTATAAGTGAGGAGGCCTGTGGTCAGCAGTCTTGGCCTTCTTTGTTTAATGACATTTATGTGTGCCAAATCGGCACAAATTATCTCGCCATGTCATGTCTTAAGAACATCCGTAGCTTAATAATGTTCCGCTAAATATGCCGGTGTGTATAGTTGAAATATATTGTTAAACCACCACCAAATAAAAAGGACAACATAACATGAATATATATTATACACATGACTAATAATAAACAATTACTTTATAACTTAATTCTACTACGTTTAATATATTTACTTAATTAAAATAAAAATAGTTTAATATTTTGATGGTGGAAGAGGTGAAAGAATTTGTGTACTTGAGATCTAAATTTACAAAAGATGGTACATGTGAAAGTGATATTGAATGCAGGGAATATGGTAAATGGTGCTCTGCACGCCCTTATGAATAGCCAGATGGTGTCTCAAAGGGCCAGACTGGTTGTGCATGCAGGAGTGTTGGTTATGGCAGAATAATCACATAAGTAAAATAAATGCGGTAGAGCTGAGAGTGGCAAAGTAATAGTGTGATAAGAGAAGGTTGTGGTATAAAAGACGTAGTGACTAAAATTGAGAAAGGTATGCCTAGGTAGTTTGGCCATGTAGAGAGAATGAATGAAAGGAGACTGATAAAAAGAATTTATGAGTCAAGAGTGAATGCGAAAGTTGGAAGAGGAAGACCAAGGCGTACATTCCTGGATCAAATCCAGGACATTTTTAAATAAGGGCCAAGTCAAGAGTACTCTAAATCGACGAACTTGTATGAAAGGTTTAATTAGAATGAAAGAAGCGAAGGAGATATGCAAGGATCGTGGCAAGTGGAAGGACGTGGTGGTGATGCTATGTATGTTATATATATTTACAATTGTTGCTATATACAAGACTTAAGAAATGTTCGAGGAATTTGTGGAGGGAGAACATCATAAATGGAATAGCAAAGTTTGGGACAATTATGAAGGATGTGGGAAACAGAACCTTCGTCTAGGTCACATTCACGGCACCACAGTCAGTAACAATAAAATACAACGTGGAGGGTAGACACATAACGTCCCTGACATCTCTCTACTTGACACAGCAACCCTTATCAGTAAATTAGTGTTATAAGTCAAAATTTCGGCAAAATACTATATTCTAAAATTGTAGGCTACTGAAAATAAATTCAACATTATAAATAAGCTCAAACAAAACTGTTATTGTTACAATATATAATAATAACAGTTCATTAAAGAGTATATCCTTTCTATAACAAACTGTTAGAAGACGTAGTATAGAAATTAACTCAATTTTTATTATTTGTTATAAGAAAGCCAATTATAAAATGGTATTGTAGCTTTATGGATTATTTTGTTGATAAAAAACAAAAACAAAAAACTTTTAATAAAAAGAGTGAATGTACATCATTGTTATGAATTCTAGTAGGCTGCATAAGATTAACAACTCATTTAAGGGTAATTGTATACGTTTCTATAATAAACTCCCACAAGACGTTCTAGAGATGTCAATTAATAAATACAAAGTCTTTGTTAAAAGAAAGTTGATATAAAAATCGTATTATAAGTTGCAAGAGTACTTAGACGATAGAAACGCGTGGGAGTGAACGAATTGCTCTAATTTTAATTAAAATATAGTAAACTAATATGATATTGTAATGATGATGGTAACAAGAAAAATACCCGGCTGAGTTTGTTGTGGGTTCTTCTCGGATTAGGGCGCGAAAGAACCCTCGTAACTTTAGATTTTAAGCCGTTCTTGAGCACCATCATCAGACGTATATTAGAATCAGAGTGTCGAAAAAAGATCTAATTTGAGGATTCAAAAGTGCTGTAATTTGCCTACTTGAATAAAGATATTTTTGATTTGAATAGATAAACAACTAGTGGGTGTTAAGCTAGCTTTAAAATAATATGTGAATAGTACAAATTAAACGCAAAGTCGGTTTTATCGGTCGTCCATGACATGGGTTCATCTACTGACGAGCAGCAGATTGTCAATAAGATACGTCTATTTACGGACGACTGATTAAAAAAAAATTATGATGAAATATTCTCTAATCGCTGTATGTATGTGTATTTATTTTAAAGTAGCTGCTCTCGTTGTTCTCGATCTCGTGGAGATATGGGAAATCTGTCCTTTGTAAGTGATGCAGTGGATAGTTTGTACAGTATTTCTTCCAGCTATCAGTCTTTCTTTGTATGATGGACTCTTTAGATAGATAGATAGACTACTCTTTATTGTACACCACAAACACGAAACAAGTAACAAAGAAACAAAACTGAACAATAGTACAATTAAGCGACCTTATGTTAGGTGGTGTCCCCTACTATATAAATACATACATACAAATATTCCTACATATTAATACAACACTAAAACTTATTTACAAATACTTAACTAAATATAATAAATAGATATATAATTAACATAATAATATACTTACATACATAGCATCAAACCTCATTCCCAAAGGGGTAGGCAGAGACAACATCCTTCCACTTGCCACGATCCTTGCATATCTTCCTCACTTCTTTCATTCTCATTAAACCTTTCATACAAGTTCGTCGGTTTAGAGTACTCTTGACCTGGCCGTTATTTAAAATGTCCTGGATTTGGTCCAGGAACGTTCGCCTTGGTCTTCCCCTTCCAACTTTCGCATTCACTCTTGACTCATAAATCCTTTTTGTCAGTCTCCTTTCATTCATTATCTCTACAAGCCCAAACCATCTAAGCATACCTTTCTCAATTTTAGTCACTACGTCTTCTTTTATACCACAACGTTCTCTTATATAAGCCCAATACTGATAATTTATAATTAGGAATTTCAATTTATAATTCAATTAATTCCATTCTTAACCGTTGATACACTTAAATTCTTATGGATAGTTTATGACACAAACTGTAATAGCAAAGCACACATTAATCATACACACAGTGAAAATAATAACAGTTCATGGAATATATATGTCTGTGAATAAGAGAGAAGGAGCCGCACAAAGCATAGAGGCGAAGGGTTCTCAGTCGACATCGTCATTAATGGCATCCATTTTTTCCATACTGTGGGCGTTGGTGGGTAACTTACTCAGATTACAATGTTCAATCACTTAATTTTCCCGATATCAATTTACACAAACACATTAACAGTAATAGGTAGGAAAGCGTCAGTTTCAAAAGTCGACCGCTCTAACGGACCGTCACCCGATAAGTACCGAAAGACACACCGGACTCTCACTTATTGACTCTGTCCCACGCCGATAGACAGATGGCGCCAGTGTTTCACAGACTATGATGATTGATTCGCGTGATGATATGCATAAAACCTATATAGAGATAGAGAGAGAGAGAGATATAGAGCCTGAGAAAGGACATAGGCTGCTTAATATTGAGATATAACTCAGAGAAGAAACTCAGCGGTTACTCCTTTAAATATAGTTTCGTAACTTACAACGTTATGCTACTGGAATGAAGTCCAAACATCTTCATCACTTATATAATATTCATCATTATAGTAAGCCTTATCTAATAGGACGTTTTTGGCATATTATGCATTAAAAAAAAACAATTACGTAAACGAAATTGTGTAGGCGAAATTATAACAATAGATATCCTAAATTTGACACAAAACGAAGTGGAAAAATACTGCGAATGAGTTCAAGATCAACACAAATGTCCTTATTTACAAAATACGTAACGAAATCAAAATTTTACGCGGATGTTACGTATACACTTTTATATTTTGTATTTAATTGATGCTGATAGGTTAGCCCTTGAGTGTGATCACACCTGATGAAAGAGCAATCTGATAAAAGGCAATTTACCTTTGCTGGTAGGCTGGTAACTAGTCACGGCCTAAGACTTCCACCAGTCCAGACTCTGACGAATTGGGAATGCAATGTCCTAATTGCCAGCAAAGTTTTAGCAAACACCATTCGTATGAGCGTTACATATTCCAGCGTGACGGCTCAATCTCATTCAATAAATAATAAAAGTGCATCCGTACAAATCACATATATCAGAAGTGAAGCTTCTTTGGCAAACAAATTTTTAAGTCTTGTTTATATTTAAACAAATATATAATTTTAGATTTCTGAGACTTAAAGGGAGGGAAAAAGGAATTTTATTGTCATTAAAATATTAAATGTGTCGAAAATTAATACGAATAATTTATTGAATTGAATTAGCATCGCTGCACATCTTCGTGACGCTAATCCTGCGTTTCATCCGTAACAATTTTACCCTCAAAGCCTAAGAAGTTTCACATCAAAAAGCTTTGTATCGCTTTCATCTGTCCATTCGTGATTAACTTAAAAAGCACAGCACGAAATGTCATGGAGTTTTATCAAAATATGAAATGATTCTAAGCGAATATTTTTGCGTGTAATTTGTTAAAGGTTTGTCTAAATTTCTTTAAATATAACGCCTTGGAGCTTTCATTGTAAACGCTGCCTTATCGCTTAAAAATACATACATACATACATAGCATCACGCCTCATTCCCTTCGTGGTAGGCAGAGACAACATCCTTCCACTTGCCACGATCCTTGCATGTCTCCTTCGCTTCTTTCATTCTCATTAAACCTTTTATACCAGTTCGTCGGTTTAGAGTACTCTTGACCTGGCCGTTATTTAAAATGTCCTGGATTTGGCCCAGGAACGTTCGCCTTGGTCTTCCCCTTCCAACTTTCGCATTCACTCTTGACTCATAAATCCTTTTTGTCAATCTCCTTTCATTCATTCTCTCTACGTGCCCAAATCATCCAAGCATACCTTTCTCAATTTTAGTCACTACGTCTTCTTTTATACCACAACGTTCTCTTATCACACTATTTCTTACTCTGTCACTCAGTGTTAATCCACACATGCTTCTCAACGCTCTCATCTCTACCGCATTTATTTCACTTTTGTGATTCTTCTGTCATACCCAACTTTCACTACCATACATAAGTGTTGGCACCAACACTCCAGCATGCACTCCAGCATGCTTAAAAATATAACAAAATAATGCCTCTTTTATAGATCTAAGTAAGTAAGTAGCAGCCCATTAGTAGCAGCGCACGCTGAGTGACTCTGAGCTTCCGCATGAGGCCCATAGTCAGCGACCACATCTCAGAACCGTAGGTCGTCACTGGCAACACGCACTGTTCGAAGTCTTTGGTCTTCAGGCACTGAGGGATATCGGAAGAAAATATCTGGCGTTTTTCCCCGAACGCTGCCCAACCGAGTCGGATTCGGCGGTTAACCTCCTTCTCAAATTTGTACCTACCTAGCTGGACTATATGTCCCAGTATATAGTTGACGAGTAGACATCGTGTAAGAAATAGAATCCACATCAAGCTCATGTGCATCGACATACATAATATATAGTGCAATATACAATGGAGGTTTAGGCTTGCAATATCTGAATGTAAGTCGGAACTACATTCTGAATCGAGTGTTATTCATACGGGAACCAATCTCATAAACATGTCCCGATACAATATAATATACGGTGTGAACAAAAAACAGTACAGTCGAGCTAATCAAGCAGGCGCTTTGTTCTTACGGTGGTGTCGATTTGATGAAATATTGACTTTAAAATGGAAATAAAAACTGCCAAGACTGAGTCTTATACACAAAGATGTTCTGTACCTTCATATTTCCCAAAGTATATCTAAAATATCAGATTAGATACTTAATCTTCTGGCTCCTCTCTAAACGCATCTTGAAGTGTTAAAAGTCGCTCATCTTCAGTAATATGGACTTCTGGTTTGAAGCAACTTTCCTTAAGATCAGGTGGGAGCACATTAACCTGTAAACAATAAAAATTATATTGCGTTACCTCAGTTAAACCATGTTTACGTGTTATTACATAAATATAGAAGCCTTTAAAATACTTCCTTTGCATTACCCACGTGCCTACAATTTTTATGAAACACCTCTCATTTTATTTGCGTAACAGCTCTCCCCAAAACTTGAAAGGCTCCTACGAACTATTTAGATTCCCCTTCATCCTTCTTTTGGCCTATGTGCATCACAGCGTGTGCTGCTGGTCCATGTGCATTGGTGACAATATCTTCAATTATTTTCTTAATAGTTCCACCTTCGTCTTCTGAACAACGACTTTATATCAATATGTCAATATATATAGTACCACCCATTAGTTCATATAGGAAGAAATACTTGTCACTTTATCCACGAATGTCGTCATAAAAACATGCAACAATCTATTGCTAACGAATGTAGGATCCAACGAATACTGTATATGTAAAACCACTTAATCAATTAATAATTTTAATCACGACACTTTCACACTCTTAACAAACAATCAGCGAACTGCGAGTAAACCACAATGCGTCTATTTCGAATGCCGTGGGGATTTTATACCATTCGTGCTTAATTTGTACAAATGGAAATATGGTCTAAAGGCATATTATAATGTTGACAATTATGATTCCAGTTGCACAGCCTACAAAAACTATATGCAAAGGAGTAACTGTGGCGTTTATTGGCAGTTTCTTGTTAATGAGAACAATTATGCGAACCAAAATATTTAGATTTTATAGCTGTGAGACTTAGATCTTCCTCACGTGATCCATATTTCATATCTATAAGTTTTTAAGGCACTGTGCAAAGGCTCAAGTCTGCAGACTGATCAAATAACTGTATATACTTATGGCTCATCTCCATCTTAGCTCCAGCCTATTGTTAGTTATATAATTGGGAAATTACATACACCTCCGTCCCCGGTATAAAGCTTTAGCTTCACAGGGGTCTCAAAACATATTTTATATTTATTTAGCTTACTGCGCGAACGCAACGTATCCGAGGAGTGCGGGGGTTATGTCAATCGGTAGCCCTGTTCTTGGGAATTCAGACGTTATTGGTGCAAGAATTAAAGCCCCAAGATGCCAGTCGGGTGCTTAATTTCGTAAATCAGGTTTTCGAAGTTTACCAAGATTTTGTTTTCAGATGAAGCTCATTCTCATCTTTATGGCAAACATCAGAAACCCCTACATTCGCCTAAAGAGATCGTTTGGACTGCGATGTCGGCGCGAGGAATTATCGGCCCTTGCTTTTATGAAGACGAAAGGGGTTGTGTCAGAGTTACAGTGAATTCAGAGCGTTATGTGAAGATGTTAGACAACTTCCTGGTACCTGGTACCAGGACGGAGCAACTTCACACGCGTCCAATATGTCTCTGCCACGTGTTCGTAAAATTTTCTCAATTTTCAAAAAGGCAATTTGATCTCCCGGAGAGGTCACATAAATTGGCCTCCACGCAGTTCAGATTTAACCTCCATGGACCTCCTATGAGGATACCCCAATAAACCGACTTCACTGGCGCATTTTAAAGAAAATATCCGTCACGAAATGGCAGCCATCCCTGAGTCCATGCCGAGCCGTTGACATTTAGATTATTTTTAAGAAATAACACCCCAATTTTTTTCTATATACGGCTTACCTTTTTTTAAACGACCCACTATATATAAAATTTCTTTTGAGACACCCGAATGTATATAGATATAGATTTTACCACTTTGCTCGCGTAATATGTTGACAAGAAAAGTTTCATATACAAGCTATATTCCAACTGCCTGTTTGACAAATGTTAGCTTCTTCAATACGATATTATGTAACAACAATTCACTCTCTTTGAGAAAAGTGATTTGGAAAAATATTTACGTTAATATCATTAATAATACCCGCAACTGCAACCCACGCTTTTATACAATAGACTATATATAACATAATCTATTCCGCTTCAATCAATAGTGTAGAAAATTGCTACAAATGAAACTCCTTCGTATATTATTGAAGTTATACTTCTTTTGCCGCGCTTAGGAAAAATGATGAAAGTAAATTTTTACGATGCGCGCGCACACCGTCACAAAAAACCGACACCCTGAATAAAATAAATAAAATACAAATCAAATCAAATCAAAATATCTTTATTCAAGTAGGCATATTACAGCACTTTTGTAAAAGTAAGTAAGTAAGTAGCAGCCCATTAACGTCCCACTGCTGGGCACAGGCCTCCTCCCTCATATGAGAGAGGGTTTTTAGAGAGAGCATAGACCCACCGCGCTGCTCCACTGCGGATTGGCAGGCATAGTACACAAGTGCACTCTCTATTCCTTCACTCTCATAGTCCTGTGTGACGGAAATCCGACACGACCGGAGAGAGATCAGGCGCAGGACCGACGGCTTAACGTGCTCTCCGAGGCACGGGGGTGGTTCACACCGCCAACTTCCCAACTTCGGACAAATATTTCGAAAATCTTAAAAGAAAACTCATTATTGATTTTTTAATTGGCCCGACCCGGGATTCGAACCCAGGACCTCATGTCTTTAGTCTAACATGCTACTAACTACCTGTCTAACCACTAGACCAATGAAACAGTTTTGTAATTGAGGCAGAATTGTAATGTAAATATTTCTAATATTTATTAAAATTATTGGCTAATAAAATAATGAGCATTGGCTAATTAAAATGCTTCACGCTATTTGTAAATTATAAACCTACCTAACCTCAAACGAATTAGCAAAAAAAACGCTGCATGTCTTCGTAACGTTCACGCGTTTCCGTAAAAATTTTACCCTCAAAACCTAAAGAAGTATCACTTCAAAGTGAACCACCATATTAACTTTAATAATGTAACCTACTTAATGGTTTTGACAACATACACTCTTTTAAATCTAATGCCATTTGACATAACTGTCAGCGACATTATACGAATTCTAGTAGGCTGTAAAAATTAACAACTCATTTAAGGGTAACTGTATACGTTTCTATAATAAACTCCCACAAGACGTTCTAGAGATATCAAATAATAAATTCAAAGGAGTTTGATAGAAAAATCTTATTATAATCGCTCTAATTTTAATTAAAATATAGTAAACTAATAAGATATTGTAATGATGATGGTAACAAAAAAAACCCGACTGAGCTTGTTGTGGGCTTTTCTCGGATCAGGGCGCGAAGGAACCCTCGTAACTTTAGATTTTAAGCCGTTCTTGAGTACCATTATCAGACGTATTTTAGAATCAGAGTGGAAAAAAAAATATAATTTGACGATTCAAAAGTGCTGTAATATGCCTACTTGAATAAAGATATTTTTGATTTGATTTGATTTGAAAATCCAATAGTGTCGAATCATCTAGTACGGAATGTAATATCGATATATATATATTTTTTTTTATTGCTGACAGATTAGCGCTTGACTGTGATCTCACCTGATGGTAAGTGATGATACAGTCTAGAATGGAAGCGCGCTAATCTGTTAAGAGGCGATATACCCCTTACGGTTTCTACACAGCATCGTACCGGAACACAAATCTCTTTGTTTGGCGGTACGTTTTTGCTGGTAGGGTGGTAACTAGCCACGGCCGAAGCCTCCCACCAGTCCAGACTCAGACAAATTAGAAAATACAATTTCCTAAATTCGTCCTTCCGGGGATCGAACCCGGGACCTCCGCTAGCAAAGCGAATACTCGCACCACTGCGCCAGCGAGGCCGTCGAAATATTTCATCCGATATACCAAACATCGTGTCAATGCAATCTTGTCATCGTGCAATGTGGCATTTAAGTATTTCACTATGGTGGCTGGCTCAGGTCCATCTGAACGACAATTCTCAAAAGCCAAACACAGCAGAGAAGCATATTCCAAGGCAAAAGCGTAAATAAAATTTGTTTTTGCAAAGTTTACAAATCCTTCATATTATTGTGGTAAAGAAGAAAAAGCTGCTATTCTTTACGCGCCGATGCTAAATATAGCTTTTGGGTCCATATTTAATATTATATAGTTAGATACTAGTAATAACTCATGACATTTAGACGGCCTCGCTGGCACAGTGGTGCGAGTATTCGCTTTGCTAGCGGAGGTCCCAGGTTCGATCCCCGGTAGGACGAATTTAGGAAATTGTATTTTTTAATTTGTCTGAGTCTGGACTGGTGGGAGACTTTGGCCGTGGCTAGTTACCACCCTACCAGGAAAAACGTACCGCCAAACAAAGAGATTTGTGTTCCGGTACGATGCTGTGTAGAAACCGTAAGGGGTATATCGCCTCTTAACAGATTAGCACGCTTCCATCTTAGACTGTATCATCACTTATCATCAGAGAGAACACAGTCAACCGTTAATCTGTAAGCAATTAAAAGAAAATTAAATATCGATATATCGCAAAGCATCAATTTGTCACGATACGATATATTATATTGAGAAAAATCGATATTTTTTACTGGACATCCCTAACAAAATCGTGTTCACACAATACAAGCCATGTCAGGTACGATTTCGCTCCAGTCGCGGTTTGTTCTCGCTCTAGTCCAGTGATTCCCAAACTTTTCTCGGCCAGGGACCACTTTATACTGCTTATTTGTTCATAAGGATCAGAAAAATAAACTGAATCAATTCGGATACAAATTTTTTATTAGAAACTCAATGCAATTGACATTATCAACTTTTATTAATGAAATATTCGTCGTCGTCGTCGCTTCAACCGATGGACGTCCACTGCTGGACATAGGTCTCACGAAATGATGCCCACAAGGCCCGATCTTGCGCCGCCTGGCTCCAGCGGCTACCGGCGACCCTCCTTATATCGTCGGTCCACCTTGTGGGGGGTCTTCCTACACTGCGTCGTCCGGTGCGGGGTCGCCATTCCAGCACCTTCCGGCCCCAACGTCCATCGGTTCGTCGGACTATGTGCCCCGCCCATTGCCACTTCAGGTTCGCGATTCGTAGGGCTATGTCGGTGACTTTGGTTCTGCTACGGATCTCCTCATTTCTGATTTGATCGCGTAGAGAAACTCCGAGCATAGCCCTCTCCATCGCACGCTGAGTGACTCTGAGCTTCCGAATGAGGCCCATAGTCAGCGACCACGTTTCCGATCCGTAGGTAAGCACTGGCAACACGCATTGTCCGAAGGCTTGGATAATGAAATATTGTAACTGTTTAATTAATTTAAATCAATAGAAAGCATAAATATTTTGTAAAAAAAAACCATTTTCTTCAAAATAAAATTATTTTTTATCAATGTGGTTTTTGAGCTTGTATCCTCGTATAAGTTTGGTCCTCCTACTGATATTATTACTTAAATCTACACGAAAATCATCACTAATTAATTAGACTTATTAGAAAATATTAGACCGTGCAAGGCAATTTATTGAATTTTTGTATAGAAAATTGCTATTTGATTAGAGACAGTTATATATTCTGCCAGAAATCGAACCCTTACTATAAGCCGTTGAGGAGTTCTATGGATCGTCATGTTTGACTACGACAATCACTTGACCATACCGAAATTACTGTAGGTGACTCAAATATCCGGATAGCCTATCAAATTTTTTGCCGAGTATCGTTAAATTGCTCCTAAAAATTGAAGAGTTCCGTTGTTTTGTCGTGGATACCATGACCAAAACCTAACCAAACTATCATCAAACAACCCTTGAAGTATATCCTTTCCAATAAAAAATGAATTATCGAAATCGGTTGACGTGATTTTGAGTTATTCGTCCATTTATTGCGCACTTAATGCATACGGTTTTCGCATGGATACCATCATCAGAGATAGACCAAAAAAACTTGAAGCCCTACGAAAACCTCCTTTTTTTGAAATCGGTTAAAAAGAAGATTGGTTTTACTTAATATATTCCGAATATATGAGCTTTTTGATTCTCGCGCCCAATTAATGTCGGTCTTTGCACCCTATCGTTATCGAATAAGAGGGCGGAGGGAAGTGTTTTTTGCATCTATCGTTGTAGATAGCATTAGAGATGTCGGAAATGCAATAATGTATCGATATGTTTTTTAAATATCAATATCGATACAAATATTTTTCCGAAAAAATATCGGAATAGAATACGGACCAGTTGCCAGCAAATCCAGTCGACCAAAACTAAAAAAATACATTAAAAATAATTTGTAACAAAGAAGGGAGTATAAAAAGTATTTCTTCTTGGGACTTTTTTATTCTTCGAAAAATAATCGATTCTATTCTAGAAAAAAATATCGATTTAATACCTTTTCGATACTTGGAATTTTATATCGATACATCGATATATCATACTGTTATATATCGCTCCTGGGCCTCATACATAAGCTTAGAGTCAATCAGCGTGTGATGGAGAGGGCTCTGCTCGGAGTTTCTCTACGCGATCAAATCAGAAATGTGGAGATCCGTAGCAGAACCAAAGTCACCGACATAGCCCTACGAATCGCGAACCTGAAGTCCGACGAAACGAAGGACGTTGGGGCTCGAAGGTGCTGGAATGGCGACTCCGCACCGGGCGGCGCAGTTTAAGGAGACCCCCCACAAGGTGGACCGACGATATAAGGAGGGTCGCCGGTAGCTACTGGAGCCAGGCGGCGCAAGATCGGGCCTTGTGGACATCATTACCTGAGACATATATCCAGCAGTAGACGTCCATCGGTTGAAGCGACGACGACGAAGCATCGCTCCAAAATATCGATACATTGAAAAAATAATATCGATGTATCGATATTACAGCCGACAGTTCACTGTTAGAACCTGTAGCAAACGACTTCGAGGATTTATAAACGAGACTCTGACTTGTTTTGCTATAAATGCGGCGAATTTATTAAATTAAGAAAGAAAAACTGTGATGCAAATTTATTTGCGATGCATATCAAGGTAATGTCCATCTACTTGCTAAAAATCAAGATGAGAAGTGGGCTATAAATACGCTTGCAAGTACATTTTCCCTTTTTCATTCCGAGGAGAAAAAAGAGCAATGATATTTGCAGTACCATCAATTTGGTAGCGCAGTGATCAAAATCAATATATTGTTTATTCAAGTAGGCTTAAAAGGGTCTTTTGAATCGTCAATAGTCTGTCCAATGGTAACAAATCTACCACCGGTTTGGAAAGTTGATTTCGCTGAGGAGAAATCGGCAAGAATCTCCACAGTTACTCATTTAAAGATGCTTTCATGTGCAACTGGAAACGAGTCCATACATCGATTAAGTCCATAGATCGTCACGCGGACTGTTATTTTTTATTTAAAATTAAGGTTGGATTCTTTACAAGCCTCCAAACACATTTTCAAAGAGTTACTAAGCTATATGGAGAATAAAGCCTTTAACAATTTTAAATTATGACGAGTCAATCAATGTTGCACTTGCTACATTCTTATTTGGATAAATTTTAACATAATTAGAGAGATTATCTGACTGCCTCGTTCGTCTAGTGGTTAGCATGTTCGACTACAGACATGAGGTCCTGGGTTCGAGTCCCGGGTCGGGCCAATTCAAAAATCAATATTGAGTTTTCTATTAAGATTTTCTCAATATTTGCCCGAAGTTGGGAAGTTGGCGGTGTGATCCACCCCCGTGCCTCGGAGAGCACGTTAAGCCGTCGGTCCTGCGCCTGATCTCTCTCCGGTCGTGTCGGATTCCCGTCACATCGGACTATGAGAGTGAAGGAATAGAGAGTGCACTTGTGTACTATGCCTGCCAATCCGCACTGGAGCAGCGTGGTGGAGCTATGCTCTAAAACCCTCTCTTTTATGAGTGAGGAGGCCTGTGCCCAGCAGCGGGACGGTAATGGGCTGCTACTTACATTTTCTTAAGAGATTATTATTCACAAAAACCAACCGAGCTTATATATATATATATAATAGAATTGGAGAAACGTAACCAAAGCCAGTATACTGTAAGCATGACGAGGTACTGTCTTTGGAGTTTAATAAGAGTAACTTGTGCTGAATAAGACTAGAGTAGAAAAACTAAATTTAGAAACATTTGGACTCCATTTAAAGCTTTCTGTTGTATCAATAAATCATCTCTAAGTTAATTTTACATGTATTTTCATTGATTTAAATTTACGTACGGATGTAACACGCGTCACGAAGATATGCAGCGTTTTTTAGGCTAATTCATTTGAGATTTCAATAAATTATGTGTAATAATTTTTGACTCCCTCTAAGTCTTAGAAATCTAAAGTTTTACGTATGTATAGATATACACAAGACTTGAAAATTAGTTTGCCAAAGCAGTTTCCCTTCTGACATACTTTGTACGCACTAATTTCCCATTTTTTACAAATAAAAGCGAATTCAGAACAATTTTTTGTTCTTATTATTATATCTAGATATCAAACCAATAAAAATAGCGTATCTATAACCCAAGCACAAAAATACTGTAGACCTGTGCAATTGGTTAATCTATATTTTGCAATGATTGAAAAAAATCCATAAACCAAGCGTGCATTCACTAAGATCATAATGTAAATGTATAAATTTACAAAAGATGGAACATGTGAAAGTGATATTGAAAGGAGAGTGAATGCAGGGAATATGGTAAATGGTGCTCTGCGCGCCTTCATGAAAAGCCAGATGGTGTCTCAAAGGACCAACCTGGCTGTGCATGGCAGAAGAATCACAAAAGTAAAATAGATGCGGTAGAGATGAGAGCGTTCAGAAGTATGAGTGGATTGAAACTGAGTGACAGAGTAAGAAATAGTGTGATAAGAGAACGTTGTGGTATAAAAGAAGACGTAGTGACTAAAATTGAGAAAGGTATGCTTAGATGGTTTGGGCATGTAGAGAGAATGAATGAAAGGAGACTGACAAAAAGGATTTATGAGTCAAGAGTGAATGCGAAAGTTGGAAGGGGAAGACCGAGGCGAACGTTCCTGGACCAAATCCAGGACATTTTAAATAACGGCCAGGTCAAGAGTACTCTAAACCGACGAACTTGTATGAAAGGTTTAATGAGATTGAAAGAAGCGAAGGAGATATGCAAGGATCGTGGCAAGTGGAAGGATGTTGTCTCTGCCTACCCCTATGGGAATGAGGCGTGATGCTATGTATGTATGTATTAAAACACAGCTAAAAAAGAATATATAAAATTGTGTAAAAACAACTAAATTTTGACGGGAAAAAAATATGTTTATATAAAATAGAAATGAGGCATATCACTTTGTAGCGTATAAAAGCTTTCATCTTTGGCTACATCACAAATCCAATAAACCATATGCAATTTATACTTTTTATTATGATGCAAAAGCTTTCAAATATGGACAACTAACTGAAGCCGCGACTTCGTTTGCGTGGAATGTGTTTTGGGTTGCATATTCATTAATTTAGGCAAACTGACAGACATGCCATCCTACTAAAGTAGGTAAATATGACTTCTGCGGATAACAATGAATATAAGGTAAATGATAGCGATATTAGTATGTGTGAGATTATAAAAGCGATAAAAGGTATGAGATCAGGTAAAGTACAGCTGGGTATGACAGAGTGTCAGTCGAGGTACTGAAGGCTGGCCGCGGTATTGTGGCAGCTCAGCTGTACTGCCTTTTCAATATATGCTGGGAGAAAGGTCAAGTTTTAAGAGATTGGAGCAAGGCCCTAATTGTCCCTCTATATAAAAGAAAAGGGTCACAGCAGGAGTGCAAAAATTACCGCGGTATCAGCCTTCTTAGTGTCGTCGGCAAATTGTATGCAAAGATATTGATTGAAAGAGTGATTAATGAAACTGATGAGAAAATATGGCACGTGCAAGCAGGATTTAGAAGAGGAATGGGATGTACGGATCAGGTATTTTCTTTACGGTGTATAACCGAAAAATGATTGGCCTAAACACCAACAAGTTTATTGCGCTTTGGTAGATTTAGAAAAGGCCTATGATCGAGTGGTGAGGGATGAGCTGTGGTCAACGTTATCTACGTATGGGGTGAGCGGTAATGTGATTGAAGTCTCTCCGTGAGGGTGCGTACACCATGGCTGTTCAACCTATTCAAGGATAACTGTTTGACAGATTTAAAAGAAAGTATGTATGGGTTAAGAATGAATGAATTACTCATCAAACATTTCCTCTACGCTGATGATCAAGTAATACTTGCATCATCTGCTAATGAGCTACAGAAGATGGTAAATATTAGGAATGAAGCTTTGAAAAGGAAAGGAATGAAAGTGAATGTAAACAAAACGAAAGTTATGCTTTTTGAACGAGATGAATCGATCATGAATGGCAATATTTTGATAGATGGGGAACAAGTGGAAGAGGTGAAAGAATTTGTATACTTGGGATCTAAATTTACAAAAGATGGAACATGTGAAAGTGATATCGAANTCCGCAGTGGAGCAGCGTGGTAGGTCTATGCTCTAAAAACCCTCGCTCCTTGCAGCCCTTTAACGTCCCACTGCTGGAGTGCTACTTACTTTTTCTTAATGCTAAAAGGTTTAATTTAAATTAATAATAGTCGTATTTGGACCACTGTGCAATTACTAATATAGTTAGATATACCTTCTAAGTATCGCCCACGGTAATTTTTGAGATAACCGGTGGGCGACCACCATGAGAGGTAATTCGACACAATAGCACGTGCCAGATTTCTACTGAAGCCATTAGACGTTTTATCTATTGCTACCTAGACTACAATCTAAGCAAATGATGTGTGATAATCTATTTAATAAATAAATAAAGTTTAAGTGTAATTGAAGTGGCATTTGCCTTATTAAATCTATAATAAGTATAACTTTAATACACATTACAAATAACTAACGTATAAAGTAATACTTTTGTGAGCTAAACTTTTAGAAGGCGAAACAATTGGTAACTTCTCCTTGAGTGGCTTCCTCATCCTTTCACCTGTAAGGTGTAATTGTAGATGGAAGTTTTTATACTCTCGTCTCTAGTCGTCAATGGTTCATTCCTATGAATATTTTTAACGACCTCTTTGGCGAAGTTGTGCGAATACTCACTACATTAGCAGAAGTCCTGGATACGTATACAAATTCTTTATTCAAGTGGGCTTTTATAGCACTTTTGAATTGTCAAATATAATATTTTCTATATATTTTTGATGATGATATTGAAGAAAGACTTGTTTTTTTTTCACGGGGGGGAAATCTTCAAACGATACCCTTTCCGGGGAAAAGCCAGGTTATGTAGGATATTATTAAAAAAGCAATGTTTAAAGGAGTAACCGTTGTGTTTCTCGCCGGCTTCTTCTCAGCGGAATCAACTTTCCGAACCGGTGGTAGATTTGTTACCAACGGACAGACTACTGACGATTCAAAAGTGCTTTTTGAGCCTACTTGAATAAAGAATATTTTGATTTTGATTTTTGATTTTATACCCACTGAAACCCCCTCGGTGGCCCTCCTCAGCACATGTAAGGCAACACCAGGCTCTCCAAGGAACTTTCATCTGGTGACTCCTTTTGTGCGATGTTTTACGCATCCCATGATCATTTGTAACCGACTTCAAAAAAGGAGGAGGTTATCATATCCATCACCGACTCCGAATATAACAATACGAAGAACACTATAAAAGAATACGCAATTATTTCTTACTTTTTAGAGCATATTAATATATTTGTAAGTTTGTTTTGAAGGCGGTTCTTTTTTTGTTAAAATTTTTATTTATTAAACAAGACGGTTTCGGAAAAGGAGACCATCGCCCTCCAAGCATCGTATTTTGTGAGCATGGCCGCAATTACTGTTGATGGTGAGAGGTATTCGCCAATCCAGTCTATTAAGGCACACCCCATGCAGGGCAGACTGCAAGTGTGTGCTGAGCGTCATCGCACTCCCCAGGGCAGTGGTAACACTGCGCTGTCGTCTCTCGTCCTATCCAGTTAGTACCTGTGTCATTCCCCGATTTTCTCTCAATGCTTCGAAATACGGCAGGATCGTACTGACAATGCTTTGACGTCCGTTCCTCTCCTCCCCAAGCCGAAGTCGCCATTCGTCAAATGTTTGTCGGTGTTCCTGCCGTCTGAGAATCTTGATCTCGCCTGTAACGTTTCTACCGCTTCGATTATCGCAATTGTGACCTATGATAGATTCTCGTTTCCATCTACGTCAAAATGTTTAGTGGAGGGACAAACGAAGAACGACTTACGATCTAAAGTTACGAGGGTTCCTTCGCACTCACAACAAACTCAGTCGTATCTCCTTTTTTTCACTGTCACGCTTCTTTATTGTTCAAGTTATTCAAATTATAGTAAGTAGCAGCCCATTAATGTCCCACTGCTGGGCACAGGCCTCCTCGCTCATATGAGAGAGGGTTTTTAGAGCATAGACCCACCACGCTGCTCCACTGCAGATTTGTAGGCATAGTACACAAGTGTACTTTCTATTCCTTCACTCTCATAGTCCGACGTGACGGCAATCCGACACTACCGGAGAGAGAGATCAGGCGCAGGACCGACGGCTTAACGTGCTCTCCGAGGCACGGGGGTGGATCACACCGCCAACTTCCCAACTTCGGGCAAATACTGAGAAAAATCTTAATAGAAAACTCAATATCGATTTCGAACTGGCCCGACCCGGGACTCGAACCCAGGACCTCATGTCTGTAGTCGAACATGCTAACCACTAGACCAATGAGGCAGTCCAAATTATAGTACGATTTCACAATTAGCTTTCTTTTAATAAAATATTTCTATTTATCTAGTGACCTCATTTAATGAATTGTTAATGTTATGTAACCTTTGCCTGCCTCATTGGTCTTGACTGCCTCATTGGTCTAGTGGTTAGCATGTTCGACTACAGACATGAGGTC
>JACTOM010000148.1:152016-192653 GCA_015832385.1 Elymnias hypermnestra
GCCGAGCTTGTCGGCAACATTCAAAGACATGAGTACCAACATAACGCCACAAAAAATTCGAAATTCGAATATACGTAACCCGCGAAAATTCAAAATTCGCGATACTTCTTGAACACACCTCGTATATACATTTTATTCAAACCATGAAATATATTATTGAGTATATATAAATAGATTTGAAATTTTGCTACAAATTTTTGTTTAAAAATAATAAAAATGATAATGAATCGGGTGATAATGAAGTTCGTTTATCAGATACCAAATCGCCAGCAGTGGAAATGAGTTGAATCGTCATTAGTTTATCCGTTAGTAGCAAATCTACCACCAGTTCGGAAAGTTGATTCCGCCGAGAAGAAACCGGCAAGAAACTCAGCGGTTACTCTTTTAAATATAGATTTTGTATGTATATATTGCTTTTGTGAGCAACTGGAATCAAGTCCAAACATTTCTATCGTTTAAATAATTTTCAACATTATAATATGCCTTTTATAAAAATGATTGGCAAGTGGTGGCAAATCCAAAAATGATTTCTGAACCTTGCTCATTTCTTCTTCCTAAGTTTTTGAAGGGAAATCTTCTATAACATTGTGATTTGATTTATTATTAACGAAAATGCGACAGTAAAAGGAGACATATACATACATAGTGTATTTGGGTAGCATTTTTAATAATTTATGCTAATTATTTTACGAATAAGACGTACTTTAATGAGCTATTGGCAATGTTGCACTGATAATAACTCATTATCCTTGCTGTAGACGATATATCCATCTCTTACAGCCCTTTTTCAGCATTAAAATGTAGACTATGTCCTTTTTCGGGACTACCTGTGTACCAAATTACATTTCAATCGGTTTTGAAACACACATATATTAAATCGAATCAATAGCCTAAAAATATCAAGTATCATTTGTAAAAATGATGATATTTCCATCATTTACAACACTTTTTTCACATTAAATAGCAGCCTATGTCCTTAATCAGGCTCTAAAGTATCTGTGTACCAAATTTTATTGAAATTGGTTCAGAAGTATTCTCGTGAAGGAGTTTCTGTCCCATTTATACTATTAACTAGCTGAACCCGCGACTTCGTCTGCGTGGAATGTTTTTTGGGTAGCATTTTTTTAATTAACACCCCCGCAACCCTCCTTGCGGGTGGAATTTCGTAAAATTCGTTCTAAGCTGACCTCTACTCGGCATAAGGAATATTCCTACCAAATTTCGAGTCTCTACGCTTTATGGTTCCAGAGATATGGTGACGAGTCAATAGATACCTGGATATCTCTTATATATATATGTATATATACAAGCTGAACCCGCGACTACGCTTGTCTAAAAAAAATCTTACCAAGTTTTAAATACCGTAAAAGACATAGTTGGTAAATGTGAAAGTTTTCTTTAATGGGAAAGTTTGAATTTTTTCAAATACCACCCCTGAAATCCCCCTCGGGGGTGGAATTTAACAGAATCCGTTCTTAGCTGACCTCTACTCGTCAAGAGGAATATGCCTTCCAAATTTCAAGTCTCTACGCTTTATGGTTCCAGAGATATCGTAATGAGTCAGTAGATATCTGGATATCTCATATATATAAGCTGAACTCGCGATTTCTTCTGCTTTAAATGTTTTTTTTCTTTGGTTTGAATGAGTACCATCTTCTATTATTTAGGCAAATTGTTTTACAAATAAAAAACATATGTATAAATACTTCAATGAGATATTTGCTTGTGTTATTGCAAAGAGTTTATAGTCCTTTTTCTGCCTGTACTAGATTTTACCTTTATTAAACTGCCTCATTGGTCTAGTGGTTAGCATGTTCGACTACAGACATGAGGTCCTGGGTTCGAGTCCCGGGTCGGGCCACTTCAAAAATCAATATTGAGTTTTCTATTTAAGATTTTCTCAATATTTGCCCGAAGTTGGGTAGTTGGCGGTGTGATCCGCCCCCGTGCCTCGGAGAGCACGTTACGCCGTCGGTCCNTCCTGGGTTCGAGTCCCGGGTCGGGCCAATTCAAAAACCAATATTGAGTTTTCTTTTAAGATTTTCTCAATATTTGCCCGAAGTTGGGAAGTTGGCGGTGTGATCTACCCCCGTGCCTCGGAGAGCACGTTAAGCCGTCGGTCCTGCGCCTGATCTCTCTCCGGTCGTGTCGGATTCCCGTCACATCGGACTATGAGAGTGAAGGAATAGAGAGTGCAATTGTGTACTATGCCTGCCAATCCGCACTGGAGCAGCGTGGTGGGTCTATGCTCTAAAAACCCTCGCTCTTCGGAGTGAGAAGGCCTGTGCCCAGTAGTGGGACGTTAATGGGCTGCTACTTGCTTACTATAGTCCTTTTTCAGGCTCTAGATTATCGCTGTACCAAATATCAATCAATTTCGTAAAATCCGTTCTTAGCTGACTTCTGTATTTATATTTGTACACTTTCCCTTTTGTAGAATAATTTTATACCTTGTTTTTACTGAGAAATATTATATTATATAAATAGAATGAATATACTAGGATATACGTTATGAGATACATATATCATAAATATTGTAAAATTAATTATCAACGAACGGACAGATCCGTACATTTCATTTTTGTATACGTAGCAGTGCGTAAACGCCGTTACCATCTCAAGTGGTCGTAAGGGTCTGCGTACCCTGAGATCTTGTCCCAGGTAGTTAAAGCAACCACGTCTCGAAATCACGTTCTAGGTATTTGTTGTCTCGGTAAATACGCGTTGCTACTTATATATTTATAAACGTAATATTTATGATAGTGTCTCCTCTATCCTTACAACCAACATACCGTAACCATCATCCAATCCCTTTCAGTACAATCCTTCTGACTCAAAAATAAAAGTGAAAGTGCTTTATTGGTGTAGTCTTATTCACATTACCCAAACATCGCACATCACCTCACCAGTGATCCACCCCAGCATGTCTCTTCGAGTTTTAGTCTTTGAGAATGAACGAGATCCTAATTGAAATGTGGCACGTATTGGCTTGCCTCATCATTGGTCTAGTGGTTAGTATGTTCGACTACAGACATGAGGTCCTGGGTTCGAGTCCCGGGTAGGGCCCATTCAAATATTAATATTGAGTTTTCTATTAAGATTTTCTCAATATTTGCCCGAAGTTGGGAAGTTGGCGGTGTAATCCACCCCCGTGCCTCGGAGAGCACGTTAAGCCGTCGGTCCTGCGCCTGATCTCTCTCCGGTCGTGTCGGATTCCCGTCACATCGGACTATGAGAGGGAAGGAATAGAGAGTGCACTTGTGGGCTATACCTGCCAATCCGCAGTGGAGCAGCGTGGTGGGTCTATGCTCTAAAAACCCTCGCTCCTCGGAGTGAGGAGGCCTGTGCCCAGCAATTTTCCTGGCCTATACAAGGAGTTAGAAAAACGCTCCCGAAAACGAAGACAGACGATATTACTAATGTCACCTTTGATGGCCGCTGGGAAATGCTTAAACGCACGCTGGATAGAGTAAACAGCTCCATCCAGGAGTGTGGGACTCACTGTGATCAGAATACCCACTAAAACCCAGCGGAACCCTCTTCAACCGTATGGTGGACGCCAGATGTTCGCTAACACATACATCTCTGGCGTCCCGGATTCGTCCGATTCAAGGGTTCAAAAAAGGGGAAGCAGGCGCTCATAATTGCACCGTTTTATATCTCCCCTTTTCCGGCGGGAGGGAGGAGCATCAACCGCTCTCTTTCTATTTGCCTCTCTAAAGCCTCCTTCTGCAAAATAACGGCCTCACAGAAGGAGACAACTGCCCTCCAGCCGACATTGATGGGCTTACTTACTTTACTTACCTACTTTTACGTATTGGCTTTAGCTTTAACATTAGTAATGTCGTCAACCCTAAATATCGTTGAAGTCAGCTGGCACGCGGAGAGTCGAATGACGGCATTGTAATCCGAGTAAGGCTGTGATAAATGTATGAAGCATTGCGTTTTTAAATGTGCTATTGCTACGTATCGGTTTCCGATTATATTACAATACGAACTATATTCGTTTTCTTAGTCCGATACAGACCAAGTTCTCGTTACACATTACCAGCGTAAACCAATATGGAGATTCGATCTACTTATGTAGACTTACTTCCTAATTTGGACAATGTGCTGATGGAATCTTATATAACTAATAGCTGTTTAATATACGTGTGAGGGATTGGAAACTGTTGAACCGATTTGGCTGAGAATCGGTGGGGAGGTAGCTTAGAATCAGGGGAAGGGCATAGGATACTTTTTTTTATCATCGCACTATTTACATGTATAACTGCCTCATTGGTCTAGTGGTTAGCATGTTCGACTAGGCCGAGCCAGTTCGAAATCGATATTGAGTTTTCTATTAAGATTTTCTCAATATTTGCCCGAAGTTGGGATGTTGGCGGTGTGATTCACCCCCGTACCTCGGAGAGCACGTTAAGCCGTCGGTCCTGCGCCTGATCTCTCTCTCCGGTCGTGTCGGATTGCCGTCATGTCGGACTATGAGAGTGAAGGAATAGAGAGTACACTTGTGTACTATGCCTGCCAATCCGCAGTGGAGCAGCGTGGTGGGTCTATGCTCTAAAAACCCTCTCTCATATGAGCGAGGAGGCCTGTGCCCAGCAGTGGGACTTTAATGGGCTGCTACTTACCTTTTTTACTATTTACAAATAAAGATTGGCTTCGTAGTTTCACATTTCACATGCTTCGTGTTTCCTGGATCAAATCCAGGACATTTTAATTAAAGGCCAAGTCAAGAGTACTCTAGACCGACGAACTTATATTAAAGGCATAATGAGAATAAAAGAAGCGAAGGAGATATGCTAGGATCGTGGCGAGTGGAAGGACGTGGTCTCTGCCTAACCCTATGGGAATGAGGCGTGATGCTATGTATGTATGTATGTAAAATGTAGTTATAGTGACATAACTATAGTTGTTGGACATATGGCAGTACAGACTTTTTTATAGATATGAATACGTTCTATAATATTGTAGAACATTTTTTTGTTCTATCATTAATAGTTTCCCTTTCGCACGCGATGACAGATTTTTTGTGACAAATTTTTTCACGCCTTGGGTAACATGGATGCATTTTTTCTACATACGTATAAAAATACACAAATGTTTTCTCTTTATAATATTAGTTTAAATAAGTGTGGGAAATTGCATGCTCCTTTTATTAATTTATAAATGAGGCATTGTTAAATAGTTGTCAGATTCAACTACGATTCGTTATAAAAATGGTCAAATAAAACTTGTTACTGATATTAACGATGACTGACTACTAAGAACCTGAAGCTGTCTGTCGGAATACCTGTAAGAAAGAGAGAGGCAGGGCGTCTGTAGTATGTGTTATGCATATGATTTAAATACAAGCAAACAACTAGTATTTCGATTAGGCATCATGACTTGATAGTTTTTACTAATAATTTTTGAAGTATTTCATTGTTATTGACGAAAGATGTCGAGCTCCGGGTAAAATTTATTGCAATATCTATCTTTAATCGGATACCTAATTATTAAGTTTAAGGAGCTTGATATATTATTATGAATTCGGGACTTAATCAAGCTAGTCAATACAATATCAGAAGGCTTATATGTTCTATGGTTTCTATAGAAATAGTTCAAAGCAGACTCCACTTGCGGATTCAAGATTTGATGAAGGAGGGGTTGAAATTTTTCACTGTAATTGCCCCCAATGCTTCCCCCATGTATCCGTTGGAAGAATAAACTACAACTTCGTTTAACGAATACACGAATCCAATATTGCAGTATTCATTCTCATATTCCGAAATTTGAACGCTGGAGTACCTCCAATAAAATAAACAATTACCTTAACAGGCCCTATACGTACTTAGCGGATTTCTTAGTTAAAAACAATCCCCTTAAATGACCCCTAAATGTATTAGACTGTATTGCCATTTACCATCACACGTTGATTCCTAAGCATTTATGGTTACTTTGGCTCCATTTCTGTGCTGGTGAAACATTAATTAGCCACGGCCGAAGCCTCCAGTCCAGATTTAAATAAATTAGAAACTGCAATCACCTACTGGCCTAACGAGTCTTTATTATTATTGCTATAATATACATTTAAATAGTTTCCATAAAATACTTTAGATAACTAACGTATTTAATTTGATAAAAACTAATAATGTATCCGTCTAAATAATATTCCAATCACCGCATTCTACGTGACCATTTTTCAGAAGATAAAATGGTTGTACTGTTAGTTTAATCTTAAAAGATTGATATGTGGTATGTCTTGGGGAGGGATTCAGGTTCAGGCAAATCCCTACGTGTTCAGTGGACTGTATGGGGTTCTTAGGGCTTCGGTTCTTCAATACTCGGTGCTACGGTATTCAGTTGTCCGGCTCTTCCAGATTCAATGCTTCGGTCGTTCAGGGTGTTGCAGGTTCGCTTCGTCGATGTTCGCGTTTGGGTCTTCGTGGTTCGGTTCGGTTCTTCGGAGTTCGTCGCAATTCGCACTTAGAAGGAATCTAATCTAATTGCCCGAAGTTGGGAAGTTGGCGGTATGATCCACCCCCGTGCCTCGGAGAGCTCGTTAAGCCGTCGGTCCTGCGCCTGGTCTTTCTCCGGTGGTGTCGGATTGCCGTCACATCGGACTAGGAGAGTGAAGGAATAGAGAGTGCACTTGTTGTGGCAGCGTAGTGGGTCTATGCTCTAAAAACGAGTGAGGAGGCCTGTGCCCAGCAGTGGGACATTAATGGGCTGCTACTTACTTTTTTACTTACAGGAATCTATTCTGATCGGGAGTCTAAGGCGAAATGTCACATACAGACTCTGGGAGAAGTCTTTTATACAACTCTCCCACTCGGCAGACACATGCAGCGTAACGAGCAGGAGGAAGGGCGATCGCGGGTGCTGAGGCAGGTGCGGGTGGGAGGTCGCCGGCGGTTGACCAATCAGAAGTAGTCGCCGCTGGAGAAACGCTAGGCTTGCTGCTCTCTTCCACAACACTATTGCGTTTTTATTTTGTTAGTTCTCTAAGGGATTGGACAGCTTTTTCGATGGCTGTTAATTAACGGCTAGATTTGTTTAAAAAAAATATATAAAGTTGAGCCTGGAGGCAAGCAATTAAATTAGCTTTTGATCGCATAGTGAAATGCGTTGCAAAGGCTCGCTACGGGCGCCACATTTGTTTGCTAAAGCACTTGCTGCGAACGTGGGAATAGTGTAAAGTATTTTAAAGTGGATTTGGTTTTTCATCCCCTATTACTTTTCCATCAATACATCGCATGTCGTATTACAGCCGACCGTAAAACAGAAGAAGGTTCTCACTAGACAAATTAGCAAAATATAAGTGATATCCAGGTATCTATTGACTCATCACGATATCTCTGGAACCATAAGGCGTAGAGAGTTGAAATTTTGCCTAAATTAATGAAAAAATATTCAGACAGACGAAGACGCGACTTCAGCTAGATCATATAAATATTCGCCCTGGACCATTGCGCCAACGAAGATAAGAAAGAAAAGTAGCAGCTTATTTATGTTGCACTGTCACTTATGAGTCACGATATTCTGATTCACCAATATAACGAATTTAGGAAATTGTATTTTAATTTGTCTGAGTCAAAATTAATGGATGGTTTCAGCTGTGGTTAGTTACCACCCCGTTTTTTCAGCTGGGAAATGCTTTTGTTCACCTCATGCTTTTGCCACGAGGGCTCGCTAGTTTGGCTAGAACACCCACTAAAACCCAGTGACCTCAAACTAAATTGAGTGTAAGAATCTCTCACTTGTGCATTCGCCCTGACACTCCCAAATGCAACAGACAAAGGGCTTTCAGGAGGAAGATCGTTGTGTAGACCATAACAGGTAAATAACCTGTTATTGAGTTAGAGCCTCAATCACAGACAAGTTCTGTCAATAATAATAGAAAAACAGTTGTTACAAGAGCTCGTTAACTCTAATTGAATGTAGAATATTTTGATGTTCATTTTTAATAATGGAAATGCTATTTAGAGTTTGGTATATATTGAAGATACAATGTTGTTTGAAAAGCCGACTTTCGCACAAATTATATTCAGCGTCGGCGCTATTTAATCAGTGCATTTGATTGAGGTCGTGTATTGCAACATATGGAGATATGCTTGCTTTACGTAAAATGAAATCATGTTTATAGGACACTGCTTGCTGTTCAAGGTCAAGTAGTATCAACACCGTCAGGGGATTCCTGAAACCCTTGTTATATTGGCCTTTATTGGGGTAGGCTCAACCGATATGTATCGATAAAACTGTCCGTTGGTGAGGAATCTATAACACAGTGGCTCTCCTGGGTTCTTCTCAACTTTAGTTGAGGGTTGCGGTCCTCGAGGCAGTGCCTCCTTACCCGGGCATCTTCCTCAGACATTAATTTAACGCCTGATATTTTGTTTTGCCCGCAATCATACGGACTAGCTGCCGCTTAGTCAGCGGGTCCATCCAAGTCAATTAATTCAATGGTCAAGTCCGGGTATTGCCACTGATATTGCGTCGTCTTCGCCGTCATCATCGCCTACATTAGGAGGCGGTGATAACAGAAGCTCACGAGGCAGGGGACGCCCAGTGGTTCCTGCTCTTGGGTGCTGGCTGACAATGCCGTGGAGGTGTATTTGTGTTCCTCCTCGCCAAGTTTCGGATGAACACCTCCACGGTAGGCGTCCTGGTGTCACGGTGGATGACGTCATTTCTGACGTACCTCAAAGCTCCTACTATCATACGTAGGCACTTGTTCTGCTGGATCTGCAGCCTACTCCTCTGGTACCCTGAGCAGAAAGAGTACCAGGTAGGAGCCGGATACGTCAGTCTGGAGCTGATGTAGGTTCCGTTGGCGTAACTATAGTGTGGTAAAATGCCACCGGCCCAAGAGGTACTCGAAATACATAGGACTTGGCTATTCTGCCCATTAAAAATTCTACGGCCCAATCTTTAAACTTTGATTATGTAATCTATTACGTCTGCGAAACAAAAAGCTCGAAAAAAAAATGAAATTGTTATTTGTTTTTTTTGTTAATTAATTAATTTTTGTTTAGTTTTGTCATCTATGGGTGCTCTAGGAGGTGGCCCAGATTCCAGGAAGAACCTTCTGTGGACCTATTAGAATTCTATGGCCCAATCTTTAAACTTTGATAATGTAATTGATACTTTTGTGGAAAAGAAAGCTTTAAAAAAAAATTTTTCTTAATAAATGCCTCATTGGAATGAAATCATACATCATCCATCATCATGGAAGTTTTCTCAAGGTTTCTTTATCGGAAGGTACGCGAATAGAAGATGAATGTGAAGTCTCTTGATGAAAGTTTACGTGGGGATTATACCTCAGTTCCTCTCGCCTTAGATACGAGGCCTATGCCCAACAGTGGGACGTATGAATAAATAAATATATAAAATAATTTGTTGGATAACTACTTAAATGGTACAATTACAATTAAAATAAACACGTGACGATTTTTACAGTCGGGCCCCATCAGAAGAATTTGCCACTTAGTTATGTGAAGGTTTAGTCCTGAATTTATCGTGAAATCTTGTTATACAAATGTATGCTCAGCCCCACAAATTAAATTAAATGATATTTATTTGCAAATATGTATCATATTAACAGGAGGAATAATTATATGAGCCATCATATCCAATTACAATTACAGCGTGCAAACATTTGTATGGATATCATAATATTTATTTAATTTATGTGTCAAATTAAGATTCTATTTTTTATAATGTCCAATTTTATAATGATTATAATAGATTAAGAGGTTTTTAAAGTTTCCATCTGTTTCATTTTAGCATTAAAAACATCGGACATGATATAAAAGGTTTTGTTTAAAGACGATATAATTTTGTTGTAAATTTTTATATTTACAACAAAATTACTTCTGGATCTTTTGTATTAAAAGCGTTATTACCAATTTGTTCTTGTTTCTTTTATTATAACTGAGTTCTTCGCTTTTCTACTTAATACTAGTCACGTGCAATTTTGTTCGCGTCACAAAATAGAGGGTTCAAGAGAGAAGGAATAAATTTGATAATAGTGAGTGTAATTTAGGACATATTTCCAAATTTTACAGAAGTATAATTTCGTCATATATGATTGTTGAGTAACTTTAACCATTTATGCAGCAAATGCAACGGAAACTCTCAAAAGGAATACAACTTACTTAACTTCATTCTTCGATAAATAGGTTATGTCTTAAGACATTTGTTTTCAAAGAAAAAAAGCAAGCCTCTTCAACTTACATACAGAAATGAGTAACTTTCTTGGTAGTATTTATAAGTGTCTTTCATTTATGGCTTACTTAAGTTAATAATGAATGAATTACTCATCAAATGTTTACTCTACGCCGAAGATCAAGTAATACTTGCCTCATCCGCTAATGAGCTACAGGAAATGGTAAATATTATGAATAAAGCTTTGAAAGGGAAAGGAATGAAAGTGAATGTAAACAAAACGAAAGTTATGCTTTTTGAAAGAGATGAATCTATGATGAATGGCAATATTTTGGGAATATGGTAAATGCTGCTGTGCACGCCTTTGTGAATAGCCAGGTGGTGTCTCAAAGGGCCAGACTGGCTGTGCATGCGGGAGTGTTGGTGCCAATACTTAAGTATGGTAGTGAAAGTTGGGTATGGCAGAAGAATCACAAAAGTAAAATAAATGCGGTAGAGATGAGAGCGTTGAGAAGTATGAGTGGATTAAAACTGAGTGACAGAGTAAGAAATAGTGTGATAAGAGAACGTTGTGGTATAAAAGAAGACGTAGTGACTAAAATTGAGAAAGGTATGCTTAGATGGTTTGGGCATGTAGAGAGAATGAATGAAAGGAGACTGACAAAAAGGATTTATGAGTCAAGAGTGAATGCGAAAGTTGGAAGGGGAAGACCGAGGCGAACGTTCCTGGACCAAATCCAGGACATTTTAAATAACGGCCAGGTCAAGAGTACTCTAAACCGACGAACTTGTATGAAAGGTTTAATGAGAATGAAAGAAGCGAAGGAGATATGCAAGGATCGTGGCAAGTGGAAGGATGTTGTCTCTGCCTACCCCTATGGGAATGAGGCGTGATGCTATGTATGTATGTATGTATTTAAGCTTTAAGAATACTATTTTACAGCTAATCGATGTTCATAAGTTTAACTTGTCTCTATAACTCTATATGGGTGTTAAATAATCATAATTTCGTTTTGCGCAATTGATAGATCTTTTAAAACGTTGCCTTTGATTAAATCAATTCATGTGTTATTTCTATTTGGAATTTGTAACTAAATAAAAACTGTATTTATGGTCCACAAACAATAAAGCTGTGCAGCGGTTGAAAGTTTTGTAATCCAGCCATTGTATAGTTATTTACGTTTCGAGGCTTTTAGTTTATAACTATGTAAATTGTGCGCGATTAATTAATTCTAGGAAATGTAACTCACTAATATATATATTTAAAGGGAATGCAAAATCTGATATCGACTACGGTTTTGATGGGGTGGTACCTCCCAACGAGGCTTAAATTGATATCATAAACAATAACATACTCGTACTCTTAGTTTGCAATGCACACATTAATAGTAATAATGGATTTAATTGGTAAAAAACTGATTTGGGGAACAAAATTGTGGAATTAAATATAACTACACAGGAAATACACTAAACAGGAAATGTTATTTTTGATAAATTCCCCGTCCGTCAAATCAAATCAAACGGTGAATAATAAAGTTAGTCTGGTGAATATCACTTCCGCTCCCGAAAAGGTGATAGTACTAAAGACACCTTTGATGATTGAATTGAATGGACAGAAAAGAAATCGATCCTGATTTAAACAAAAAAAATTAACGTTTCATTAGCATTATTTACGCTCCATCATGTTAGTACAGTTAAATGAAACTACAGTTTCATAAAAATTGCATTACTTTGGTAAAAAAAACAAACCAAAATTAAAACAGCTGACGTGTCAGCCCGGGTCAACGACCAGGACGCTGTATATCTATATAACTAACTAGCAATACTCCACGGTAATTAATTTAGTAGTATTTTTGTTAGTATATAAGTTTTTAACCACTTCCTTTCAGATTATTAGATGTACACGTTCATAATCTAATCAATATACAAATTTTACTTTATAACGAATCATTTACGTAGGATATCCGACATTAGTTAATTTAAAAATACTCTACAGGTATTGAAAGATACTTTTTTAAAATCGGTGGAGTAATTTTTAACATGCAAAACCTTCTTCTATAATATTAGAGAAGAGATTTATTTGTAATACTTTACTGTCTTAGAACTTCCCTATACATTATTATGTTTCGATTGAGATTTTTAAATTCATTATATCTTTTGAATGGAATGTCAGATTTTAATAATTTAAAAAGTATTTTAAAGCTATTGAAACGGTCTTTAATAAAATATCATTATATCATTATAAAAGGTCATTATAAAATGAGCATTAATACAGATATATGAATAATATGGTTTGATTATTGTCGGCACTTTTATTAACTTTTAAAGCGTAATAAAGTAGATATAGTGGCATAAATACAGCAGTTGGATGTATGGTATTATGGACTTTTTTGTAGATATTAATACGTTCTATAATATTGTAGAATATTTTTTTGTTCTATCATCAATAGTTTCTCCAGCGTACGCTATAAATCTATAAAGCCTATATCGCTCAGTGAAAATGCGGCTTTCTATTGGTGAAAACGTAACAAACATACAAAAACACAAATGTTTCCTCTTTAGAATATTACTTTAGATAAAAGAGGACTCCTACTATACATAGTAGCACAGGTAGCATTTTGTAAACGTCGCGGACTTTGTGAGGTGGCGGTGCACGTGGCTGGCCGTACTGTTCGTGCAATTGCAGTGCTCGTGGGTGGCCCGCTAGCACATTTTTACACACGTATGCAATTCCTCTGCTTAAACACTTCGAGCCACGAAACCAGCGGGGACTATACGCCAAGCGGACGAACAAATTGAATAAAACACAATTTGTAGACCACAGTCAGTATCTCCTACAAAAGTTCTTTCGCGATGCTGTCAAGTGAGAGATGTTGGGCGGAAGTGGCGCTCTTCTGCGAGACTGTAATCTCGCTAAAGGAGGCCCACGAGCGAGATAGAGAGAATGCAGTAGATGCTCCCTTTCACCGCCGAAGGAGGCGGGATACTAGGCGGCGCTTGTTTGCGGCGGTCTCATCTAGGGCACCAGGGAAGAATGCGCAAGCTGAACCTCTGGTGTCTCACTTACGGATGACGAGGGTTCCGCTGTGTTTTAGTGGGTATTGCGAAGAGATCTCGCTGAGTCCCACACTCCTGACTCATTCTAGTCAGGGTAAGTGCGTAAAAGCATTTCCCAGCGCAAAAAAAAAAAGGCGTCACTACACGCAAATCAGTTGTGTACTTTATAATTACATAAATAAAATCCTTAATATTTACCCCTTACCGGCTAACAAGTGTAAAAGAGAATGTACGGAGTTTCTTTTAACACTCTCATACGAAAAAACTGAAGAACTCATAAAGTTAGTTACGTAAATCCCGATGATACCGAGCCAAATAAGCATGCACCCGCTCATTCATACACACACATACACACCCACACACACACACACACACATATTTAAATTCGCACACTGACCCATAAAAATATATATTCATTCATATATGCCAAATATATTTATTAATATTGTTATAGTATTATGTACAGCCTGTGTTATATATAAGGGAAGACGTTGATCACTGCAACACAGTTTATACTACTGCAGGATCTTCGTTCCTATGTATTTAAGATACCACTGTACTGTTCTTGAAAACAATAAAAATAATAAAAAAAATAACCTAAACCAGTCTTTCTCAAAGTGGGCGATAACGCTCCCTTGGGGACTCTTGAAACCTAGAATGGGACGCTATGGGGGGCGTTTATGTCAGTTAGGGTGGCGATGTATAATTTGTTGACCACTTGAGCATAGATTATCTCGCTAGTGTCTATTTTTCTGGAGAAGACATAAAGGAAATTGTTCACTTTACGAGAACACCACTACTTTGATTTTGACCATCTATAAATTTTTAAAGTAACACCAAATCACAATATGTTAATGCCAATAATAATAAACTTGCATTTTACAACTTAATCTTATTACATTTTATATATTTACAGCTACTACTATATACAATATTTAACACATATTATAGTTTTATGGGAAGAGGGATTTGTGGAGGGAGAAGATCGTAAATGGATTGGCAAAGTTTGGGACAATTAAGTAGGATATGAGAGACAAAACCTTCGTCCTTATCCTGCTAATCCACCGACTAGAATATCCATGAAGAAAAAACTAGGGTAGCCTTTGTATGTTCGGTTGGATGGAGGCTTTACCTCTGGCCAATTTTGATGAAGTATTTTAAATTTCACTAAAATTAAAACCCACCTACTATACAATAACGTTTATACCCTGGGTTGTGGTCTATCATTGAACTATTAATGACAGCATTCCCATCGCTGCTTACTTAAAATAGAAATCATATGCAAATCACTAAACCTGAAATTAAAATCGAACCTGATATCAACACACTTAAAAAATGTATAATGAAATTGTGGTTTTTAAAGTTTTAGAGGAGTATAAAAAATGGAGGGCGCTGAAAAATAGTGGATTTTTAAAGAGGGCGGTATAAGAAATAAGTTTAATAACCACTGATCTAAACCAATATAATACTTTCTCAAAAAAAAAAAACTGGGATCCCTAAAACGCATCAATGTAACCCGAGGTGTGATAATATTAGTCACAAAAAATCTGTCATCGCGAACTTTGGGAAAACTATTGATGATAGAACAAAAATATATTCTACAATATTAAAGAATGTGTTAATATCTACAAAAAAGTCTCAAACACCATATGTCCAACTATTGTAGTTATGCCAATATAACTATTTTTTGAATTTTTTAAAGTTAGCAATAGTGCCGGCAATAATCAAACCTTTATCATTTATTATCATCATATTAATATTGTTTATTAAATGTTTTATTAAAGACTGTTTCAATAGCTATAAAATACTTTTTAAATTATTAAAATCGGACATTGCATTCAAAAGATATAACTGGTTTAAAAATGTCAATCTAAACAAAACAACGTTATAATATAATGTAGTAGTATGCCATAATTATATGTTCACAGTGTACCATTCTATCCACATTTCACAGAAAAGACTTTATGTATTCCAGAAAATCTGTTTTTAATCGTTAGCACAGTTCTTCTGGAATATTCACTACACATATTTGTATATCTGTCTTAAAGTAATTAAAAACTAAGCGAAACAAAACTTACATGTCAACAGAAATAAATAGTTTCTGTAACGAACTCCCAATTGACAAAACGTATTCCATATAAAACCTCATTTATATGCCTCTTCATCATTGAAGGTAGGTAAACTTGTTCCTGTTGATGACTAACCGTTACGTAATGGGTTATGCCAGTCTTGGCTTCCCATGGCAGCTGTAGGTTCCTCTTCTCTCACTCTAACCCAGCGCTAACAGCACTAACCATATTTTATACAGACGCTTCCCTCTCTCTAATCAGTGTGCTTAGTGTGCGATAGACATATACCATTTTAAGTAAGCATATAACCTAAATCTTAATAAAAAACCTGTCCTTAGACTATCATATAATAACCAAAGCTTTCCTCAAGTCAAACAATTAAAATATATAACAGTTCAACTTATATTAGTTAATGCTACTGTCGGGCGTCCAACGACGGACGTGTTTAGTTTTTTATTTATAGCAGTCCATTGTCTTATATTACCTAGCCATGACCTCGTTCTTCTCGTTCTACTCACGCCTCTTTTTAAATCACATAAATCCTTTTTGTCATTAAACCTAATTTCAACAACCTATCAAAATTTAATGGATTAGGTTTAAAATAAAATTGTATTGGTTAAGGTGAAAAGAAAGGATAACCGACTGAGTTTATTATGGATTCTTCTCAGAATAGGGAGCGAACTGGTTAATATAGATTTCGATCGTTGTCATAATATCGATGGTCTCTACGTATATAGAGTCGAGTGCAGTTCCAATTTCTTGTATTATTAAAAAAATTGACGTTATGTTTTAAGAGCTATAGGATTAACCTCAAAATGATAATATGCAAGTTGACCGTTTATACGCAAATGACGTCGATATCATCATCAGTCTTACATTTGTTCTTACAATTACATCAAAATTGCTGTTATTACAAATAACATACTTGGATTGTATTATCCGCGGCCGCTTGTACTTTGTTCCCATATCGCTTGTTACGTAGCCTCAGAGGCACACTTGGACCGAAACCCGATCTTATTACGCTTATGTAAAAAGTCAGATGTATAACGAGTGCTTATCGGTGTTTCTGCTTTCAAAGTTATTCCGAGTGACTACAATGAACCTATTTCACGAGCCACTTAGCTTTGTTACGATTTTTAATTGCTACTTACATATGCTATGTGTGTGATAGCTCAGTGGTTATACTAAGCGATAAATTAACAAAGCATAAACAGAGACAAGTCCAAAAAAGGAAACATAGTAAAGCCTGGATATTACGAAACTGAAGCGACTAAGGAATACTAACAGTACAGTAATTTTGTTGCAATTCGGAAGTCACCCAAGTAGCAGAAGATTCCGCTCTTCTATAAGATAATAAAGAAATAATAACCAAGAAAAAAAAACAACAGTAATGTATGAGCCAGTTAATGATAGAACAAATCAAAGATGTATCGTCGCTTCAACCGATGGACGTCCACTGCTGGATATAGGTCTCACGTAATGACATCCACAAGGCCCGGTCTTGTGCCGCCTGGCTCCAGCGGCTACCGGCGACCCTCTTTATGTCGTCGGTCCACCTTGTGGGGGGTCTCCCTACACTGCGCCGCCCGGTGCGGGGTCGCCACTCCAGCACCTTCGGGCCCCAACGTCCATCGGTCCGTCGGACTATGTGCCCCGCCCATTGCCACTTCAGGTTCGCGATTCGTAGGGCTATGTCGGTGACTTTGGTTCTGCTAGGGATCTCCTCATTTCTGATTTGATCGCGTAGAGAAACTCCGAGCATAGTCTTCTCCATCGCACGCTGAGTGATTCTGAGCTTTCAAATTAGGCCCATAGCCAGCGACCACGTTTAGGAGCCGTAGGTCATCACTGGCAACACGCACTTTTCGAAGAGCTTCGTCTTCAGGCACTGAGGGATATCAGACGAAAAAAAATAAATTGGATTAATGAATGTAGGGAATACGTAAAGAAATATAACCAACTTTGTACTATATGAATTCAAATACTAAGCAAAATTTTACGTCTAAAATATATTAATTTGTTGGAGAATACGTCAATGTGAGGATTTGTGCAATCAATATATTAATACATACATAAATATCATTACGCCTCATTCCCATAGGGGTAAGCAGGGACCACATCCTTCCACTTGCCACGATCCTTGCATATCTCCTTCGCTTCTTTCATTTTCATCAAACCTTTCATACAAGTTCGTCGGTTTAGAGTACTCTTGAGCCGGCCCTTATTTAAATTGTCCTGGATTTAGCCCAGGAACGTTCGCTTTGGTTTTCCCCTTCCAACTCTCTCATTCACTCTTGACTCATAAATCCTTTTTTGTCAGTCTCCCTCCATTCATTCTCACGTGCCCAAACTATCTAAGCATACCTTTCTCAATTTTACTAACTACATCTTCTTTTATACCACATCGTTCTCTTATCACACTATTTCTTACTTCTCAAGGCTCTCATTTGTACCGCATTTGTTTTACTTTTGTGCTTCTTCTGACATACCCAACTTTCACTACCATACACAAGTGTTGGCACCAACACTCCTTTGTGCACAGCCAGTCTGGCCCTTTGAGACACAATCTGGCTATTCATAAAGGTGTGCATATTCCATACCATTTACCATATTCCCTGGATTCACTCTCCTTTCAATATCATTTTCAAATGTTCCATCTTTTGTAATATTATCACCTCTTCCACTTGTTCCCCATCTATCAAAATATTGCCATTCATCTCTTTTAAAAAGCATAACTTTCGTTTTGTTTAATCCTTTCCTTTTCAAAGCTTCGTTCATAATATTTACCATCTTCTGTAGCTCATTAGCTGATGATGCTACTATTACTTGATCATCAGCGTAGAGTAACCATTTGATGAGTAATTCATTCATTCTTAACCCATACATACTTTCTTTAAAATCTGTCAGTTATCCATGAGTAGGTTGATGATGATAATAAAATACATGAATAAATACGAGTAAATATGTAAACCAAAAGCAATGCTTGTCTATAACAAACAGAATAACTAATTAAAGAATTATCGCAATTGGTCCAGCCGTAAAAGCTTTATGACGCGACATAGGGACATAAGGACTCATTTTTATGTAAATAGATTATTGTAATAACTTTTTAAAGTAAAGTCTTTGATAAAAGACTTATGGCTCCCTTGATCGACGATATCTGTCCCCTGAAGATAATGGATTTATGGTTAAAAGGACCTCATCTTCCCAATCGTGTCAGCAAGCGTAATTAAGAGCGCCTGTCATTGCTTAAAGACTTCTAACGTTTCAAATAAAAGTTTAATAAAGAAACTATCACATTATCTTCGTCTACATATAATTTCACTTTAAATTTATTTATTTCTAGCGTCCCATACTAAGTACCATTTCAAAAAAAAATTGTGTAAGTCAAGAGAAAGATATGCTTTCAATATCAGCAAATATTTTTATTAAATAAAAAAAAACAGAGACTTCTACACGATGACGAAGCGACAGTGAATCGCGAGTATGGGTTTTAACGAAAATAACTTTATAATTAATGGACGTCTTCAAGTCCACAATCTCAAAACGAATTCGAGACACTGACATGTGATTATCAAAAAAGAAACGATTACCAGAGGATATTGCGATAGTTTGTTTATTTAATTTAACTTATTACAATTTATTGAATAAACTGTTAATCCGAATTTAAACACTCGTAATTAGGCTGACTTTTATTCAGATAGAGAGAGCTTTAGTATATTTAACAAGTACAAAACCATCTTATATTTATAAACTAACAATCAAAAACTTAACTATAACATGAAATACAAATATGATTGGCAACAACAAAGACTAAAATTCCTTTAAGCGAATCATTGACAAGTTTAAAAGCCAAATAACGCAAGTATTGGCTTAAGATTATGTTTATAAATGAAGCGGTCTTCGGGGTGAGAGCAATCACTGTTCAATAGGTGAATTATGTGATTTTTGACAGTTTATGTCAATAAAAGAAGTGGGCATGTATAAAGTGGGAGAAATGAAGCTTATATGCATTCAATTCTATTATAAATTTATTTTATATACTAGTTACTGAAAAGCAGCTTCGACTGCTGGACATAGGTCTCACGTAATGACGTCCACAAGGCCCGATCTTGCGCCGCCTGGCTCCAGCGGCTACCGGCGACCCTCTTTATGTCGTCGGTCCACCTTGTGGGGGGTCTCCCTACACTGCGCCGTCCGGTGCGGGGTCGCCACTCCAGCACCTTTGGCCCCCAACGTCCATCGGTCCTTCGGACTATGTGCCCCGCCCATTGCCACTTCAGGTTCGCGATTCGCAGGACTATGTCGGTGACTCTGGTTCTACTACGGATCTCTTCATTTCTGATTCGATTAAGTAGAGAAACTCCGAGCATAGCCCTCTCCATCGCATGCTGAGTGACTCCGAGCTTCCGCATGAGGCCCAAAGTCAGCCACCACGTCTCAGAACCGTAGGTCATCACTGGCAACACGCACTGTTCGAAGACTTTAGTCTTCAGGCACTGAGGGTTATTAGATGTTATATTTACGTCCGATAACCCTCAGTGCCAGAAATGTTCATATATTTAAAATTATAACTTATGTCCCATATTATGTAAACGACACATTTTCTGTGAATAAAGATCTTTATTATTATTATTCCATTTTTACACTCACGCCCGTTTACGAAAGAACACATATACCTACATAAACAATTACATAAATAAATATAACGGGCGGAGGATACACCCCGGCAGGGAGACCAAACGGCAGGGGGTCAGGGCTACAGGCTGAGAAACCGCCGGACTATCCTAGCCTATTTTGCATCCTTGCTGCGAGCGAACTGCCACGGAACCCCAGTTGTTTCAGATGGTGAGCGACACTGACTGGGATCAGACCATTCGCACATATTACGATTGGGATGGTTTCAGTGGATCCCAACCTCCACATGGCGGTAATCTCGTGCGCCAGATCCAGATATTTTTATTATTATTAGTTGACACGGAAAACTCGTACCGCCTTAAAAGCAATAAAAAAAGCTGGATTGTTGATAGTTTCGTCTTTAATAAAAAATATGGTCAAATCTAAACCGGTACAAAAAGAATTAGTCATCAAAAGCACGCGAGCGTCTAGTTTCCCGCCAAACTCCGTATTGCGATCAGAAATTGTTGATTGTCAATGTCAAATGTCAAGAACAAAAGAGAAACTGAAGTATTTTTTTTTTAATTTAATGTGGATTCAAAGCGACGGGACGAACATCCAAAACCAAAAAATTTTCATGTTAATTTTAAATTTTATTTGCATTTGAACGAATTTAAAATTATATTTATTTCTAAACGATTGGATGAACCTCAAAGGTTTGACAAGTAGGAATAATTTGTAAGAGAAAGCGAAATTGTTGTTATTATTATATCCCAAGCATTTCTTTTTCTTATTTACTCATCTTTTAAACTTACCCTGGACTTCAAAACAAAAATTAACCAAATCAGTGCAGCCGCACTCGAGTTATAGCGACACTAATGAATAGCAATTGATTTCTATATATATATTCACTTTACCTACTTTGTAAAGGTAGAGTAGTACAAGGGTTTGAAGCAAAAAATTTATTACTCAACGGGAAAAAAACATAATGTATTAAATTCACAGTGCCAAACGTAAAGCAAGTGAAAACCATTGTTAAACTTAATAAGGAGGAACTGGATCTGGTAGATAGTACCGTTTTTTTAGGTATTACGTTAGATAGTAAACTACAGTGGGGGCCCCATATAAGAGGTCTATCGAACAGGCTCAGCTCTGCGGCTTACGCCATTAAAAGAATTTGTCTTACGGACATTGAAATTGCCAGACTGCATTATGTCAAATGGTATTTTTCTTTGGGGTAATGCTGCTGATATAGACACCATATTTGTGCTGCAGAAAAGGGCTGTTCGTGCGATCTACAATATGGGTCAAAGAGAGTCGCTAAGAAACAAATTCAAGGCAGTTAACAAAATGACAGTTCACTGCGTATATATATTAGATAACTTGTTATACGCCCATAAAAATATTGACTAATTTACGAAAAAAAGTGACTTAAGAAATAAAATTGCTGTAAATTCTAGTAGGCTACATAAGATTGACGACTTAGTTAAGGATAACTGTATACGGTTCTATAACAAGTTACCAGAAGAAGTTACAAAGAAAAGAAAGCTAATTGAGAAATCGTTCTATACTTTGGAAGAATACATAGAAGACAAAAAAGCGTGGGATTGAATGAATTTCTCTATATATATCTTGATGTAGAACAAATTTAAAATATATATTTTTGTTGAGGGCTTTTCTCAGATCAGGGCACGAAGGGACCCTTGTAACTTTAGATAGTAAGTCGTTCTTTAATGTTATCATTTAATTAATATATGGAAAGCGATAGAAAAGTGCTGTGATAGGCCTACTTGAATAAAGATATTTTGATTTGGAATTTATAAAATACGTGTTGTCATGCCGATAGTATTTTAAGTTGGGATTGCCCTCCTACCTCCAATACGGGACACGTGTCCGCGATATTTTTCTAATGTTAATATTAAATCGAATCTTTAAGATGGCCAATAAATACTCAACGATGTCTATTTTTGAATACGTGGGATGCTCAGTCTCTTGAATGAACAAGTCGACCCTCCTCGTAATACGCTTGTAAAATACTCTCTAAGTATATTACTTTAAGCGGTAACGATATTTTATATTATATATTTTATCAATTTATATAATTAAAATAAAAAAACACAGGGTGCTTTTATGATGCTACGATGCCAGTGAAACTTGCAAGAATGAGGGTGGTTATTTAATAAATCAATTCAATCGCAATTTTAATTAATACCCTCCAATGCATATATAATATTTATATTTTAATATATTTATTCAAGTCAAAATCTGTCAAAAAGATTTGGAATGTGGCAGATTACAGTTTTACGACTGATTTTCGAAATGAAATTACAGCAGTACTAAATATCTATAGCTCTTTCGTTTTTGTGACTATTCAATTGACTTTGAACTTTGTGCAGCGGTATTAAAGTGCAAATTGACTCTTTGACGTTAGGAATGCGCCTACATTGCTTAGACAACCGTGAGTACTTGTAATTTACTATGAACTTTATTGAATAGCAATAAAGGTCAAATTGACTCTACATTTTAGTTAGAAAACGTTTGTGTGGGGTAAACAGAAAAGGGCTGTTTTTTGGGTTTGCCCTACAATTATTCGAACTTTTCTCGCCGTAAAAACCATCCTTGGACTTCAAAAAAATTAAAAGAATTTTTTTTTGTCAAAATTGACACAGGTGTTTATGAGTTATGCGCTTCCCAACACATTTCGCACATTTCCCAACAAAAGTATTAATGATAATAATTTTATAATTAAATAAGGTGAATTTGACGGCCTCGCTTGCGCAGTGGTGCGACTATCGGCTTTGCTAGCGGAGCTCCCGGGTTCGATCCCCGGTAGGACGAATTTAGGAAATTGTATTTTCTAATTTGTCTGAGTCTGGACTGGTGGGAGGCTTCGGCCATGGCTAGTTACCACCCTTCCAACAAAAACATACCACCAAACAAAGAGATTTGTGTTCCGGTACGATGCTGTGTAGAAACCTTAAGGGATACCCCTTATCGCCTCTTAACAAATTAGCGCGCTTCCATCTTAGATTGTATCATCACTTACCATCAGGTGAGATCACAGTCAAGCGCTAATCTGTCAGCAATAATAAAAAAAGATGCCACATGTCCCACTACACTTTTTTTACTATTTTTACATTCTAAAAGTTAATAAAAGTGTCGATAATAATCAAACCATTCATATCTGTATTAATCCTCATCCTATTAAATGATATTTTATTAAAGACTGGTTCAATACCTGTTAAATAATTTTTAAATTATTAAAATCGGACATTCCATTCAATCTAAAGAAAATGGTAGCGACCCTTATAATTGGGCCTGCGACTGGTGAGTTAACTCATATTCCAAGGATACCAAAAAATTCTTTCATTACCTCCTATTATTTTATATCGGTGATTCTACGTAAATGATGTTACGAATTTTAAAACGTATTAGTCAGATATATAACCGTTATAAAGTAAAATCTGTATATTGATTGATTGGATTATGGATGCCAGTGTGTATCTAACAATCTGAAAGGGATGAATATAAATCTATAGTCCGGGATCGGTGTCTACGGGAGTGAAACCGAAATATTTGGAAAAAACATCGTTAGTGTACAAAAACGCTCTCGCTTCCCACGTGGGCTCGCGTGCGTTAGCTTTTTGACAGAGTCAGCTATATCGGATCTGATTTGTTCGCAACAGCTGCTCATGCACCTATTAACCACTGATACATGTTTGTCAGCCGGCTATTAGCGCGAAAGAGATGAAATCCGAAAACCATCTATATCTGAGCGAGATCGTTTCATTTCTCCGATTCACGGGCGACATTTATTTGCTGCATCTTGACACTCCAGAAAAATTCCTCTCCCGAAAAATTCGTATTGCTTTATAACTCGACATGTTCGCTGGCAGGCGATATCTCATTGGTCTATATAAAGAAATATTGGTCAAGGAGTACGTGTTTTAATGTGCGTATGATATTATCGCACACTTTTATCTCCATCTTTCACTGTGACGATTTCGAGGCTGCTAAACAAAGGCTCGAACTATTCTAACAGAAAGGACTATTCCCATAAGTCCCAGTGTGAAAGGATGCTGTGAAATCATTTACCCAGTGAATTAGCAAGACGCGATAGTTTGTTGACCTAAAAGTTTTTTGCGCTTTTATAGATTTAGAACAAACGGGGCGTACACGGAGTGGTTTCCTGTCGAAAGAGGTGTTCGACAGGGATGTGTTGCGTCACCATGGCTGTTCAACCTGTTTGACAGATTTAAAAGAAAGTATGTATGGGTTAAGAATGAATGAATTACTCATCAAATGTTAACTCTACGCTGATGATCAAGTGATACATGCATCATCTGCTAAGGAGCTACAGGAGATGGTAAATATTGTGAACGAAACTTTGAAAGGGAAAGGAATGAAAGTAAATGTAAACAAAACGAAAGTTATGCTTTTTGAAAGAGATGAATCTATGATGACTGGCAATATTTTGATAGATGGGGAACAAGTAGAAGAGGTGAAAGAATTTGTATACTTGGGATCTAAATTTACAAAGGATGGAACATGTGAAAGTGATATTGAAAGGAGAGTGAATGCAGCGAATATGGTAAATGGTGCTCTGCTCGCCTTTATGAATAGCCAGATGGTGTCTCAAAGGGCCAGACTGGCTGTGCATGCAGGAGTGTTGTGCCAACATTTATGTAAGGTAGTGAAAGTTGGGTATGGCAGAAGCAGCATAAAAGTAAAATAAATGCGGTACAGTTGAGAGCCTTGAGAAGTATGAGTGGATTGAAACTTACATATGTATGTAAGCTTAGATGGTTTGGGCACGTAGGGAGAATGAATGAAAGGAAAACTGACAAAACAAATTATTAGTCAAGAGGTAATGGGAATGTTGAAAGGGGAAGCCTAAGGCGAACGTTCCACCAAATCCAGGACATTTTAAATAAGGGCCAGGTCAAGAGAATGAAAGAAGCGAAGGAGATATGCAAGGATCGTGGCAAGTGGAAGGACGTGGTCTCAGCCTAACCCTGTGAGAACGAGGATCATGCTATGTGGGCGATAGTCTGTTTTGCAATAGATATACTTTAGCTTTGTCATCTGACTATTCAACAAATCATACATTGTTAAAACTTTACAAATAAAAGATAGTTTTTAAAAGTAGGACATATTGTATCTTGTAACCATGACGGTAGTTACAGATATTACAATAAAAGTCAATATTTTTTCACATCCTGACCTACCGCCATAAGATGAACTCCAGTTTCAAGTAGATTATTAATATTAAAAGCGGGTTTAGATTAAAGTGGTATTTCACTGGGTGATACCGACCTGTAACTAGAGACAAAAGTAACGTGGGGTTGGTAAAAATAGAGGTCATTCCGTAGACTTTTTGGTTTGTATTTTGCTGTGTTTCTTTGCAATAAAAAAGCGTGCCTAACTAAATACTCCTAATGATTTTATTATGGACTCATCTCAAAAAGATGAGTGCATCTTTACATATTATAAACTGAAGTCGCTTCCGCTGTCTGTGCCATTATCTTTGAAACTATTCAAAGGATTATAATTCAGCTCACAACAACAAATTGAGTTATTCAAAAGGAAAGTTGATATGCATAATACACATATATTATTTTACAGAAGAGCCGTAAAATTCAACGATTTATAATGTGACTAGAAGACCTGGCCACTCGTTACTGTGGCTAAGGTTTTTTTAGACAAATAATTTGAAATAAAATAATATTATGACTATAAATTAAGATGTAAGCTTTCCTATCTTTCAAGTTGGATCAAAATGCACACTGTGTGCAAATTTGATTGAAATCGGTTAAGTAGTTTAGGAGTCTGTTGCGAACAAAGAACGTGACACGTAATTTATATATATAAAGATAAGCAAACATATTTTTGTGTGCTTGAATCGCAAATTCTGTCTAAACGTTACGAGATAGATTAAATTAATGTACTACAGAATTGTATATTTTAAAATGATAGATAAAAAAATCTGCTATATTATATATTTATCTTCAACGGATAACTCACAATGACCATTTTTATCTTTTACATATAAGAAAAAAATATGACATATGCCAAGCTATTTTATACAATACAGTATTATCGCTTATCCAATTAAATACATTATATACGTTGTATATTTGATGTAGCCAAAACTGCCATTAACATCATTCGGGGAGACTTACTGTGGCGTTGGCAGACACCTTCAAGCTTTTGGACTGGAACTGATTCGGCATCAATATCAACGGCGAGTACATCACTCACTTGCGTTTTGCCGATGATATAGTCGTAATGGTAGAGACTCTGGAAGATCTCAATACAATGCTCGATGACCTCTGCAGAGTGTCTCAACAGGTGGGCCTTAAAATGAACATGGATGAGACAAAAATCATGTGGAACATCCATGTTTCGCCCCACCCGGTCACTGTTGAGAACTCAGCACTCGAAGTTGTAGACGAGTACATCTACCTGGGACACACGATCCAATTAGGTAGGTCCTACTTCGAAAAAGAGATGGACCGCCGAAAACTACGGGACATCTTTTCATCCACCATTCCTCAGTGCCTGAAGACTAAGGTCTTCAATCAGTGCGTGTTGCCAGCGATTACATATGGTTCCGAGACATGGCCGCTGACTATAGGGCTCGTAAGAAGACTCAGAGTCAATCAGCGGGCAATGGAGAGGACTATCCTCGGGGTTTCCTTACGTGATCAAATTATAAATGAGGAGATCCGTAGGAGAACTAAAGTCTCCGACGAAGCTTACCGAATTGCAAAGCTGATGTGGCACATAGTTCGCAGAACCGATGGACGTTGGGGCCGAAGACCTCCCACTGGATACAAGCGACGCATGATCGTGCCCATTGGAATTTATTAAGAGTCTTCTATCCAGCAGTGGACGTCCATCGGTTGAGGCGACGAATATCTTAGATAAAATCAGCGATTTACAAAATGGAATCACAGCAGCTGACAGACTCAGTCTCTTGAAATTTTGTACATTGAAAACAGATTCTTATAAAAATAAATATGTCGGTAAACCGGGGTAAATTACCCCAAATGGGATAAAATGAAACATTTGTGAGTAAAAAGTATATTTTATAAAACTGTTAGAATTTTTTTCCATTATAATTACTATTATAATAATTTGTTACAGTCCCCAAAACTGTCAATTATCAATTGTACCCCAATGGGTTTTTATTAACGGCTTCAAAAAAGGAAGAGGTTATCAATTCGTCTGTATTTTTTTTTATGTTTGTTACCTCATATCTCCCGACTGGGTGGACCGATCTTGATGATTTTTTTTTAAATGAAAGATGGTGCTCGTCATAGGGACCCATATTTTTTTAAAATCCAGGTCTGATGATGGCATCCATGAGAAAACCGGATAAGTGTTAAATTTGCAGAAGCATGTGCGCGACAAATGAACGAATTATTTAAGATCACGCCAACCGATTTCGATGATTCTTTTTTTATTAGAAAGGATGTACTTCAAGGATTGTTTTGTGTTAGTTTGGTTAGGTTCTGATGATGAAATCCATGACAAGTGAAGGAACTCTTCAATACTTAGGAGCAAATGAACGATACTTGACAGAATCTTTTATATGCTATCCAGATATTTGAGTTGCCTACCGTAACTTCGGTATGGTCAAGTGCTAGTTGTAGTTAAATATGAAGATCAATGGATCTCCTCAACGGCTTACAGTAAGGCTGCGGTTTATGGNTATAGTGTTCTTCGTATTCTTATATTTAATTTCATATTAATATACGAAAGATGCTAAAAGGAAAGCAATTTCGTTTTTTTGCCATGGGGTAAATATCAACTTAAACAATAATATTTTGGGGCAATATTTAAAAAAGTTCCCCAATCGCTGCCCTATTATATAACTGGACGTTTTATTTCACCAGGAGTTGTCGATGCACGCGGTATCAACGCTTGAGCTGCTTAAGCCAAAAGACGAGCCGATTTATAACTTGGCACCATCCAGCTTGTGCCCTGCCACCGTGACACACGCTGGTAAGTCTAACTATTATATTAAACTATTGTGTGGTTTATTGAAACCACGATGCAAGTAAAACAAGTGATGTGCTGCTCTTACAAGCCCTTTTCATTTTATCCACACTTTGCAGCCAGCTGTAATGCGATAGATTGACGCAATTATAACAATGACAACTTCTATTCTTCACTATCTGAATATATACAATTTAGCACTACTTCTCTTAAAACAACCACTCCATGTCACACGTCTTAACAAAATTGTTCCGTTCGTTAATATTACCTCGTATTGCAATAAGGTAAGTAGCTCATTAACGTCCCACTGCTTGGCACAGGCTTCCTGACTCATCTGAGAGAAGGTTTTTAGTGCATAGACCCACCACGATGCTCCACTGCAGATTGGCAGGCATAGTACACAAGTGTACTCTCTATTCGTTCACTCTCATAGTATAATATGATGGGAATCCGACACGACCGGAGAGAGATCAGGCGCAGGACCGGGGGCTTAACGTGCTCTCCGAGGCACGGGGGTGGAGCACACCGCCAACTTCCCAACTTCGGGAAGATATTGAGAAAATCTTAATAGAAAACTCATTATCGATTTCGAATTGGCCCGTCCCGGGACTCGAATCCAGAAAGAGTGAAGGAATAGAGAGTGCACTTGTGTACTATGCCTGCCAATCCGCAGTGGAGCAGCGTGGTGGATCTATGCCCTAAACTCGGACTGAGGAGGCCTGTGCCCAGCAGTGGGACGTTAATGGGCTGCTACTTACTTACTTTACTTATATGAACTGTGCATCGCAAGCAGTATAACGTAGTGGGGTAATTTTTTGCACATGTAATTAGATAAGTTTGTTAACATGAAATAAATCAGTAACTATAACATTTTTACAGTTACAGTTGTAACTGTAAAAATGAAAGCGCAAGAAATATTTCTAGTATTTTAAATAAAGTTTGTAAGAATATTATATTGTTTTATCTTCAATAGTTTTCAGTGCACGCGATAACAGATCTTTTGTTTCATACCGTGGTTTACGTTAATGTATTTTTCTTAGGGATCCCTATTTAAAAAAAAAGTTATATAGCCATTGCTGCTCAGTGAAAATGCAGCTCTCTGATGGTGAAAAAATTTTTGAAATCGGTTCAGTAGTTTTTGCGTAAAAACAAACATACTTACATAAAAAAACAGAAATGTTTCCACACTCTGATTCTTAAATACTCGTACGTCTGATGATGGTACTCAAGAACGACTTAAAATCTAAAGTAACGAGGGTTCCTTTGCGACCTGATCCGAGAATAGCCCACATCAAACTCAGTCGGGTATTTTGTTTTTATGTTATCATCATCATTACAATATCATATTAGCTTAAAATATTTCAATTGAAATTAGAGCAGTTCGTTCACTCCCAGGCGTTTCTATCGTCTATTAATTGACATCTTTAGAACGTCTTGTGGGAGTTTATTATAGAAACGTATACAGTTACCCTTAAATGAGTTGTTAATCTTATGCAGCCTACTAGAATTTATAACAAGTTTGTTTTTGTTTCGTAAGTTATATGATATACATTCACTCTTTTTATTAAAAGAGTCAATGTTTTTGTGTACGTACAACAACTTTTCCAATATGTAAACGCAGTGAACTGTCATTAGGTTAACTGCCTTGAATTTGTTTCTTCTTTCCTCTTTGTAATAATAATTTAGATAACATTTAGTATATCCGTAACAATATTCACTTATACAGCAAAAAGGGTGAAATAAACAGTTTTAATACAAGAAATAAAAACAAACTTGTAATTATTTTAGTGCGTAGAAGGTTCAGAAATCATTTGTTGGGTTGAGCGTACGCATTTGTAATATGATACCCGGAATTTTAGATTTGCCTCCACATAGTTGTAATTTTGAAGATTATTTAAACGACATATTATTTGGACTTGGATCCAGATGCAAAACTATATTTAAAGGAGTTATCGTTGAGTTTCTTCCCAGTAGAATGAACGTTCCGAACAGGTGGTTGATATACTACTGACGACTCAAAAGTGCCTTTTTGATTTTGATAACGCAAGTAAATACTTTACAAATTGTTTCCATCGTATTATAAGCCCAATTCCTATTTAATTAGTAGTATTTTAATTACAAATTGTATTGAATTAGAGTGTTTATTTTATTAATTAGGCACAACTAACAAAAAATGTAACATTTCTAGAGACAAGTGTAAACTCAATACCGTAAGTGGGGTCTATATTAAGTGCCTGCTGCCTGAGGGTTGTAACGTAATATTCGCTTGATTAGCAAAGAGAAGCTAGCTTAGCCCTCGGGGTTGATACTAAGACACATAATTTATTTGTACATATAAATAAACAGTTACTTCGTATGATAAAATAAGAAGATTATCCAATTCTTTCTTCAAAAAACGATAAACGGGATAATTTTTCCTTTTGAGAGCTTTCGCTGCATCTTTTTTTTTTTTTTTTTCTGGGAAATACATTTACGCACCCCGACTGTGCAGTCAGGAGTGTAGGACTCTGCGAGCAGGATGAACTCGCAATACCCACTAAAATCCAGCGAGACCGTCGTCAACCATGAGTGGGGAGCCAGAGGTTCGTTGAGGCATTTCTCTCTGGCCCCTCNTGACCCCTCGGTTGTATTCGGCTCACAGGTATTCTACAGGGGGAGGAGTTGCATGAACCTCCGCCTCCTGTTTCCTACTCCCCTTCGTCTGGGCCGGAGTGTCTCAGCGGCATTCACCCTCTCCCTTTGTCGTGCCTCCTTAAGCGAGATGACAGTCTCGCAAAAGGAGGCAACCGCTCTCCAGGCCTGCTCACTGACGAGCATTACATCTATAATATTAGCCTGTGAGAGGTTTGTGCCGATCAGCGACGTCATAATGAGTCGCTGAGAATCCCAGGCGGGACATTCTGCCACCGTGTGGTAAGCTGTATCTAACGAGGCACCACACTCGTAACAGCTGGCCGACGGCTCACAGCCAACAGTTTGATACATGTATTTACCGAAGCAACCATGACAGATAAGCACCTGTACCAACCTGTAGGAGAGCGATCCGTGCTCTCTGCCCTTCGCTGTATTTGCATAAATTGTTAAAGTATCGCAAATATCATGTATGAGAGAATTGATCCCCATTAAAAGTTCTAAAAAAACCCCCCAGCTACATATATCTATCTTTTGTGATTGGCTCACTACAATCCTCTTTAGGGTATTAAAATTCAGCCTTTGTCTTACGCGTCGCAGGTGTCAGGAATGAGAATCTTTCAAATTAAATAGGATTTAATAAAAAAGTCAACGACCAAACTAAAGTACTCTTTAATTCCACTAAGCTCAATAAACTTTCTTGTCAACTGAATCTACCACCGCTTCGGAATATCATATCTACTGAGAAGAATCCGGCAAGAAACTCAATAGTTACTCTTTTTTATTAATAGTATTATTAACATAACAATACAATTGCATCATCAACACAATTATCATTATAACACATTAATAAGACAAAAGTTTAAGTAAATTAGAGAATTACAGTTATCTTTTTATCGCAGAGAAGCCTGATTTATCAACACAAATAACATAAAAAAACCATAACTGGAAGCTGACGTTGATTAAAACTGACAACAAAACGAACTTCTACAATACATAACCTTTTATAACTTTTTTCTAATGAGGCAATTGTGTTTTAACACCAATGAGAGTGTTTGCCGCAAAATACATTCATTAATTATCTTATTCATTAAGAAACTACTATTCCTCATTCCCATAGGGTTAGGCAGAGACAACATCCTTCCACTTGCCACGATCCTTGCATATCCTTCGCTTCTTTCATTCTCATTAAATCTTTCATACAAGCTCGTCGGTTTAGAGTACTCTTGACCTGGCCCTTTTTTAAAATGTCCTGGATTTGGTCCAAGAATGTCTTTTCTTCGCCTTGGTCTTCCCCTTCTAACTTTCGCAATAACTCCCTTTTGTCAGTCTCCTTTCATTCATTCTCTCTACATGCCCAATCCATAAGCATACCTTTCTCAATTTTAGTCACTACATCTTTTAAACCAAAATGTTCACTAATCGGTTTTAATCCACTCATACTTCTCAACGCTCTCATCTCTACCGCATTTATTTTAAATAATTAATATAATTTAAGTAGCTCTAATAATTTATGAAACGCTACAAAGATTCTATAGCAAATTGGCATCAATTACGACGTTTAGAAATCCACCAATGGGAAGGCCTTTCTAAGTTTAGTCAAATGACGAACCGTATCCTATTACATACATACATAACATCACGCCTTATTCCCATAGGGGTAGGCAGAGACAACATCCTTCCACTTGCCACGATCCTTGCATATCTCCTTCGCTTCTCTCAATCTCATTAAATCTTTCATACAAGTTCGTCGGTTTAGAGTACTCTTGACCTGGCCGTTATTTAAAATGTCCTGGATTTGGTCCAGGAACGTTCGCCTCGGTCTTCCCCTTCCAACTTTCGCATTCACTCTTGACTCATAAATCCTTTTTGTCAGTCTCCTTTCATTCATTCTCTCTACATGCCCAAACCATCTAAGCATACCTTTCTCAATTTTAGTCACTACGTCTTCTTTTATACCACAACGTTCTCTTATCACACTATTTCTTACTCTGTCACTCAGTTTTAATCCACTCATGCTTCTCAACGCTCTCATCTCTACCGCATTTATTTTACTTTTGTGATTCTTCTGCCATACCCAACTTTCACTACCATACATAAGTGTTGGCACCAACACTCCAGCATGCACTGCCAGTCTAGCCCTTTGAGACACCATCTGGCTATTCATAAAAGCATGCAGAGCACCATTTACCATATTCCCTGCATTCACTCTCCTTTCGATATCACTTTCACATGTTCCATCTTTTGTAAATTTAGATCCCAAGTATACAAATTCTTTCACCTCTTCCACTTGTTCCCCATCTATCAAAATATTGCCATTCATCATAGATTCATCTCGTTCAAAAAGCATAACTTTCGTTTTGTTTACATTCACTTTCATTCCTTTCCCTTTCAAAGCTTCATTCATAATATTTAGCATCTCCTGAAGCTCGTTAGCGGATGACGCAAGTATTACTTGATCATCAGCGTAGAGTAAACATTTGATGAGTAATTCATTCATTCTTAACCCATACATACTTTCTTTTAAATCTGTCAAACATTTATCCATGAAAAGGTTGAACAGCCATGGTGACGCAACACATCCCTGTCGAACACCTCTTTCGACAGGAAACCACTCCGTGTACGCTCCGTTTATTCTGACACAGGCACTAGAACCCTCATAGAGAGACTTCAATGCTTGGATCAGACAACCGCTCACCCCATACGTAGATAACGTTGACCACAGCTCATTCCTCACCACTCGATCATAGGCCTTTTCTAAATCTACGAACGCGCAATAAACTTTTTGGTGTTTAGCCAAACATTTTTCAGTTAAGCACCGTAAAGAAAAGACCTGATCCGTACATCCCATTCCTCTTCTAAATCCCGCTTGCACGTCCCATATTTTCTCATCAGTTTCATTAATCACCCTTTCAATTAATATCTTTGCATACAATTTGCCGACGACACTAAGAAGGCTGATACCGCGGTAATTTTTGCACTCCTGCTGTGACCCTTTTCCTTTATATAGAGGGACAATTACGGCCTTGCTCCAATCTCTTGGGACTTGACCTTTCTCCCAGCATATATTGAAAAGGCAGTACAGCTGAGCTACCACAATCCCGCGGCCAGCCTTCAGCATCTCGACTGACACTCTGTCATACCCAGCAGCCTTACCTGATTTCATACCTTTTATCGCTTTCATGATGTCATCCATACTAATCTCGCTATCACTTGTCTTACATTCATTGCTATCCGCAGAGGCCATATTTACCTCTAATGAAAAATGGTATTTAGTGAAGACTTTTCGATCTGATTTGTTAAAAAGTAAACATCAAATAATTTAAATACCCAGCAGATTTTTTTCAAGCAACAGAAAACAAAGGGGCGTCTGTAACTATAACTTATTACGCTGTAACATCAAACCGAAATTACCTAACGGTACGGTGGGTGACCCAGGAAGTTAATTATCGATTCATTCTCGCCTTTTACACGTTGTTATTAAGACGTGACACTGTGTAGCCGGGTGTACCGATAATGTCCGATAGCTCGTACAAAGGGTAATTGTTCTCTTGAACAATAATGCTTAATATTGAAAGTTTCTAGGTAAGGCGGGTGCTACAGGCGTTAGATAACACGTGGACAATTACGTCTCAACCGATTGCGTCAAGTGCACTTTTATACAATGTATTCATCGCTTTACAAGGATAATCACACTATATGTACCACAAATAGCTAGAGTGATTCACGAGGAAGCCTTCTGTATATAATTCCTTAAGGATTTATATAAATATGTAGAAATACATCGATAATTGTTCGTAGTTTCGGAAAAATTGAAGCTGCCTGATAAACATCATCGAAAACGCTTACTCTCTTAGAGATATAACAAAACATTTTATAAAAGATTATTCCTCTTTTATAGACCTAAAAAAAGTCCATAGTGACACATATCTATCTCTTAATTAAAAGCCTCTAAATCCATTTTAACTTCTTACAAAAATTGTCACATTACGCCAAATAATATCCTATCTATATATATTATATTATAATTTGGATCCCTTATACCTAAATACTTTATATTTTGTATTATAATAGATTAAATTAATCAAGTAGACTCATTAAGCTTTACGTTCCAACGAAAAATCGTCTTGTATTTCTCCGATTCCGTTTTGTTTATTTATTTTACAGGTGTCACTTTTTACGGATCAGTTAATCGTTGTTTTTAACAAATAAACTGTTCCGATATTCGTGTATAATGTTAAAGCGGTCGCTTTGTGTTGTTTTACGACCGATTTCGTCTATTTTTAATTTCAATCATTAATAACGGATCACGGCGTCCACATAAAAGGCTAGAGTTAATTACATATACTCATTTACGGTTCGTTTTAATGAAAACCGCATATTTATCCCATAATATTTCTTCATATTAACTTTACAAACCCTTGTATGAGTAATTTTTAAGAAAACAACTTAATGATTTAATTGCTTAGTATAAATTAAACTCAAATTCAAATCCAAATGCAAATGCAAATCCCAATCCAAATGCCAATGCAAATGCTAATGCAAATCCTAATCCAAATGGAAACGAAAATACAAATGCAAACGCAAATCCCAATCTAAATTCAAATACAAGTGCAAATCGCAATCTAAATGCAAATCCCGATCCAAAAGCAAATCAAAATTCAAATCCAAATGAAAATTCAAATCCAAATCCAAATGACAAGACAAATCCAAATGAAAATACAAATCCAAATCCAGCTGCAAATCCAAATGGAAACGCAAATCCAAATGCAAATGCAAATGCAAATCCCAATCCAAAAGCAAATCAAAATTCAAATCCAAATGCAAATCCCAATCTAAATTCAAATCCAAATGCAAATCCGAGTCCAAATTCAAATGCAAAAGCCTATGCCAATCCAAATCCAAAAGGAAATTTGAATCTAAATGCGAAAGCAAATCCAAATTTAAATGCACATGCAAATGTTAGCGCTTTACTGTGGTAATCACACTTGTTGGTTAGTGATATAGTCTAAGATGGAAACGCTTTAACTAGTAACTAGCCACCAGTCGAGACTAAGACAAATTGGAAAATGTAATTTCCTAACTGGGATCGAACCCGGGACCTTTGATAGCAAAGTGAGTACTCTCACCACTGCGACAGCAAGGCCGTCAAGTCAACTACTGTTGGAGCTATTTAAAATATGAGTCAAATTAGTTGCAAACACAGTACAATAAATACAATATAGCAGTGAGGTTAAATATAACCCATTTCTTTATCCGTGTCAAATACTAGTTGACATGATAGCATAGTGCTGTCACAATTCGGGCAATACATTCGTCTCTTTCTTTAAAAGTCACAATGCGTATTATCTATTTCGCTTCTCGTTCACAGCATTAATGAAATATCCGTCGATATAAGACCAGACAATAGATAAAACAAATAATAAATCAGTTACAAAGTGACTGTTAGTAACGGTGCGTGTGTCGCGTCGATTATCGTTAAGTTTTTAGTGGTATCTTATAAACTGTGATTGTTTATTGGGGATTATTTGTGTTTTTGGTTATATAAATGATGTGAATGTCAATGAATACCCTTTTTTTTTGTATTTAGCTGTTAGCCCTACTGGCTTTTACAGCGTAACCGGAAAGATGCCTGTAATTTATGACTATGTTAAGGTAATCAACATTGAGACATGTGGGACACTTTGTAGTTCGTGTATGTTGCTTTATTGTAATTAGAACATTTATTTTACGCGTAAATAATAAAATCTCGTAACGAACATCGCAACTGACTCAGATTAAAACGTCAAATTCCATACTGTCATTTGCCACAACAACGAATACAGGATTTTTGAGGTACTAACTCGGAATACTAAAAAGTGCGATACAATATAGTTTTCGTTAAAATTTGGCAAATAGAGGAACAGCCTTTTTGAACAGTATGTAGTGGAAATAATCCTGGATACGGTTAATTTGTTGGATATTGCATAAAAGAAAGAAAAATAACACACACTCAATAACGTTGCAATGGCTCAATCAAATTCCAGAATGCTAGACGGACTTTTTTCACTATCTCAAAGTTAAGCGCAACACGACGCTACAACAGAGTCTTAATTTAACAAACTAAAGATAACAATGTATAGTTTAACTATTAGCAAACATAAAAACCATAACATTTGGTAGTTTTTGATGAACATTTAAGTCCCAAGAGCCACTTTAGCGTCATTGACGCAAACACGTCCGTGCGTGGCGAGGCATGCGACGGTTACATCCCTTGACAAGCGCGGACAAATTACTGGGTTAATTAAAAAAACACGGCCGGACAGTCAAATTTAATACTTACTAAGTCACATGACTGCCTCATTGGTCTAGTGGTTAGCATCTTCGACATGAGGTCCTGGGTTCGAGTCCCGAGTCGAGAGATATCCAGTTTTCTATTAAGATTTTCTCAATATTTTCCCGAAGTTGGGAAAAATTTGGCGGTGTGATCCACTCCCGTGTCTCGGAGAACACGTTAAGGCGTCGGTCGTGTGCCCGATCTCTCTCCGGTCGTGTCAAATTGCCGTCGGAGTATGACAGAAAAGGAATAGAGAGTACACTTATGTACTATGCCTGCCGATCTGCAGTGGAGAAGCGTGGTGGGTCTATGCTCTAAAAACCCTCGCTCCTCAGAGTAAGGAGGCCTGTGCCCAGCAGTGGGACGTTAATGGGCTCCTACTTACTTACTACTTAATATGTTTTAATAGTTAACCGGCTGATACTTTGCCCGTGACGTCAGGCTATAGGGCTGCAGCTGAAAATCGGTGCCGTTTGTCAGGTTTCTGGCACAGCAATATCGAGCTGTTCTGCCTTTTCGGGGCTGGGTGGAGGTTGCACAGCATTTAAACCATTAGTTGTGGTTTCAATGCTGTGCAATTACTCAATGCATGTTTTTCACAGATGTTTATATCATACAATTGCGCCTATGCACCGCATAAAGTTATTTTCTTTCTTCTTTCTTTCTATGTCCAGCAGTAGACGTCCATCAGATGAGGTGAGTGAGTGAGAGAGATACACGTATCTTGAGTATACTCCTATGTAGGTATTAGTATCGCTGACAATTATATCAAAGGTCATAAGGTTACATGTTGCTATGTGTTAATTTGCTTATTTATTCTCTTTCATACGAACCTTCTCCTGATTAAGAACAGCACAAAAAGGATTTAGCAAATGGAGAAAGAGTTTTGTGTCATTAATAAAACATGGAAATATTAAAAAAGAATTAAAAAGATTGTTTTATTTGGTGTTATTATGATCGAATTTCGACCCCTGATGGATCACAAGTTGTTCTAAAACAGAAAATCTTCTATGTCCCTTAATTTCGTTGCATTGAGATTGCACAGGTGCGATTAAGAAAAACAAACCTTGGAAACCTTTAAAATGCTCCAAGACAAGACGCATTAAAGGGTAAGTGTCACAACCCACGCAACCCATTTTTTAATTACACATTCAAAATCACAAAAGAAAACCTCCAGTTAAAGTTGACTGTAATATTTTTCCGCAAACACCGAAAACAAATCCAAAGGGATTTGTTTTCGGGTTTTGTTTTCAAATAGCTTTTATTAAGTAATTATAAAGGAAAGTTACTCTTACATTTTGTTATTTGTAGGTTACATAATATTTATGGATTTTTTTCTATATAAATACCGTATATACTTTCATATGACTTCAATTTCATTAATTTGTATGCGTATCGTGTTAGTACAAGTGTTTATGAATCGATTGTGAGAATGAGAAAAAAAATCAATACTATATTAATATTGCATTTGATTTTTTGAAGTAAGAGTAAAGGAATAGAGAGTGCACTTATGTACTATGCCTGCCAATCCGCAGTGGAGCAGAGTGGTGGGTCCATGATCTAAAAACCCTCTCTCATATGAGTGAGGAGGCCTGTGCCCAGCAGTGGGACGTTAATGGGCTGCTACTTACCTTTCATGGTCGCTGACTATGGGAAGCGACCTCATGCGAAAGCTTAGTCACTCAGCGTGCGATTGAGAGGGCTATGCTCGGAGTTTCTCTACAGGATCAGAAATGAGGAGTAGCAGAACTAAAGTCACCGACATAGCCCTACGAATCGCGAACCTGAAGTGGCAATGGGTGGGGCATATAGTTCGAAGGACCGATGGACGTTGGGGGCCGAAGATGCTGGAGTGGCGACCGGTAGCCGCTGCCAGGCGGCGCAAAATCGGGCCTTGTGGACGTCATTACGTGAGACCTATGTCCAGCAGTGGACGTCCATCGGTTGAAGCGACGACGACTTACCTCTTATCTGTTTACACTAAATATAACAAACACTATATCGTGCTTTCCATCACGTTCAATGCTAAAGAAGTCATCACTTCAACAATAAACATAAGACAAATATATACAAAAAACAGAAAACATGAAACTACAATATTGTAAAAGCGCGAAAGCTCTTTTGATACCGACAAGTGCATATGGCGAGTTCAAAAAACACTGGAAAGCTCACGTTGTTTGCACCCGAACACAAATAATGTAAAACTGTTTTATGAAACGAAATTAATTGAGCCGAGATTCGTGTACAGTTTAATCCCCATGTTGACAGTTCAGGGTTCAATTCCGTTATGGGATGTTTCCCATTCGTGTGTTGTGTAAACCAGGAGATTTTACAACAGTTATTGTATTCAATATGACAGATTGCTTCATTGGTGTAGTGGGCTCCTTGTTATCTATGAGAGTGAATGAATAGAAAGTAGGGATGTACGACTAACTAGAACTTACGATTTATTCTTTACGAATCTTAAATTATCTTAAATAATAAAAAGAGTGAATGTATATCATATAACTTACGAAACAATAACAAACTTGTTTTAAATTCTAGTAGGCTGCATGAAATTAGCAACTCATTTAAAGGTAACTGTATACGTTTCTATAATAAACTCCCAGAAGACGTTTTAAGAGTACTTAGATGATAGAAACGCGTGGGAGTGAACGAACTGCTCTAATTTGAATTGAAATATATTAAACTAATATGATATTGTAATGATGATGATGAAAAAAAAAACACCCGACTGAGTTTGTTGTGGGCTATTCTCGGATCAGGGCGCGAAGGAACCCTCGTAACTTTAGATTTTAAGTCGTTCTGGAGTATTATCATCAGACGTACATTAGAATTAGAGTGTGGAAAAGAAAAAAAAAATTATTTGAAGATTCAAAAGTGCTGTTGTAATATGCCTACTTGAAAAAAAAAATATCAGTCAATTTTCGAGTATTTTCAATTCATTTCATCCAAAGCATGAAATATAATTACACAAATAGAATGGACGTACGAATTATTAGAACTTACGATTAATTCGTTACAAATCATAAATTATTAGTCAATTTTCAATTCAGGGTCTCTTATGTTCAATATTCAAATATAAAAACAATCTATGTTCACATTATTCTAACCAGGAAATATAATGTTTTACATTAAAGAGAGCGAAAAAACATAAATGATATCGTAGCAAATACAACAATTGAAAATTTGCAACAAATTTTCTGTTTTTAAATAATAAATACACTGAATCGGATGATAATGAAGTTCGTAGACGGTATTCCTAAATACTTTTCTAAGCGAAAAGTATATTATTCGTAAGTCGAATAAATGAAGACGACCCAGAGATTTCATTATCTAGTCGATTTTTTTAGAATAATTCCAACGATATCCGCACATCCCTAATAGAGAGTGCACTTGTGTACTTTCTGGGACTCTCTGGGATCTTACTATATAACCAGGTGATTTAATGAAAATTTTTCCACATATTATTTCCTATCTGATTTAGAATCTATAGTTACGTAAGTAGCCCGCTAACGTCCCACTGCTGGGCACAGGCCTCCTCGCTCATATGAGAGAGGGATTTTAGAGCATAGATCCACCAGGCTGCTCCACTGCGGATTGGCAGGCATAGTACACAAGTGCACTCTCTATTCCTTCACTCTCATAGTCCGATGTGACGGGAATCCGACACGACCGGAGAAAGATCAGGCGCAGGACCGACGGCTTAACGTGCTCTCCGAGGCACGGGGGTGGATCACACCGCCAACTTCCCAACTTCGGGCAAATATTGAGAAAATCTTAATAGAAAACTC
>JACTOM010000148.1:202995-273232 GCA_015832385.1 Elymnias hypermnestra
TGTGACGGGAATCCGACACGACCGGAGAGAGATCAGGCGCAGGACCGACGGCTTAACGTGCTCTCCGAGGCACGGGGGTGGATCACACCGCCAACTTCCCAACTTCGGGCAAATATTGAGAAAATCTTAATAGAAAACTCAATATTGATTTTTGAATTGGCCCGACCCGGGACTCGAACCCAGGACCTCATGTCTGTAGTCAAACATGCTAACCACTAGACCAATGAGGCAGTATGTTCTCCATATTGATGTTTAATTGCGTAACTTGCATACGCAACGGAAGCTCTCAAAATGAATCTTACTCTATTTTTGTAACATTTTTGAAGTGAAATTTTCTTTAGGCGATGAGGGTAAAAATGAAATAATAATAAAGGCGTGATTGGCGTTACGTAGATGTGCAGCGTTTTTTTATGTTTGTTACCTCCCATCCTCCAATTTTTTATAGACCCGTTATGATGGCATCCATGAGAAAATCGTGTGTGCGATAAATGGCATAATAACTGAAGATCACACCATTTGATTTTGATGATTGTAAAGGATATATTTCAAGGGTTGTTTGGTTTCCATGACAAAGTAATGGAACTCTTTAATTCTTAGGAGCAAATTAACGATACTCGGCGGAATCTTTTATAGTGTAACCAGATATTTGAGTCACCTTGTTACATTCAAATAATTTTCGTAATCATGTATGATGATCAATGGAACTCCTGAACGGCTTACAGTGAGGGTGCCATTTGTGGCAGAATATATAACTGTCTCTAATCAAATGGCAATGAGGTTACGTTTGTTGCTGCATTGCAATATTTATAATTTGTATTGTGTGAAGCGGTGGTAACTGAATGGGGGGGGGGGGACTAGTGTGATGGTACCAATGTAAATTTTACGTAATGAAGTTGTTTCATTTAAACTATTATATCTCATATGAGTAACACTTTTAATATTTAAAATTTTAGTAGAATTTTACCATAGTAAACAATCTATCAATGTGTATATAAAAACAATTGCTGTTCGTCAGTCTCGCTAAAACTCGACAGCGGCTGGACTGATTCGGCTGGTTTTAGTTTTGAATTTTTTGCTGAAGTGCAGGAAACGTTTGAAAGGTTAGTAAATATGAAAAAACGCGTGCAATATAAAGCAAACTACTCCGAATAAATTCACTATGTGAAGCAAGTGTACTTTAGTTCAGGGGTCGTCAACCTGTGGCCCGCGGAACCTTGGTTGTCTACCCCTAATATAATAAGAAACTACTCCGAATAAATCCTCTATGTGAAGCAAATTCACTTTAGCTCAGAGGTCGACAATTTGTGGCCCGCGGAATCGTGGTTGTCTACCCCTAATATAATAAGAAACTACTCCGAATAAATCGACTATGTGAAACAAGTGCACTTTAGCTCAGGGGACGTCAACCTGTGGCCCGCGGAACCTGGGTTGTCTACCACTAAAATAATAAGAAACTACTCCGAATATATCCTCTATGTGAAGCGAGTGTACCTTAGCTCAGGAGATGTCAACTTGTGGCCCGCGGAACCTTGGTTGTCTACCCCTGATATAATGAGCAACTACTCCAAATAAATCCACTATGTGAAACAAATGCACTTTAACTCAGGGGTCGTCAACTTTGGACCCATGGAACTTTGGTTGAGTTTACTAATCTAGTAAGAGGCGATATATTTCATGGTTCCTAGACATCATCGTACCGGTACACAAATATCTGTTTTTGACGATACGGTTTTGCTGGTAGGGTTGTAAGCCACGGCCGAAGCCTCCCAACAGTCCAGACTCAGTTACAAAATTAAAGTTTTCTAAATAATATCGAAATGATCAAGTTATAAATATCTGGACCAATTTTAAAAAATCTCTGAAAACTGTAGTAAGTAAGTAGCAGCCCATTAACGTTCTACTGGGCACAGGCCTCCTCACTCCGAGGAGCGAGGATTTTTAGAGCATAGACCCACCACGCTGCTCCACTGCGGATTGGCAGGCATAGTACACAAGTGCACTCTCTATTCCTTCACTCTCATAGTCCGATGTGACGGAAATCCAACACGACCGGAGAGAGATCAGGCGCAGGATCGACGTCTTAACATGCTCTCCGATCACGGAGGATGCACAGGGGTTGAGCACACCGCCAACCTCCCAACTTTGGGCAAATATTGAGAAAATCTTAATAGAAAACTCAATATTGATTTTTGAATTGGCCTGACCTGGGACTCGAACCCAGGACCTCATGTCTGTAGTCGAACATGCTAACCACAAGACCAATGAGGCAGTTCAATACTGTGGAGTGTTTTTAAATTGACTAATGTCGGATGACGATTCTGAAAGCTCAGAGTCACCCAGCGTGCAATGGAGAGGGCTATCAAAAATGAAGAGATCCGTGTTAGAACCAGAGTCACAGACATAGTCCTACGTCCAAAAGACGCCCCACAAGGTGGACCGATGCTATAAAGGGGGTCGCCGGTAGCCGCTGGAGCCAGGTGGCGCAGGATCGGGCCTTATGGACCTATGCGCAGCAGTGGACGTCCATACGTAATTGGTCATTGTAAAGTAAAATCTGTATATTGATTAGATTAAAGAAAGTAATTAAAAACTAAGCGAAGTAAAACTTTTATGTTAACAAAAACAAGCTATAATCCGACTTAGTGGACTTTCCACTGCAACGAGATCGGTATCTACGCGGGTGTAACCGCAGGGCATTGCTAGTAGTAAGTAGCAGCCCATTAATGTCCCACTGCTGGGCACAGGTCTTCTCACTCCGAGGAGCGAGGGTTTTTAGAGCATAGACCCACCACGCTGCTCCACTGTGGATTGGCAGGCATAGTACACAAGTGCACTCTCTATTCCTTCACTCTCATAGTCTGTTGTGACGGGAATCCGACACGACCGGGGAGAGATCAGGCGCAGGACTGACGGCTTAACGTGCTCTCCAAGGCACGGGGGTGGATCACACAGCCAAGTTCCGAACTACGAGCAAATATTCAGAAAATCTTAAAAGAAAACTCAGTATTGTTTTTTGAATTGGCCCGACCCGGGACTCGAACCCAGAATCTCATGTCTGTAGTCGAACATGCTAACCACTAGACCAATGAGGCAGTTTGCTAGTAGTTAACATATACAATGGAAACTTTTCTAACGTTCAACTGGAACTTTCATGCTAACTGTTAATTTACCCCGCATTTGTTTTAATCAAGGCTCAGTATTGAAGCTGCCTTCGTAAAGCAGACCGGAACAAATCCGGTACAAATATGACCAGTTGTGTTGCTTGCACACATTTTATATCGGAATTGCTTACACGCGACGGAGTCCTCGTTGGAAGAGAAAACCTCTTCTGTGCACTTTATTTTGTAACTGACAATACACCAACTCACATAAACTAACAATTTGAGAAGTATGAGTGGGTTGGAATTGAGTGATAACGTAAAAAATAGCGTGATAATAGAACGATTTGGTATAAAAGAAGATGTAGTGACGAAAATTGAGAAAGGTATGCTTAGATGATTTGGGCTTGTAGTGGAATGAATGAAAGGAGATTGACAAAAAGGATTTGTGAGTCAAGAGTAAATGCGAAAGTTGGAAAGGGAAGACCAAGGCGAACGTTCCTGGATAATATCCAGGACATTTTAAATAAGGGCCAAGACAGGAGTACTCTAAACCGACGAACTTGTACGAAAGGTTTATTTTATTATCGTGGCAAGTGGAAGACCGTGGTCTCTGCCTACCCCTATGGGAATAAGGCGTGATGCTATGTCTGTATATTTCCTATAGTCGAGAAAAGGTTCCAATGAAAGAATAAATAAGAAAATTGAGTGAAACCTCAGAGAATTCCAATAAAATTTACACCATTGTATCTTTTCTAATGTAACCTTCTTGGTGCTTTTGTTATTATAAACTTTTTCGATGGAACCTTATGATGTTTGACAGAATACGTGTTACAAATATCGTGAAAGGGGATTTAAAATATACGGATATTTTTAGTACCCCAGCTGGTCACATGGTGCCAGTTTTTTGGCCAAGAACGTGGGTTACTCTAACATAACATCATGGTATAGTTTTCTTTAATTTACACTTGCAATTGACGTTTAAAAAATGCCAGCAATCAGAAGTATAAACTAAGTTGCTGTCGCGTCGTAATACACGTGTCAGAAGTGAAACTTCTTCGGCAAACTAATTTTTAACTCTTGTTTATTTTTATACAAATATGCACTTCTTAGACCTTGAGGGAGGGAAAAGGGAATTAATGAATGTAATTGTCATTAAAAGTGTTGAAAATTAATTGATTGAAATCTCAAATCAGCAGAGGCAAATTAAAATGCCACATGTCATTTGTAAATATTAAAACTACCCAACCTTCAAACGAATTAGCATACTCGGTGCAGATTATCGTGACGCTAATCACGCGTTTCATCCGTAAACTAATGTTGTATATCATAAAGCATTACAATTAATTGAACTAATTCGAATTCAATATTTATAGTTATATAATATATGTAATATCGACTGCCTCGTTGGTATAGTGGTTAGCATTTTCGATTACAGACATGAGGTCCTGGGTTCGAGTCCAATTCGAAATCGATAATGAGTTTTCTATTAAGACTTTCTCAATGTTTGGCCGAAGTTTGGCGGTGTGATCCACCCCCGTGCTTCGGAGAGCACGTTAAGCCGTTGGTCCTATGCCTGATCTCTCTCCGGTCTTATCGAATTGCCGTTACGTCGGACTATGAGAGTGAAGGAATAGAGAGTACACTTATGTACTATGTTTGCCATCTATGCTCTAATAACCTTCTCTTCTATGAGTGAGAAGGCCTGTGCCCAGCAGTGGGACGTTAACGGGCTGTTACTTACCTTCTTTTTATGCATAGTTATGACAGGACAACGTCTGTCGTGTCAGCTAGTACCTAATATTTAAATATCCATCGTTCAAGATATTTTGACAGAGGATTTCGTTTTATAATATGTGAAGAATAGTTCAATATACATTCTATGAAATGATCTATAAGTGGGTATTATATTCCGGTAATATAAAAGTGCATGTGGCTTATGACTGTCTCAATGATATCATCTGCTACCTTAAATGGATGCACTGAAATAAACATTGCTCCATGACATGTACATACATTGTCATATAATTGAATTATATTTGATATGAAACATCATCATCAATAACAGTTTATTGACTGAAAGTACTTGTGACTTATTAATCAAATTACAAATTTTGCAATCAAGTACTCTCTTTCACTCACTTCAACCGATGGACGTCAACTCCTGGGCAAAGGTCTCACCTAAAGATGCCCACTGTGCTCTCCTTATATCGTCGGTCCACCTTGTGGGGGGTGACTTTAGTTCTGCTACGGATCTCCTAATTTCTGATTTGATCGCGTAGAAAAACTCCAAGCATAGCCCTCTCCATCGCACGCTGAGTGTCTTTGAGCTTTCGAATGAGGCCCATAGACAACGACCACGTTTTCGATCTCTTGACTGTTCGAAAACTTTGGTCTTCTGGCACTTTGGCCATTTTACGTAGCTTTCCGAATGCTGCCCAATCGAGTTGGATCCGGCGGTTGAGTTCATCCTCGAAATTGGACCTACCTAGCTGGACTATATGTTCCAGGTATACTCGTCAACAATTTCGAGTACAGAGTTCCCAGCGATGACTGGGTGGAGCGGAACATGGATATTGGACATAACTTTCGTCTTATCCATGTTCATTTTTAGGCCCACCTGTTGAGAAGCTCTGCTGAGGTCATTGAGCATTGGATTGAGATCTTCCAGAGACTCTGCCATTACTGTCATATTCAAGCTTAATGAATTGTATTCCCTTTAATATCTCATTTTAATTATTCGCTAGTATTCTTCTTAAGTAGCTTTCCGAACGCTACCCAACCGAGTTGGATCCGGGGGTTGAGCTTTTTCTCGAAATTGGACCTATCTAGCTGGACTATATGTCCCAGGTATGTATACACGTCAAAAATTTGGAGTGCATAGTTCCCAACGATAACTAGCTGGAGCGGAACATGGATATTGGACATAACTTTCGTCTTATCCATGTTCATTTTTAGTCCCACCTGTTGAGAAGCTCTGTTGAGGTCGTCGAGCATAGTATTAAGATCTTCCAGAGTTTCTGCCATAATGACCACGTCGTCGGCATACCGTAGACGAGTGATGTACTCCAATACAACACTTTTCAAGTTCTTAATCCTTCATAATTTAGAATGATATTTCAATAAACATTTTGCCTTTTGAATAACTTATCAATTTCATGAGACTTTCTGGATTTAAAATTTCCAAACGCAGAAGAAGAAAAATGTTTTTCACCGTCTATAATCCTTACTAATATTACAAATGCACAACTCCTAAGGTCATATAATGAATTAGTCCAGAAAAAATATCGAAATTGACATCTTTCCTCTAAATGCAGTCCACTTCAGGAAGGAAGTGTTGGCTACACTTCTTCCTTTAAATAGGTTTCATTTTGTTTTGGTTATTTATTTTATTGTATTCAATTTCTAAATTTATAGTGTATCGTATTAGTTTTTAGATCTATGATGTAACTAGCTATAAGTATAATTGTGTAAATAACCCTTAGCATAGTTTTAGTTGTAGTTCTAACATGTAATTATGTTACTAGTTCCTAAGTTATAAATAAATAAACTTTTCCAATCGCACTTTCACGCCGAAACTACAGAACCGATTTAGATTTAGTTGTCTTTGTGTCAAATCAAAACAAATCAAAATATTCTTTATTCAAGTAGGCTCTGAAACACTTTTGAATAGTCAGTACTCTGTCCGTTGGTAACAAATCTACCACTGGTTCGGAAAGTTGAATCCGCTGAGAAGAAACCGGCAAGAAACTCAACGGTTACTCTTTTAAAGATAGTTTTGTATGTTACAATGTTTAATATAATGCTTCTGTGAGCAACTGGAATCAAATCCAAACATTTCTATCGCTTAAATAATCCTCAAAATTATAATATGCCTTTTGTAAAAGGATGTTTTTAAAAGGATGCAAATGCTCAACCCGACAAATTATTTCTGAACCTTCTTCACTCTAAAATATGGAATTACAAGTTTGTTTTTATTTCTTGTATTAAAATTGTGTATTTCACTTTTCTTACTGAATAATTGTATATTATCACGGATATATAAGATAAATTAAATTTATCTCTTAGAGAAACACGAGATCCTAATTGATATATGGCACGTATTGCTCTTTTTGTAAAATAAATATAGTTTCAATGTCCGCCGCCCTACCCCATATTAGTACGGCGTAAGACATAATGCTTTAAAAATAAGCGAAACACACCATTTTGGCAGTAATTTTTCTAACAGCAGAGGTAGTGGAACCAAGTTTACTTGCCAGAGTCTTAATATGGGCGCCCCACTAATCCAATCCCCACAAGTCCAGAATCTAATGTTATATCTAGGAATACTGTAGATTTGACTTTCTCTATACTTACTTTTCTGTCTTCTGCCTCTGTCATATAGGCTAACTCATTATCATTTATTAATTATATTGTGTAATTAATTATCGTCGCTTCAACCGATGGACATCCACTGCTGGACATAGGTCTCATGTAATGACGTCCACAAGGCCCGATTTTGCGCCGCCTAGCTCCAGCGGCTACCGGCGACCCTCTTGATGTCGTCACTCTACCACCTTCGGCCCCCAACGTCCATCGGTCGTTCGGATTATGTGCCCCGCCCATTGCCACTTCAGGTTCGCGATTCGTAGGACTATGTCGGTGACTTTGGTTCTACTACGTATTTCTTCATTTCTAATTCGATCACGTAGAGAAACTCCGAGCATCGCCCTCACGCTGAGTGACTCTGAGTTTCCGCATGAGGCCCATAGTCAGCGACCACGTCTCAGAACCGTGGGTCATCACTGGCAACACGCACTGTTCGAAGACTTTGTTCTCCAGGCACTGAGGAATATCGGACGAAAATATCTGGCGTAGTTTCCGAGTTGGATTCGGATTCGCCAAGAAAGGTCGACAATTCCCTTTAATAAATTTACGTTTAGTTAATATATAATCAATAAACATATTCCTTGTCTTAATATGTTTCCTTCTGTCTAGCTTCCTATCCTCTTTTAAATCAGAGAGTGATAAAAATTAATCTTTTGTGAGTAAAAGGTATATATTTTATAATCCTATTAGTATGGTTTTCCATTTACAGTTACAGAACCCAAAATTGTCAACCATCAATTGTATCCCAATTTTTTTCTGGGAAAAAAATTCGTTTTTTTTGACGAAAATGCCCTGTATAAAATAAATAAAATATATATTATATAATTTTAAAGCTTCATTCTTATAGAAATCGTTTCTGTTTAATAGACAATCTATTCTTTTATTTTATTTTAAAAAAGCCTTTTTATGGATGCTATATATAACATTTAAACTAGTTTTTTCGTCTAATAATACAAGAAAAATATCATATGTATTATAAAATAATTGAATCTGAGTGAAAAGCGTGGGGTGCATTTCAAAACATTCCTATAACTCTCTTTTCATAGACAGTTTCCAATAAAATGATTTTAACCTTTTAAATGATTCTGTTTCTATTAATTTCAATTATTATCTAGTTTTCAGTTTAGTATTTTTCCACATATCTAGTTATTTAGAGTTCCGGTCTTGTTTATATAATTAAACCACCTTCAAAAAGACTCTTTTGACAAAGTCTGCCGGCTAGCCGAGACAGCAGATCGCTAACGAGCTCTGCCCCTTTCACTCCCTTATGGAGGATCTATCAAAAGAATATATTAACCTTGGCAAGTAAGTGCGTCCACTGCTGGGCACATGCCTCCTCACTCCGAGGAGCGAGGGTTATTAGAGCATAGACCCACCACGCTGCTCCACTGCGGATTGGCAGGCATAGTACACAAGTGCACTCTCTATTCCTTCACTCTCATAGTCCGACGGTAATCCGACACGACCGGAGAGAGATCAGGCGCAGGACCGACGGCTTAATGTGCTTTCCGAGGCACAGGGGTGGATCATACCGCCAATGCCAATTAAGAAAATCTTAATAGAGAACTTAGTATTGATTTTTGAATCGGCCCAACCCGGGACTCGAACCCAGGACCTCATGTCTGTAGTCGAACATGCTAACCACTAGACCAATGAGGCAGGCCAAGGATAATGGGAAATTATTATCGATTGACTGCATTGGCACTGGCACTTAATACGTATGCAAAGTTTCCAATTAATAACACTTCTGGAGATAGCTAAAAGGTTCTGTTACAAACATACAGCCTAAGCTAATAAAAGCGTTATTAAAAAAGAGCAATTCATGCCATATATCAATTAGGATCTCGTGCTTCTTTAAGAGATACATTCAAGGAAATATCAATTCTCACAGTACCGTCGCAATTTATATTAAACTAGCGGCCTTTCCCGGCTTCGCACGGGTAGACATAAATAGGTACAGATATTTAAGTTATAAGCATCATAATTAAAACGACCATGAATCACTAAATTAGAAAAAAATTGTATGCTTATCTTAAAGCCTCCCTGTGCATGTGGTAAAAAAACTCGAAATATTCAATGTCGCTTGCGTCCACTGCGTAAGGTAACCTAGTTCATGATGGTGCACCCCCTTCTCCCGCACTGCCCCTCTCTCGTCGAGTTAGTATTTTTATTTTAATTTTAAGATATCTTTTGAATGGAATATCCGATTTCAATAATTTAAAAAGTAATCATCAGGTATTGAGACAGTCTCGAATATTAAATTATTTATTTGAATAAATATGTATAAATGGTATGGATAACACGGTCTGATTTTGATCGGCATTTCTATCAATTTGTTAAATGTAAAAAGTAGTTATAGTGACGTAACTACAATAGTTACACATATGGTCTCGCGAAGTCTTTTGTAGATATTGATATATTCTATAATATTGTTGAACATTTTTTTGTCCTATCATTAATACTCTTTACAGCGTATGCGATGAAAGACATTTTATGGCTAATTTATTTACACCTTCGGTTGGCTTTAATAGGAATTTCTAAAGATTTCTATAGTAATCTAGTACTAAATATAGCCTGTGTTACTCATTGATAATGTAGCTTTCTATTGAAAAAAGAATTATTAAAATCAGTCTAGTACTTTTTGAGTTTATTCGTTTCATACAAATATACAAATCTTTCCTCTTTATAATATCAGTGTAGATAATATGTTATATATCCGTGGTAATATTATACAGTAAGAAAATTTAATACCATATTTTAGTGTAAAGAAGGTTCAGAAATCGCATTTTGACTTGAGCATACGCATTTTTAACAAGACACCGCAATCAGTTTTATATTTTCCTCCAGATAGTTTTAAAATATATATCAAAAACACCCATTTACAAAAGTTGAATATTATTTATGCGATAGAAATTTTTCGACTTGATTCCAGTTGCACACACAATGACTTACTAATGTTGGCGATCATTATTATTTTATTTGTGGATTGCTATTAAATGACTATATTTGTTTATTATGCTGAGGTTTTTGTAATCATATCACTGAAACGTGCACCACATCCGGTTTAACGCTATTCAGGAAATTTTCAAATTTAATAAAAACTTCTGTGTAGTCGTCATTTTCACGACGACTGTGATTGGTGCACTTATGAATGAAGAAATATTCGCCTAGTGACAGTTCTTAGTTTCTATTACATTTTAAGTCATTCAAGCTACGTAATATAATAATGAATAATCTGAGAATAGTATTACTTAACAACTTTCCGAACCTTTGGTAGATTTGATATCAAACAGACTACTGACGATTCTAACGTGCTTTTTGCGCCTACTTGAATGAAGAGTATTTTGATTTAATAAGCTTATGAACCATAAAAAAAACGGAAAAACGTCGCGTTACGTCAGAACACGTCGAAATCCAAATTTCGACGTGTTACAGAGAAAAACACGCCATGATTGAAACGGCACAGCTACACTGACCAAAAAATTTCCCGGCGAATTCCCACACTGAAGAAAAAAGAATACTTTCACGTTACTCGTTGCCCGCCATCCTGGCAATTTGATTGAAAAAAAGGCAACGGGTTCAAAAATTGATTCGCAACTTTCAAACATCACCAAGTTATTAGAAAAATAATAGTTTTGCAACATCAAAAAAAAAAGAATGCGATTAAAAGTTTTGAACGCGACCACAACACCAACATACATACATAGCATCACGCCTCATTCCCTTAGGAGTAGGCAGAGACAACATCCTTCCACTTGCCACGATCCTTGCATATCTCCTTCGCTTCTTTCATTCTCATTAAACCTTTCATACAAGTTCGTCGGTTTAGAGTACTCTTGACCTGGCCGTTATTTAAAATGTCCTGGATTTGGTCCAGGAACGTTCGCCTTGGTCTTCCCCTTCCAACTTTCGCATTCACTCTTGACTCATAAATCCTTTTTGTCAGTCTCCTTTCATTCATTCTCTCTATTTTCATATTCACAACACGAAGCTCTCGCTTAAATAAAACCAAGCATTGCCTGAATATATAAATAAAAATTCTAACAAACTAAAATATATTAATATGCTGACGCCGACTCCGAATATAAGAATACGGAGAACTCTAAAAAATAATACGCAATTATTTCTTACTTTTTAGAGCATATTAATATATTTGGAGCAGTTTATTTTGAAGGCGGTTCTTTTTATTTTTAATTTTAGTGAATCTGAAGTAAAGTTACAAATTTATCTCAATATGTGTATAAACAACTTTACAAAGTTAAATTACGTTACAGGTTAGTTATTTTGCCGCTCCCTTATTACCAGTCTTTTATATGGTAATCACAACAACAACATAAAAAAGCACTACACTAATACGCAAAAGTCCCCTTCCCCCCCCCGCCCCTCCCAACTACCACCGCATTATACATAATACACCTTATAAATATTGCAATGCAGCAACAAACGTAAGCTCATTGCTATTTGATTACAGACAGTTATATATTCTGCCAAAAATGGCATCCTTACTGTAAGCCATTGAGGAGTTCCATCGATCATCATATTTAACTACGACTAGCACTTGACCATACCGAAGTTATGGTAGGTGACTCAAATATCCGGAAATTGTAAAAGATTCTGCCTAGTATCGTTAAGTTGCTTCTAAGAGTTGAAGAGTTCCGTTGCTTTGTAATGGATCCCATGATCAAAACCTAACCAAACTATCATCAAACAACCCTTGAAGTATATCCTTTCCAATAAAAAAGAATCATCGAAATCGGTTGGAGTGATCTTGAGTCGTCCATTTGTCGCGCACATCCTTATCCGGTTTTCTCATGGATACTATCATCAGAACTGAGTTTCAAATATATGGGACCCACCGATAAGCACCACCTTTCATATAAAAGAAAATCATCAAGATCGGTTCATCCAGTCGAAAGTTATGAGGTAAAAAACAATTGATAACCTCCTCCTTTGTTTGAAGTCTGTTAAAAATACTCCTCTCGTATGACAATTATTGAAAAATAAAATGAAAAGTGCGTGCGTACAAAGTGCACATGTCCGAAGTGATACTTCTATTGCAAACAAATTTTTAAGTCTTCTTTATATTTATACAAATGTAAAACTTTAGATTTCCAAGACTTAGGAGTTTAATGATATTAATTGTCATTATTATGCCTGCTTGTGTATGACGCCTGCCAAACCGCAGTGGAGTAGCGTGATGGGTCTTTGCTCTAACAACCCCGTCACCTATGAGTGAGGAGGCCTGTGCCCAGCAGTGGGACGTTTATGAGCTGCTAATTTTACTTTACTAATTAATGCAAATATTTTAAACGACGAGTTGTAAATAAAAATGTCACGTGTTTATCGTCATTATTGCAATTATTAATTAAATTTTGTTTTTAAACTTAAAACTTAGCACAGAACTTTATATTTTTATGAAAGATATTATATTAAATGATTAAATGACACCGACTCCAAATATAACAATACGAAGAACACTATAAAAGAATACGCAATTATTTCTAACTTTTTAGAGCATATTTATGTATTTGTAAGTTTTTTTTGAAGGCGGTTCTCTTTTTGTTAAAATTTATATTTATTTTTTGATTTTTAGTGATCGCCACACCTGGGATCGAACCCGAAACCCTTATACCACCGCTTCACACATAATTCACCTTTCAAATATTGCAATGCAGCAACAAACGTAAAGTCGTTGGCATTTGATTACAGACAGTTATAGATTTTGCCAAAAATCACACTCTTACTGTAAGCCGTTGAGGAGTTCCATTGGTCTTCATATTTAACTACGACTAGCACTTGACTATACCGAAGTTACGGACCGCGACTCATATATCTGGATAGCTTATAGAAAATTCTGCCGAGTAACGTTGATTTGCTCCTGAGAATTGAAGAGTTCCGTCACTTTTTCATAGAATCCACCAGCATATCCTTTCCAATAAAAAAAGAATCATCGAAATCAGTTGGCTTGATCTTGAGTTATTCGAACATTTGTCGCGCACATGCTTAATGCAAATTTAAAACTTATCCGGTTTTGTCATGGATGCCATCATCAGAACTGGTTTTAAACTGGTTTTTTTTTCACGCTTTTTTTTATTAGCCATAGAATTACAGCGTGATACTTCCTTTTGAATATTGGCGTGTAATTTGATGACGTTATTTGTTATTAAGGGGGAAGCCTGCTTAAAAAAGCTCGAGAAAAGCTCGTGTTATTTTTAAACCTTCCCAGGAAAAAGCCTAATTGATATTAAAATTGATTGAATTTATAATGATACCTTAAACTCTTTACTATACTATTTTTGTGGTAGTACTTTATGGATAACTGTTTGACAGATTTAAAAGAAAGTAATGGATTAAGAATGAATGAATTATTCGTCAAATGTTTACTCTACGCTGATGATCAAGCTACAGGAGATGGTAAATATTAGGAATGAAGCTCTGAAAAGGAAAGGATTGAAAGTGAATGTAAGCAAAACGAAAGTTATGCTTTTTGAAAGAGATGAATCTATGATGAATGGCAAAATTTTGATAGATGGGGAACAAGTGGAAGAGGTGAAAGATTTGTATACTTGGAATCTAAATTTACAAAAGATGGAACATATGAAAGTGATATTGAAAGGAGAGTGAATGCAGGGAATATGGTAGTGAAAGTTGGGTATGGCAGAAGAATCACAAAAGTAAAATAAATGCGATAGAGATGAGAGAGTTGAGAAGTATGAGTGGATTAAAACTGAGTGACAGAGTAAGAAATAGTGTGATAAGAGAACGTTGCGGTATAAAAGAAGACGTAGTGACTAAAATTGAGAAAGGTATGCTTAGATGGTTTGGGCATGTAGAGAGAATGAATGAAAGGAGACTGACAAAAAGGATTTATGAGTCAAGAGGGAATGCAAAAGCTGGAAGGGAAAGACCAAGGCGAACGTTCCTGGACCAAATCCAGGACATTTGAAATAAGGGCCAGGTTAAGAGTACTCTAAGCTTAATGAGAATGGACGAAGCGAAGGAGATATGCAAGGATCGTGGCAAGTGGAAGGACGATGTCTCTTCCTACCCCTATGGGAATGAGGCGTGATGCTATGTATGTATGTCCTTTTTGGCTTGTTATTTAGCTTTGTTTGATCCACAATTTCGCACAAACTAACGAACAGATTTGTCTGGAATTTGGTGTTGAGATAGTTTACAATCTGGATTAATATATAAGGTACTTTTTATTTCAGTCAAAAGCTTTATTCTTTATTTAATTGAACTCATAAAACTAAACGTCAGTAACAAATCTGCTACAAGTGATACTTTTAAACTAAGTTTTTGTAGGTTACATTTACTTTTCCATCTTAAAGTGTATCATAACTATCAGATGAGATTACAGTTCCATCAGCAAAAAAGGAACGTTTTTAATATATTCCTTGAAATATGTGTCGTGTTTCTAGTGTATTAAACTTTTACGATATTTCATATGCGATATTCCTCACGTTCTAATAATGCAAATTTGGGTTGAAATGTTCAGGCAATATACTTTTAGCGATTAAATTTCGCTTTGTAATCAATCAGAATCATCCCAATCATTTGAAATATTTTCAACTATCATAAATTCGGTTTAAGCATGGTATTTGGAGGTATGCAGAGCGATGTAATTTAGTAATTTTACGTTACATATTTGATAGAACAGAAATAAATCCGTACTGATATCATAAACTAGCTGATCTGTGCTACTCTGTCTGCACATCATAAGATAGACAGGGAAAGAAAAAATTGGTTATAGTGAGCCAATCTTAAAAGATAGACTTATATTGTTTCAGACTTTTTTTTTGTATTTTTAAAGGGGAACAATTCTGTCATATATGATTTTTGCGAAACTTAAACCGTTTACACAGCGCAAGCGGTGGAAGTTCTCGAATGGAAAATAGGCCCTATTTTTAAACAATCTTCATTAGTGCACCGCTCCTATTAATTTTTGCGTGATAATATAGCTTATAACCTTAATCGATAAATGGACTATCTAACACTGAAAGAAATTTAAAAATCGGATAAGTAGTTCTTGAGATAAGGGTCTTTGTAATTCAGAATTCACACTTAACGAAATCTTCATTTAAAAAACTTTATTTACGCTTGAATCGTAATCCGTGGGAGTATAGAGAAATCAGTTTTGAGTGTCTATGGCAGATTTCAAGTCACATGCACAGAACGATAAAGCCTTATGGCGAAATGTGGCAATTACAACCGGCCATTCTCAAGGATCCAGCCTGAAAATAGCACCGGCATTAACTACTGCACACCGGACGGCGTTAATGCTGGGGCAATTTACTCCGGGAATCAAACCCACTATTTTCAGTCGTATTAAATCTATCAATGAGTTTCCGGCACCGCTGACATTTTATATCGACAATCAACTTAGTGAATGAACAATGCAACTCATAAATCCAACGTTTCAAGTTCGTGCTCGCGTAGGGTTACCAATTCAAATTCAAATACTCTTTACGCACTTAGCTTAATGAACGATTCAAAATCTTTTACGGCGAAGAAGGTTCAGAAATCATTTCTTACACGCTAGTCGAATTACTTTTGGACTTACTATAACAAAAGACTGTAGAAAAATGTAGAAGATGATTTAAGTGACAAAGATGTTTGGACTTGATACCAGTGGTACACATTTATGAACCCCGACTAGCGTGAGTGTGGGTCTCAGCGAGGGGGAGAACTCGCTATACATTCTGAAACCCAGCGGTACCCTCTTCAACCATTAGTGGAACATCGGAGGAGCGCTCGCATATTCTTCTCTGGTATCCCGGATGAGTTGGGCCGAGAGTTCGCGCGAGTTCTTTTTTTTTCGCTGGGTATTGCTTTAACGCACTCCCACTAAACAGTCGGGAGTGTAGGACTCATTGATGAGACAGAAACCCACTAAAACTCAGTGATCCCACGTCGTCTTAAGATGGGACACTAGCGGCTCGCTTGCGCAAATTAATATGGTGTCCAGGATGAAGCCCAATCAGGAGCGCTGTTGCCCTCCAGAACACCGTACGGTATCCAAGAATTGTTGTAACTGCTATTACTCTCTGTGTCCTTCGCAAGAGAGCTTTATTACAAACGGTAAGAGCGTTTGTCCACACGGGTGTGCCGTACAGGGCCATACTAGCAACTACTGCGGCACATAATTTCCTACAGGGCGACCCTGGATCTTCCACGTTCGGCAACAACCGACCCAGCGCGGCAGCTGCGCCGATTAGTCGAGGACTGAAACAGGCGAAATAAGCCCGGAATCCCGAAATGAGAATCCTTCCGAGGTCCATGAAAGAGCAGTGCCTCGGTCTTGATGGAGAGCGTCCACGATTAGATGAAGCATTGACAGCGTTTTCCCGCTCTCGCTCGTGGGTCTCTTTCTGTATGATGACCGCCTCGCATTAGAGGGTCACTCCCGCCCAGCATCTCGCACTGGAAAGCAATGCGCCTACAACGCTCTATGGTGAAAGACCAGCGCCAATCAGCGCCACCAGAAGGTGACCCTGAGGTGCCCAGACTGCAAATTCTGCTAAAGTGTGGTGCGCTGAGTCAACTAACTCTTCAAGGCCAATTCGGTGCAAGAGCTTTCCGAAACAGCCGTATCCGATCAGAACCTGCATCAGTCTGGAAGAGAGCGAACCATACCCTCTGGTAAGCCATTGTTCCAGGTGAGAGCGGATCGCTACCGCAGTGACCACGCCCGCTACTGGAGACCTCAGATCTCCGCCTTTCAATCAGAGCCCGGTCGGCTCGGGCCCTCATGCTCCAGACTTCATGAATAGCCACAAGAACGTGCGCGCGCAGTTCCCACGGAGAGTTTACCGCCGATCAGTGCCACCAAGCGGTGCCGCTGAGGTCCCCTATTTTGTGGATTTGGTCCAGGAACGTTCGCCTTGGTTTTCCCTTTCCAACTTTCGCGTTCACTCTTGACTCATAAATCCTTTTTGTCAGTCTCCTTCCATTCATTCTCACTACGTGCCCAAACCGTCTAAGCATACCTTTCTTAATTTTAGTCACTACATCTTCTTTTATACCACAACGTTCTCTTATCACAATATTTCTTACTTTGTCACTCAGTTTTAATCCACTCATACTTCTCATATTTAATCACGTTTTACATCCTCCCTGGACTTCTATAAATAACTCAAACCAAAATCAGCCAAATTAGTCTACTCGTTCTCGAGTTTTCGCTAACGAACAGCAATTGATTTTCATATATGTAGATAAGTAAAAGAAGAAAAGATAATTCAGTCGAAATGAGCCAAAGATGTTTGGACTTGATTCCAATTGCATTGTTACCTACACAAACTATATTTAAAGAAGTAACCCCTGAGCTTCTTGCTGGTTTCTTCACAGTAGCTTTGTTAGCAACGGACACATTACTGACAATTTTAAAGTGCTTTTTTGAGCGTACAGAAATTTTAAACTGGTTTATCATTTGTAACACATTTTTTAATTGCATAAACCGCAAAGGGAACCTTCTTCTACTGATATGAGGTCCCTATTGTAGTTTATAATCTAGTTTTGATATAGTTTTACATAAAAGTCGCACAGCCCTAGCTGGTGTACTAAATCACTTGAAATTTGAACATTATACTTTCAGAGGGGAGCAACGTTACGCTACGGAATTATTTTAAGAAATTACATGTTTAATATAGCAATTTTTGTACGAACGAACTTGTAGATATCGACTATTAATAGTAAAAAAAGTATGAGACCTCATACGGAAGCTCAGAGTCACTCAGCGTGCGATGGAGAGGGCTATGCTCGGAGTTTCTCTATGTGATCGAATCAGAAATGAAGAGATTCGTAGTAGAACCAGATTCACCGACATAGTCTTACGAATCGCGAACCTTAAGAGAGTTATTAGTTAGGACCGCCACCGGGGGGGTCCCCCTATCGCCCCCTTCATCCGGCGGATATAGCGCGGTCGGTCCGGCCCCTTATGACGCTAGACTAGAGTGACATACCGGGGTTTTCCCTTACAGCGTACGATGCACTACGGTTACGTGCGCCCGGATCATCATCACTTTCAAACGTAGGCAGCTCAGAGCCGTCACTTCACCCTGATTGTGCCTTGTAGATCTTGTCGCAAGGCAGCCTGACGGGCAGCCTGAAGTGGCAATGGGGGGGGGGGACCACATAGTCCGAAGGACCGATGGGCGTTGGGGGCGCAGTGTAGCAGGCCCCCCACTAGGTGGACCGATGATATAAAGAGGGTTCCCGATAGCCGCTGGAGCCAGGCGGCGCAAGATCGGACCTGGACGCTAATAGTAAACAAGGAGATAAAACCGTATTATAATCCCACAGCAGGGCAGAGCCATGTCGTACACATTCGTGGTTTTTAGACCTACCACACTATTCCATAGCTGGTTGGCTTTTATATGGGTAAAAAGGTAAGTAACAGTCCATTAAGGGACCACTGCTGGACACAAGCCTTCTTACTCAAATAAGGCTTTTGAAGCATAGACCCACAACGCGTTTTCTTTCACAAAAACCTAATTTATGAATTGATGACAACTTCTAACTGTTCCCCGTTGTTACCAGCGTAATTCCGCATTATATTCCGCATTTTTTCTCAAACTAAAAAGATGAAATTACTCGATATTCAATAAGCTTTCTGCCTGTGAAAGTTTCGTTAAAATCGCTCCAGCCGTTTCAGAGTTACAGACAGATATGTAAAAATTTTAAAATTCGATGTTTGTAACACTTACAAACGTACTACTGCCAATTTTATTATATTTATTGTATACCACACTTAAATTAAAATAAATACCTGTTCTATATAACTAGGTGGGGCACAAAAGGCGGTCTTATTTCTTTAAAGCGATCATTTAAGTATTAAAAACGGAAATAATTTGTCTGCTTAGGGTCCATGATAATTTGTCGATCCTATTGAGCCATTACGGCTTTTAATGATGATTAAGTTTATCTGGAAAACTATTTTGAATCATTATCAATAGATGTGTAGGTATATCGAAATGTAATGATGTGAAAATGAATTGCAATGATAATTTATTGTTTAACAAAATTCGCGGTCGGTCTGTCGATCAATTAAGCATGAAACTCGTGAGAAGAGGTATCGTTTTCCCCATAAATTTAATTTATTCAAAATATAGCATTACTAGCATTAACAACCATCGAATGTTTTTACGCTAAAAAAATGAATAAATTGGTTATTTTTTTAATGCTGACTAACAAAGCCCCGCGATTTCAACCGTGTGGACACCGATCTCGTGGCAGTGTCGAATGATATTTTTAAATTTGTTGTATCATTTGAATGGAATGCCGAATTTTAATAATTTAAAAAGTATTTTACAGGTATTGAAACGGCCTTTAATAAAATATCGTTTAATAGGATAAAGATCAATACAAAGTCTTGAATAATATGGTTCGATTATTGTCGGCACTTTTAGCATTTAAATTGAAATAAAGTAGTTATAGTGGCATATCTACAGTAGTTAGACATATAGTGTTCTATACATTTTTGTAGATATTAATACGTTCTATAATATTGTAGAACATTTTATTGTTTTATCATCAACAGTTTTCACAGCATACGCGATGACGGATTTTATGTGACAAATTTTTCATATCTTGGGTTACATTAATGCATTTTTATTAGGGATCCCAATTTTTTTTGAGAAAGTTATATAGCCTATATCGCTCACTGATAATACAGCTTTCTAATGGTGAAAGAAATTTTGGAATCGCTCCAGTAGGTTTTGTGTAAAAACGTCCCTAACATACAAAAATATAAATGTTTCCCCTTTATATTAGTTTAGATATGAGATGCAATCACTGGTTTTTGAAAGCTCATTATATTTCTGTACTTACAACAGAATTTCAAATACTTTAGCTGTTTAGCGATTCTCTTGGATCACACGAACAGGCCTTTTCTGCAGTACCAATATTCCATCTATATCAGCGGAATAACCGCAAAGTAGCGTGTGACGTAATGCTGTAAAACATTATATAACATCTTGAAATAAATGGCTATATAATGTTTATGCTCAAGTATAATGTTTTGCAACTCCCACAGCTTCGAAAAGGTAAATAGCCTCGCCATCATAAACATATCACGTAATATTAATAGGTCAAAAGAGAAAAAGAGCGTCATGGAAAATTTTTGGGGTAATAACGTAACTTTAAACAGTCAGTTCTCTAATATGAAAATATACTACACGATTCGAAAATGTTGTATAAGCCTCCTTGAATAAAGAGTCAACGTTAATGATTATACCACCTTATTTATTTACGTGTACATAGCATTACGCCTCATTCTCTTTGAGGCAGGCAGAGACCACGTCATTCCACTTGACACGATCCTTGCATATCTCCTTCGCTCCTTTCATTCTCATCAAACCTTTCATACAAGTTCGTCGGTTTAGAGTACTCTTGACCTGGCTCTTATTTAAAATGGCCTGGATTTGTTCCAGGAACCTTCGCCTTGGTCTCCTTTGATTCATTCTGTCGACTTGCCCAAACCTCCTAAGCATACCTTTCTCAATTTTAATCACTACGTCTTCTTTTATACCACATCGTTCTCTTATCACACTATTTCATACTTTGTCACTCAGTCTCAATCCACTCATACTTCTCAACGCTCTCATCTCTACCACTTTTATTTTGCCATACCCAACCTTCACTACCATACATGACTGTTGGCACTAACACCTTTAAGACACCATCTGGCTATTCATAAAGGCGTGCAGAGCACCATATACCAAATTCCCTGCATTCACTCTTCTTTCAACATCACTCTCACATATTCCATCTTTTGTTAATTTAGATCCCAAGTACACAAATTCTTTCACTTCTCCCACTTGTTCCCCATCTATCAAAATATTCAGCAAATGCGTCTGACAAACGTTAGTGTTTTAGCAAGTAACATGGGTCGTGTCTTTGTTATTCAATTTACTATTGTTCTTTAGATTGTATCCAGACTTTATCTTACTATTCTCTCTCTCTCTATATATTTATATATAGCAATTTTCTTATATAAACCTTATATGATTCTATAACGAATAAACTATTAATCGAATGAACAAAGTCCTATTAGGTAAAAGTCGTGATTACTTAGATTTGTAAAAGATTCCTGACTATTCTACATGCATTTAAGTTTGTAATTCTTTTAAATGTTATGCAACAGGTTTTCTTTTAAATTACTATAATCCAATTTTGTGGTAACACGTTGTTTTAAATTGTTTACGTTTTGTATTTGCAATGAAAAAGTACTTATAAACACTTTTTTGCGATGCGCACTTCCTATATACAAAGGAAATATGAGAAATGGCTACATTGAAGCCATTTCTCATATTTCCTTTTAAATAAAAATAAAAGCAAATCCCTGTAGTGGATTTGCTTTTAGTGTTGTGAAAAAACATATTTTCTCGCTTTAGAAAGCTTTATTAATATATCAAATTGAAAACGAATGTTTTAAAATAAATTAGAGATTATTTTGTTCAATTGACCTTTATTGGATGTTTGAAAAGTTTTTACAGAGAGAAAGTTTGTAGCATAGTTTTAGCAGATAGTAAAATAGGGCAGAAACAGGATTGGTATGCACATACTTCAGTAGAGCACCAGAGGATTCCTCTGAGAAACTTGAGGAACTCAGGAAAAGCGTAAAGCTACGCCTTCTACCTTCCTACTTCTGCGCTGGAAAAAAGGAGCGTCTCCTTTAGCAAAATAACACTTTCACAGAAGAAATCCTTTAGAAGTAAAGAGTGAGGAAGCCTGTGCCCATTCGTGCAGTTAAAAAGCTTCTGCTAGCGTTACTTTTTATGAATAATACATGATGTATTTACATATGTAGCTAACTGAGAAACCTGTGATTTGAAAAAGAGAATATTTATATTGATATCTTTGGGATACGAGAAATTCAGAGGTTATATGTAACAACAAATTAAACTACTGTGTAGCGAGGCTAGATTTTCTAGTGCTCTTGACTTGTATTCGTAAACATAAAAGTTCTCTCTGTAACATATTCAGATTTTTCAAATTCGAGTGTTATTCGTAAATCGGAAATGGATAAAACTTGGAACTGTGTGTATTCTATTCTATAAACAAACTCTAAAAGATTTACACACGCTTCGCTTGTATGTAGGTAAGGGAATCTTTGAGGACTTCAAAATACATACATACATACATAGCATCACGCCTCATTCCCATAGCGGTAGGCATAGACCACGTCCTTCCACTTGCCACGATCCTTGCATATCTCCTTCGCTTCTTTCATTCTAAATAAACCTTTCATACAAGTTCGTCGGTTTAGATTACTCTTGACCTGGCCCTTATTTAAAATATCCTGGATTTGGTCCCGGAACGTTCGCCTTGGTCTTCCCCTTCCAACTTTCGCATTCACTCTTGACTCATAAATCCTTTTTGTCAGTCTCCTTTCACTCATTCTCTCCATTTGCCCAAATATATGATTATAATTTGTTGTCTTAAACACTGGGGTGTTTATAGATAGAAATACATAAGATATCTATATATTAATACGCCGGACGGTGGAGTATGACATTTCCCACACTTATCTACTCGTATATATACATAAGAGATATCCAGGTATCTATTGACTCATCACGATATCTCTAGAACCATAAGACGTAGAGACTTGAAATTTGGTAGGAATATTCCTTTTGATGGGCAGAGGTCAGCTATTTTACGAAATTCCACCCGCAATGGGGGTTGCGGGGGTGTTAACTATTGACACGTCACATAAGGCGTAGAGACTTGAAATTTGGTAGGAATATTCCTTTTGCCGAGTAGAGGTCAACTAAGAACGGATTTTACGAAACTCAACCCGTGAGGGGAGTTGCGGGGGTGTTAACTATTGACTCAACAATATCTCTGGAACCATAAGGCGTAGAGACTCGAAATTTGGTAGGAATATTCCTTTTGATGAGTAGAGGTCAGTTATTTACAGATTTTACGAATTTCCACCCGCAAGTGGAGTTGTGGGGGTGTTAACTATTGACTCATCAATATCTCTGGAACCATAAGGCGTAGAGACTTGAAATTTGGTAGGTATATTCCTTTCGCCGAGTAGAGGTCAGCTAAGAACGGATTCTACGAAATCCCACCCGCAAGGGGAGTTGCGGGGTTGATTTAATTCAATTCTAGGGCAGTGCTGGTATGTTTCTTATTTGTAAAACAATCTGCCTGAATTAATGAAAATACTACCAAAAAAACATTTTACGCAAACAAAGTCGCGGGTTCAGCTAGTAGTTTATATACAGGAGTGCACAATGATGAAGAAATGCATATCTGTCAATCGCTGACAATTATGTCAAACACCATAAGGTTGTATTACGTCATTTTCACAACTTTTCACACGACATAAGTTCGCTTTCCAAGTCTTACATGGAAAAGTCTTGGATTCTGGATCATTCTGGATTTCATAAAAATTGGTTAAGGGCAAATATTATGCTGCCATCCAGCCAATATCCCAAGGCGGCGCTGGTTTTTTCTTCATAGATATGCAAATTTGTATCATCTACTATTTCACGAATGCGTCTTGGTCACTTGTGTTCCCCTGTCCACCTAGTCAAACTCCGGATCAGGGACAATTCAATCTGTGAATGTGGCCTGGACGAAAGCACTGTTTCCCATATCATGTTCAACTGTCCTAAAATATCCCATCCCATATATGACATTAATCCTTCCACTGTTCCTTTTCCTTTAAATGTTGAGTATTTGTTAACTTTTCTACACAGTCCCTATTGTGAATATCTTTGTGTAAAAGTATCTGTGTGTTTATCATGTGCTGTATTGTGTTGTCCTCTAACGCTTAATATTTTTAATTTCTTTTTATTGGTGATGGTAAATGACAATAAGGTGTCAACTATTTGTAGATCATCAAAGTTTTGGTTTGAAATCACATAAACCGTACAATCTCCTACGTGCCTTCTCCAGTTAACGTGACGCACAGTGCCTTATCACACTTCAAAGCCAATTATTAAAAGAAGAAGAAGAAGAAAAAGCTTATGTTGTCAAAAGCACTAAGGAGGTTACATTAGGTGTGTTTCGTTTTTCGGTGAGAGCGTTGAGAAGTATGAGTAGATTAAAACTGAGTGACAAAGTAAAAAAAATAGTGTGATAAGAGAACATTGTGATATAAAAGAAGAGGTAGTGACTAAAATTGAGAAAGGTATGCTTAGATGGTTTGGGCATGTAGAGAGAATGAGTGAAAGGAGACTGACAAAAAGGATTTATGAGTCAAGAGTGAATGCGAAAATTGGAAGGGGAAGACCAAGGCGAACGTTCCTGGACCAAATCCAGGACATTTGAAATAAGGGCGAGGTCAAGAGTACTCTAAACCAACAAACTTGTATAAAAGGTTTAATGAGAATGGAAGAAGCGAAGGAGATATGCAAGGATCGTGGCAAGTGGAAGGACGTGGTCTCTGCCTACTTCTATGGGAATGAGGTGTGACACTATGTATGTATGTACTCCTAATACAGGTTTCCTTTAAACTTACAAGGAGGTCTCTGCCTATAAATGTTAATTTTATATTTTAATAAAATAAATCACAGCTAATCTTATCATGTATAAATAACTGAGAGAAATTATTTGTTAACAACGTATAGACTACTGACCATTCCATCTAAACTAATATTATAAAGAGGAAAGGTTTGTGCTTTTTTCACACAAAAACTACTGGAGTTATTTTAAAAATTTTTTCACCATTAGAAAGCTACTTTTCCACTGAGCGAAATAAGCTATATTACTTTCTCAAAAAAAAAAAATAGGGATCCCTAAAAAAATGCAATAATGTAACCCAAGGTGTGAGACGAAAAATCTGTTATCGCGTGCGCTGCGAAAACTATTGAAGATAGAAAAAAAAATATTCTACAATATTATAGAACGTATTAATATCTATAAAAAAGTCTGTAATACCATATGTCCAACAACTGCAGTTATGCCACTATAACTACTTTTTTCCATTTTAAAAGTTAATACAAGGGTCGACATTAATCAAACCTTATTTTCGTACTTATGTATTAAACCTTATCCGATTTAATAGTATTTTATTAAAAAACGTTTCAATACCTGTAAAATACTTTGTAAATCAGAAAAATCGGAGATTCCATTCAAAAGTTATAACGAATTTTAAAATGTATATCTTAGGAAAATAATGTCTCCCAAGTGCCAATGGGATGTGGGAAGGATGTGTTGCATTTTACATTTAACTGGATCGATTAAAAAAATTCTGAAAGAAAGTGATTAAAAACTAACTGAAATGAAACTTTTATGTTAACGAAAATCAATTTATAGTCTCCACTGCCACCAAATCGGTATATACGCGTGTGAAACCGCGGGGCATTACTAAAAGTGAATATTTTGATTTTGAATAAACAGATTATGCAACAACCCTTTATAGCCTTTGATAATAGACCCTTAATAATGTTACGTGAACACATGTGGTGTCGTCATAAACAATCTGTTTATATTTTTTGTCAACATAAAGCGAGCTCATAATTAAATCATTAAATAAGGGCCAGGTCAAGAGTACTCTAAACCGACGAACTTGCATGAAAGGTTTAATGAGAATGAAAGAAACGAAGGAGATATGCAAGGATCGTGGCAAGTGGAAGGATGTTGTCGCTGCCTACCACGAAGGCGTGATGCTATGTATGTATAAAGCGAGCTAAGGTCAAACGGGAATCCGTAGGAAGTGAAGCAGGCGTCGTAACTCAAATAGGGTTGCAAATCTTGCGTACTCGAGCCGGGTAATTCGCCCACGTCCCGAACAATTGTTATTTGTTATTAATTTCACGATCGATACGGGCTTTAATGTTTTATAAATACGCATTGTTGTACGGCACAATGAGCGTTCGCGCCGAACCCGACGCGGTACGTGGACTCCGGCCGCACTGTCTGACGCATTCCTTGAACACTCCGCTGCGAATTAATGAACAATTACGACACCATGTGTTTTACAACATATCGAGATGGCAACATTATTGATTTGTTACAAGGTTCAGTCCTCGTCTATAAGGATATTGAAGTCCAACAGCTTCAAATCAAAATTAGGCATCTCTGAATCGTCAAATAATGACTGATGATGGTACTCCAGAACGACTTAAAATCTAAAGTTACGAGGGCATCTTAGCGCCCGATCCGAGAAGAGCCCACAACAAAACTCAGTCGGGTGTTTTGTTTTTTTTGTCATCATCATCATGACAATATCATATTAGTTTAATGTATTTCAATTCAAATTAGAGCAGTACGTTCACTCCCACTCGTGTTTCTATCGTCTAAGTACTCTTGCAACTTATAATACGATTTTTATATCAACTTTCTTTTAACAAAGCCTTTGAATTTATTAATTGACATCTCTAAAACGTCTTGTGGGAGTTTATTATAGAAACGTATACAGTTACCCTTAAATGAGTTGTTAATTTTATGCAGCCTACTAGAATTTATAACAAGTTTGTTTTGGTTTCGTAAATTATATGATATACATTCACTCTTTTTACTAAAAGGGTCAATGTTTTATTGTACCTACAACAATCTTTCTAATATGTAAACGCAGTGAACTGTCATTAGATTAACTGCCTTGAATTTGTTCCTTAGCGACTCTCTTGGACCCATATTGTAAATCGCACGAACGGCCTTTTTCTGCAGCACAAATATTGCATCTAATCATAATCATCTTCTTGTCCAGCATCTATAATTAAATAAAATAAATGCGGTAGAGATGAAAGCGTTGAGAAGTATGAGTGGATTGAAACAAATTCAAGGCAATTAACACAATGACATGCTGCATTTACATATTAGAAAACTTGTTGTACGTACATAAAAACATTGGACTCTTTTAATAAAAAGAGTGACTTTACATCATATAACTTACGAAACAAAACAAACTTGTTATAAATTCTAGTAGGCTGCATAAATTAACAACTCATTTAAAGGTAACTGTATACGTTTCCATAATAAACTCCCCCAAGACATTCTAGAGATTCTTCTCGGGTCGAAGGAACCCTCGTAACTTTGGATTTAAAGTCGTTCTTGAGTACCATCATCAGACGTATTTTAGAATCAGAGTGTGGAAAAAGAACGATTCAAAAGTGCTGTAATATGCCTACTTGAATAAAGATATTTTGATTTGATTTGAAACTGAGTGACAGAGTAAGAAATAGTGTGATAAGAGAACGTTGTGGTATAAAAGAAGATGCAGTGACTAAAATTGAGAAAGATATGCTTAGATGGTTTGGGCACGTAGAGAGAATGAATGAAAGGACACTGATAAAAAGGATTTATGAGTCAAGAGTATTCTAAACCGACGAACTTGTATGAAAGGTTTAATGAGAATGAAAGAAGCGAAGAAGATATGCAAGGGTCGTGGCAAGTGGAAGGACGTGGTCTCTGCCTGCATATATGGGAATGAGGTGTGATGCTATGTTTATGTTATTTATAATTCTGTTCGATGCATTGGAGCAGCGTGCTAGCTGTATGCTCTAAAAAGATCCTTTCTATCAATAAATGAGGAGGAATACACCATAGGTCCGTGGCGTTATCTTTAGTTAGTTTTAGTTTTATGGGCTGCAGCTGAGAATCAGCGCCGTGCGTCCAGGCTTTCTAGCTCGGCATAGCAATTGCTGAGCTGCAGACCTTTTTTACATTGCATATAGGTAGTAAGTTTATTTTGTTATTTATAATAGTTTACGTTAGCTTATAGATGATTGTATTTTTCTTTTTTTATTGCAGTGTAGAATAAATTTCTTTTCTCTCTTTCTATATGACCAGCTGTGGGGTCAGTTTCAAAATCCAAATATTCTCAAGGCTTTTGAATCGTTAGTGGTCTGTCTGGTAACAAATCTACCACCGGTTCGGAAAGTTGAATCCGCTGAGAAGCAACCAGCAAGAAACTCAATGGTCACTCTTTTAAACATAGCCATAACACAACAACTGTCAATTATCAGCGTCTATTTAATATATTTCTTAAAATCATGTGGAGCAAATCTAAAAGTGATTGAGTTGTTTTATTAAAAATGCGTATGCTCAACCCGACAAATGATTTCTGAACCTTTTTCACTCAAAAGTAAGGAATTACAAGTTTGAATTAGATAGATATTATTTAGTATATATTGCGACGGTACTGTGAGAATTGATATTTCTTTGAATTTATCTCTTAAGGAAACGCGAGATCCCAATTGATATAAGGCAGATATTGCTTTTTTATTTAAAGCCTTACCCTATAATAATATGCTGTAAGATATAATGCTATGCAAATAAGCGAAATATACCATTTTGGCAGTTTCAACATCAGTGTAATGTCTAACTTTTCTAACAGCGACGGCTGTTTGACAGCCTGTTGTTAGCAGCAGCTGCTTTTTAACCGACTTCAAAATAAGGAGGAGGTTATCAATTCGTCTGTATTTTTTTATGTTTGTTACCTCATATCTCCAGACTGGGTAGACCGATCTTGATGATGGCAGCCATGACAAAACCGGATAAGTGTTAAATTTGCATTAAACATGTGCGCGACAAATGGACGAATAACTCAAGATCACGCCAACCGATTTCGATAATTCTTTTTTATTAGAAAGGATATACTTCAAGGGTTGTTTTGTGATAGTTTGGTAAGGTTCTGATGATGGAATCCATGACAAAGTGACGGAACTCTTCAATTCTTAGGAGCAAATGAACGATACTCGGCAGAATCTTCTATAAGCTATCCAGATATTTGAGTCGCCTACCGTAACTTCGGTATGGTCAAGTGCTAGTCGTAGTTAAATATGAAGATCAATGGAACTCCTCAACGGCTTACAGTAAGAGTGTGATTTTTGGCAAAATCTATAACTGTCTGTAATCAAATGCCAATGACCTTACGTTTGTTGCTGCATTGCAATATTTGAAAGGTGAATTATGTGTGAAGCGGTGGTATAAGGGTTTCGGGTTCGATCCCGGGTGTGGCGATATTAATGTAAATTTAACTTTGTAAAGTTGTTTCATTTAAACGGTGTTATCTCATAAGGGAAACGCGTTTTAGGTGTACACATATTGAGACGAATTTGTTAGTTTACTTCAGATTCACTACAAATCAAAACATAAATATAAATTTTAACAAAAAAAGAACCGCCTTCAAAATATGCTCTAAAAAGTAAGAAATAATTGCGTATTCTTTTATAGTGTTCTTCGTATTGTTATATTTGGAGTCGGCGTTAGTCAGGGTAGGAGTTCCCGCGAGTCCACTTGGCAGCTCCCACCTATATGTACACCTGGGCTGACACCGACTCCGAATATAAGAATACGAAGAAAACTATAAAAGAATACCCAATTATTTCTTACTTTTTAGAGCATATTAATATATTTGTAAGTTTGTTTTGAAGGCGGTTTTTTTTTGTTAAAATTTATATTCATACTCCATCCCCTTTACAGGGTTTGCTTTATTTATAATGGCTTTCCAGGCATTTCTATTTAGAGCGTCTTCTTTATTTACACCTTAATATTTCATATCGCTATGGATCTTTAAATCATTAGGAAGACATTTTTTCTAATCAGTCGCGATTCAGACAGGCGCCAATTTAAAACTTCCATTGATACTCTTTGCCTTTTGAAGAGAGACTTCTGCCGTACTACCATATAAAGAGACTTGAGTTCCGGTATCGAACATCCGTCTTAGACTGTATCATCATTTACCATCAGATGGGATATGGGATGAAATTCCAAACGCTAACTTATCAGCAATAAAACCAACGTTAATTATCTGTTATTTACCTCACGTTCTTTATATGTAGTGAGATTTGTAACAGTGAAAATATTTGCGAAGTGTAATTGGTGTAGGTGCTTATAATATATAGTTTTTACTAAAAAAAACATCGGTTTTATGAAAGCAATTGAAACACCTGAATCGAGGGCAGCCAAGGTCACCAAATTACGTTTCGCTTCACCTCCACTCAGCTGTAATGAATGGACGTAACCTAAGAGGTTATGGATAGGAGTTGGTTGGTTGGTTTTAACCTCAGCAATTTTGCGAAATTATGTTAAATCGATACTAGTCGGATATCCTCGCTTTATTTTGTATTTTACAAGCAGCTTACGCGATGTTTTGGTTTACATTACCAACAACCGGACCATGTGAAATTCTAAGAAGCCCGTATTGGGAGGCACGTACGGCTAACATTGGCGGTATCACGAACTCTTGCCCACCTAATACCTAACGAGTCACCTTTACCCTTCATTTACATATGTATAGGGTAGACTGGATACGGTTGTAACAATTTTTGATTGATCGCTCTTAAAATCGTAATGACTTAGTGTCATTACGATTTTTAAGCTAACAATTTCTAAGCTAAGCACGCAAAGCGAAAGAATGCTCCCTGGTCTTGACATTGGTTATCACATTTGAGCGTTTAATGCGATAATTAGTCTACAGGAGCATTTTTAAAAAAGTCCTATCTTTTTGACAACTGACCCCCATCCCAGGGTCAGTTGTAAAACGCCCTAACCGCATCAAATAAAACCCTGTTACGGCGGGCACAGAGGGTAATAGCGATTAGAGCTACACGGGGGTACCGTACAGTATCTTGGACGGCAGCCACACTCCTGGCAGGTGATCCCCCATGGGAGCTCAGGGCGGAAGTTCTCACGACTGCTTACCAGTGCAGAGTAGCCGCGAGAACCAGAGGGGAATTACCAGACGCTGATGAAGTAAGAAGGGTCAGGGTTCTAGCTGACAGAGCTTTGACCCAAAGGTGGCAGGAGGATCTCGGGTCCCCAACGGCGGGCGTGGCTATAGTAGAGGCGATCCGCCCTCATCTGGATAAGTGGCTGGGCAGAGAGCACGGATCGCTCTCCTACAGGTTGGTACAGGTGCTTACCAGTCATGGTTGCTTCGGTAAATACCTGTATCAAACTGTTGGCTGTGAGCCGTCGGCCAGCTGTTACGAGTGTGGTGCCTCGTTAGATACAGCTTACCACACGGTGGCAGAATGTCCCGCCTGGGGTTCTCAGCGACTCATTTTGACGTCGCTGATCGGCACAAACCTCTCACTGGCTAATATTATAGATGTAATGCTCATCAGTGAGCAGGCCTGGAGAGCGGTTGCCTCCTTTTGCGAGACTGTCATCTCGCTTAAGGAGGCACGACAAAGGGAGAGGGTGAATGCCGCTGAGACACTCCGGCCCAGACGAAGGGGAGTAGGAAATAGGAGGCGGAGGTTCATGCAACTCCTTCCCCTGTAGAATATCTGTGAGCCGAATTCAACCGAGGGGTCAGAGAGGAATGCCTCAACGAGCCTCTGGCTCCCCACTCATGGTTGACGACGGTCGCGCTGGGTTTTAGTGGGTATTGCGAGTTCTTCCCCCTCGCCGAGTCCCACACTCCCGACCCCACAGTCGGGGTGCGTAAATGCATCTCCCAGCGTCAAAAAAAAAAGGGGCCAGTTGTAACATATGAAAATAAGACACGATTTATGTCTTCTGACCATATTTATTAATATAATATCACAGGAGAGTAGTAAATAAGAGTGTCTAACGCTAATAAGGCAATACTATTATAATCATGTACGTGATAAATCGATTATTTCTAATAATTAAAATTTTTTTGCATCAGTTTCTTAGAAGGAGTCAACGAAACAGCATTAGTAAATTAAATTATCAGTTTGTAACACCTTTATTATAAGACCATGGGGTTGTATTTTTAGAAATAAAAGCTTTAATATATTTAATTTAATTATATCGAACCTTAACATTAATACAGACCAAATAAAAGTAACTAAAATGCGCCATCAAAAGCAAATTATCAGTACTTAGCTGTGAAAAGGATAATAGGGTACGCGTACAGCCAGTTCAGGATTCCTTTTCACGACAACCATTCCACTCCGGCCATCTTATTCTCTATCCAATTGCACAGTTTCCTCAAATGTTTAATTTCAACCAACTTCCTCACCTGAGTTTTAGGGAGTCAAGGGATAAAGCACGTTCTTGCTCTTGAGTGAAAGCTCTGTTATGTGCCCCATACCAAAATTTTCTGCGTCATCATTCACAGCCTGATCTGTTTATTTACATATCAAACCTCTTAGAGATTTACCATTTTTCACTTCTTCATATGCGTCATTTTACTGTAATATGTCATTTCGTCCTTTTGTTGTCTTTCTTATTCATGACCTAGGCATCTATAAAGAGCTGAACGAAAATGAATCATGTTACAACTGCACCCCCCATACCCCTCTTTTTTATAAATAAAAAAATGATTACAATTCCATATTCTCTAAGGTTTGTTTTTAATATTAGTCGCGTAATTAGAAAAAAAACTTCGATCGAAAATACTTACTTTGTCGCCACTAACTGAAACATACGGCCATCGGCGTAAAGGTGCTGAACACTTTCGGACACGAAAACTTCTCTCCCCATTGGACCCTCCACCCCACCATCTATAATTCTAGACTACTAGCTATTACCCGTATTTGCCCCGTTATTACGACATTTTAACTCAATTTTCCTGTCCCTCGTTAATTGGGCTTTCCGGGACTTTAAGAATTTTTCTATTCAAGCCAGTAGTTCCTGAGCTTAACCTGAGTTAAAACAAAGTCTTCTTTGTAATACTATTAGCGATGTTACCCATGCAGTTCTTGATTCCGTGGTAATTATTTAAATTCAGGCAAATCGCTAATATAATACCATTGTTTTCAATAGGTTCATCATCGTATGAAAGCCAGCTTTGTCTCCAGGACAACGGGCCTGCTACATCCAATCAGACTAAAGCCGATCATGAGCTGTCACAGGTCTATCAGACCCTGCCACTGCCACCTCTCTCCAGGGATGAAACTCTGAACTCAAGCAGGTAACAAAGATTATACTCGTAAGTTTCGCCAAATGGTGAGTGATGATAAAACCTAATATAGAAGCGCTATAAGCTGGTTGGAGGTAATTTATTTCTTTAGGTTTTTGCGTAGCGTCATAGCATTTTGTGCGGTAATTAACATGGCCGAAGCCACCAGTCCAGACTCCGACAAATTAGAAAATACAATTGCCTAAAATACACAAAAATCCATCGTTCGGAAATGTGGGAATCAGCGAGGGAAGATTGCTCGTAATATCCGTTAAAACCCAGTGGAAGCCTCTTGATCCATGGGTGAGACTGAGTGAGCCCGACTGAGGATTCACGGAAACAAACATGCGCAAACATGCGCCGCCGTGTATTCCGACTCCTTCAGCATTGAGAGGGCACATCTACTGCATTCTCCCTCTTTCGTTCTCGGGCCTTCTTTAGTAACAACATCCATACGTACACCCATCCATATATACATCCACTCAACCGTTTATCCTTCCACCCATCGATCCCGCTATACATACATAAATCCATCTGTACTTCCATGAAACCATTCGTACATCCTTCTGCCTTTCCATCTATCCGCCCATCCATCCATCGATCCATCTATCTATACATCCATCCATCCCTCCATCTATACATCCATTCTTTTAATCATATAACAATTCCCTTTCTCAGTGTCTGATCGAAATGAACTCGTCTCACTTTGTTGAAATCGAACCTTGGTCCTTTTCCAGCGAAGTACTCGCACTATTACTAAACTGCCTGATTGATCTAGTGGTTAGCATGTTCGGCCACAGACATGAGGTCCTGGGTTCGAGTCCTGGGTCGGGCCAATTCAAAAACCAATATTGAGTTTTCTGTTACGATTTTCTCAATATTTGCCTGAAGCTGGGAAGTTGGCGGTGTGATCCCCCGTGCCTCGGAGAGCACGTTAAGCTGTCGGTCCTGCGCCTGATCTCTCTTCGATTGTGCCGGATTTTCCATCACATCGGTCTATGAGAGTGAAGGAATAGAGAGTGCACTTGTGTACTATGCCTGCCAACTCGCAATGGAGCAGCGTGGTGGGTCTATGCTCTAATAGCCCTCTCTCGTATGAGTGAGAAAGCCTGTGCCTAGCAGTGGGACGTACTTACTTTTTTTTTACTCGCACTATTACACCAGCGAGAATGTTAGAACGTTTGCAATATGCTCTATTTGCAATTGAAAGTAGAATCAAAATCGTTACAGTCGTGTAAATATTTAAAGAAACGTTTACGTTTTGGCTTAAAAAAGAAAAAGATGTCGAACTTTTACTTTACTCGTTTTGCCAGCTTTACTTGATTCGATTTGGGGCGGGAGGGGGGTACTGAATTAGTGTCTAAGAAATATATACTTGTTTGTTCATTTAATGTGATATAGTCTTGGCCTGTATCCTCACTCCAATCAGATTTGGGAAATTACATATTCTAGTTTGAATCTGGACTGATTCGGCTTCGATCGTGCCTAATTACCACTCACCAGCAAAGAAGAGCTGCCAAACAAGATATTTGCGTTCACGTCACCACAGATTCCATCTTAAACTGTATCGTCACTTACCATTAGGTGAGATTACAATCAAACAGTAAAATAACTTCAATATAATCTCATTTAGTCAGAGGCAACCATACTATATTCAATTAATAGATAAATTTATTATCCAACATCAGTACCGTATAATGCTTTTCATGAAAAGTTGTTAATTTGAATATGTAACTTGATATTTCTTGCGTTGCGATATAAAATTGTCCTTTCTTTGAAATATTTTATATATATAAGTGTTGTTTTCGTGAATTGTTTTAATGCTCAAGTGACAAGTTGCGATTTTTTAAAGGAAAAATGGCAATTTAAACAGCGAGCTTTAGAAAAACTGAGCCCGAAACCTCAAGAATGTGTTAACATCAGTTATTTACGTCCTGAAAACTCCTTAAGCTTAATATTTTCTCATTACTTTAACAGATATGCCGTTCTTGCTCTCACGGGCTCAATTATACAGTAACAATTTAAAGAAATATATCATTTGTGTCCTTATGGTTGTAACTCATTCATGTTTTGTCTATATTATCTTTTAGCACTTATTAAGTAAGCCAAGCATTTGCGAAATCATTTTACAATGTTATATTTATTTAATAGTATCTTATAAATAGATCCGAACTGAATGGTTCGAGTAATAAAGTAAGTAAAACAACCACTGATAAGTTACAGGTGACGATAATGAACTAAACGAGTTAATACTTGAATGATGTTCTATATGGTCCCGATAATCAAGTACAACAAGTAACTCTTTTATACACAATTTTTGATGATATATTTCTTAAAATGAAGTAATATAGATTACGTAATCTTGGTAAAAAGGCGATTTAACTATATTCATTAGAAAATCACTCGATTTCCCTTTTATTTAAAGCATGGCGTAAATATGAATATTTCTTAGATCATAGTCAAAATAATTGATTAAAAATAACACAAGTGTTGTTATTATGTTTCAATTCATTAATTCAATGCAATCTATTCAAGTTTGGCAACACTTTCGCAACTATAAAAATACATGAGTTGTACAAATTTTTATTTAAATCACTCCATCAAATTTTGCTGACGAAAACATGAAGATGTGTTTCCAAACAAAGACTTTTTCTACTGTAGGCGTGTAAGCAAGATTTCTTTGTAAATATTACGCCATATATTCCTCTTAAAACGGAGATTACGTAAATATGTTCGTTGTAAAGTTTATAACAATTTCTTTACAGCAGTGAGACAATGGTTAATCCAAAATCACCTGCTAGTCCCGGAGCCTCGTCGGAAGTGAAGCCTCAGTCCCCTTCGCCAGCGATGAGAAATCTAACCAAGCCTCCGTACTCGTACGTGGCTCTGATCACCATGGCCATCCAACAGAGCGACACCAAACGGGCCACCTTGAGCGAAATATACGCTTACATCACCAAGGAGTTCCCCTTCTATGAAAAGAACAAGAAAGGATGGCAGAATTCAATCAGGCATAATCTGAGCCTGAACGAATGCTTTATAAAAATACCAAGGGAAGGAGGCGGAGAGAAGAAGGGGAACTATTGGGCACTAGGTGAGTTGAAGAAATGAAAACTTGCTTAATATAATTAGATGAAATAAGTATTGCGAATTTAACTAAAAACTCTGATATGTCAGCTTTATATGTGCTATTTTGCGATTTAGTTACGCTGAGCGAGGATATGCTGTTACATTATTGCGAATTGAATCAGTTTCTTTTCTAATTTAGCGAATTTTCTATGGATTAGATCATGTTCGTGTCAACAATGACCTAATATTTAAAAAAAAACGTGACAGGGTAGTATTTTGTGACGCGCCAAGAGGGATACTCTGCCATTCCTCTAAATAAAGTCTAACCATGCTGATGGAGATCCTTGGAGGAGACCTTTGTCCACCAGTGGACGTCCTTTGCTTGAGATGATGATGTCCACTTCCAGACAATCAATAACAATTTAGAGAGCATGTAATTGAATTTATTATTAATATGTATTAATGTTGTAAGTTTCGCTTTTGGTAGTTCTCGTTTGTTTTGGGTTGTGAGCTTTGATTAATTTTAGATCCACTGTGCGGGGACATGTTCGAGAATGGAAACTTCCGGCGGCGACGCCGTATGAAGAAGCCTTTCCGGTCTTCGCCGTATCCAAAGCCCATGTTTGGAGATGCCTTCCACGTGGCCCATGTTCAACATCCCCACATGCAGACGATGCAGTTGGCCCCAAGGAACTACTTCGGATCCAGCTCAACATATACACCGTCATACCCGCGTTATGAGACGTAAGTTACATCACCTTTTCTGCTTGTTTCCACTGAATCTATTATGAATGAATTTTGTTGTAGACATATACAGGACCCTGAAGGTAGTTCATTTTTCTCCAGCAATAGTCATAAGGTCGGATAAAAGGAGCTGTAATTTTGATATGTAACTTTTTATTCCTCTGTCCGATTAGCTTCAAAGGGTTAAGATAGTTTTTCAAATACAGCACTCGATAAACAGGAGAAAACGTAACTTCCCATTCAGAGCGATTCACGTGGAAATTACAAATTAAATAGATTATAAATTCATGAATGAACGATAAAAGAATCGTATATTTGCATCAAAATAATCACGGAAATAGTAAACTAGAGTTCCAGGTCGTAGGCATACTGATATATCTGAATGAATACAAATCAATTTGTCATTAACCGACACCATTAACAACTAATTAATTTATAACGAAAATATTTACGTTTGAGATTAGTGTGTTTATTAAACAAACGTACGTTACACATAATAATATATTAGTGATAACAAACACTGACCCGATGATTTTGACGTGGATTTTGTTAAATGGAGTAAAGAGTAAAAAAGCATCCTATTAACATTGCTGAAGCAATTTGACAAAAGACTGGCCAAATTAATTTTGACAATAAGCTAATTGGCAATACACTAGCCAAGCTACATTTAATTCAATTTGACAATGGTATGGCTGTGATAAATTTAACCTAATTTGATAACAAACTAAGCCAGGTTTAATTAAGTTTGACAAAAGACTGACCTAGTTACCTGTAATTCAATTTGACAACAGATTGGACAAGTTAATTTTGACCTAATTTGGTAACAAACTAAGCTAAGTTTGATTCAGTTTGTCAACAGACTGGCCAAGTTATATTTAATGTAATTTGAGTGCAGACTGGCAATGTTAATTTTGCCCTGGTTTGACAATAAACTAAATGTGGTTTAATTAAGTTTGACAAAAGGCTGACTTAGTTACATGTAATTCAATTTAACAATAGATTGGACAAGTCAATTTTGACCTAATTTGATAACAAACTAAGCTGAGTTTGATCCAGTTTGTCAACAGACTGGCCAGGTTATATTTAATGTAATTTGAATGCAGACTGGCAATGTTAATTTTGCCCTGGTTTGACAATAAACTAAATGTGGTTTAATTAAGTTTGACAAAAGGCTGACTTAGTTACATGTAATTCAATTTGACAATAGATTGGACAAGTAAATTTTGACCTAATTTGATAACAAACTAAGATAAGTTTAATTCAGTTTGACAATAGATTGGCCATGTTAATGTTGATCTAATGTAAAAATAAACTAAGCTACGTTTAACCCATTTTGTCAACAGAGTGACAAAATTAGGTTTAACACAATTTTAGAACAGACTGGCCTAGTTAGATTTAAACCAATTTAATAACTGTGAAAATTAGGTTTAATTTCCTCATAAAACTAAACAATTATGTTCTCAATAGTACATTATTGTATAGTCGGAATTTTATGTATTTTTTGTGTACTGGACATACAGATAGATTGACAAAATTTTAAAAGTGAGGTAGTAATTAGCTACAGCCGAAGCCTCCCACCAGTCCAGATCCAGACAAATAACGAAGTCAGGACCATGGCTGGCAAAGCACATCAATTGATGAAAAAAATTTACATTTCTTACCAGATCAGCGCGTACCCTTACTAGACAATAGGCTAAGTTAGGACCTAGCCAATTTATCGAGGAAGGCTATAGGCTACACACCATAACGTTGCGATCAATAGGAACGGAGCATTTGTTACGAATAAAGTTTTTTGAAACAATGTTTAAACGTGTAAAAATGCGGTTCACTGTGAATACGAAGACAGATGATGGTACTAATGACATCTTTGATGGTGGGTCGGAAAAAAATTGATCCTGTTTAAAAAAAATCATATTTTTCAAACCTTTTATTAGCATTCTTTACGCTCCATCATGTTAGTACAGCTGCCGCAGCTAGATGTCGTTGACCCGGGCTAAGACGTTAACTGTTTTAATTTTTCGTTTCAATGCTGGTTGGGTTTTTTTTTCAGTATAATAATGTAATTTTTATGGAACTATCATTTCATTTATCTGTTTCTAATATGGTTTTCCGTCCAATCATCAAAGTTGTCATTAGTACTATCATCTGTCTTCGTTTTCGGTCTCCTAAACACCTTGTATGTTTATTGTCCCAGCTGTTTTACCTGCCTATTTTTTGATCCCGTGAGAATATGAGGTACCCCGTTGTTAGTGAGCGTCTACGTCTTGGAAGGAACACATGTATCGTATAAATCGGGGGAATCATTTCACTTACGTACATTAAAGCTCTGGGAAATCAAATAATAGCAAAAGAAATATCTATACAGAATTACAAGTCACTAGTTTATGTATTTATCTCCTGATTCCCGAGAGAAAGGCCCGATAACTGCTGATATCTCCTAAGATATCCACGTTAATGAAATGCTTTCAAGGGCAGTTTTGATCTACATGAAATATACAATGTGTGTGATCTATTTAATTGGATAATGAATAATACTGAATTGTATTAAACAGCTCAGTAGATAACACATATCTCTTTTAATTTGTTAAAGATAAAAACGGTTAGCGTGGGTTATCCTTTACAGATAAATACATACCAATATGGAATATTTATTTACTTTTTTAAGATATACAATCCAGTTGAACAAAGTTTTGATCTATTTCGTAAAGTTAAGCAAGCGTTTGCGAATTAAGCGCACAGATATTTGTTTTCTGCTATACTTAGTTACAAACCTTGGATTTTCGGAGATTTATGTGCGATTATATGTCTGTTTTATACATGTAAACATTCCTTTTGAATTACTCTATCTCTTGATGAAAGCTAAATTAAAATCTGTTAAGTAGTGTAAAAGATCTAAGCGTACAAGCTGCGGAATTGATTACATTTTATACTGTGTAATGACTCGCTCGTAAAGGAGAGATATATGAATTTTGCGACCTTATTTTTTAACAAAGGTCATTTGAACTGTTGCCAACAGATTGCTGGATACGTGTAAGTGCTGTACTGGCAGATAACGGCTGCAGTACGGTCAAAATGTCACTTTCTGATTACATAATCACGCAATGATTATATGTATAAAACGACGTCATGTGCGCTACTCTATTTATCACCCAAGAAAGGCTGAACCGATTTTAATCACCACATTTTATCGCATTTAGAATAACGATTTAAATTTACGGAAAAAGACTGCTACTATTCGATTTGCAATTGGACAATCATCTAGATATTTTACGAAGTAACACCATTCTCATATTCTTCATTATTATAATTCATACTTTAAATGACTTAAAACACAATAATAACGTTGATACAAACTAAGAACTGTAACTAGGCGAATATTACTTCATTCTACTGTGCTACCTTTATTAAAACAAACGCCCCACTAAAAAATAATAAGTCCACCAATCACAGTCGTCGTGAAAACGACGACTAAACAGAATTAGCATTAAACCGGGTGTAGTGCGTATACGTGTCACTGATATAATTACAAAGACCTCAGCATAATAAACAAATATAGCCATTTAATAGCAATCCACAAATAATGATCGCTAACAATATACTATTTCTAATGAATATATACTACTTCAATTCATATGCAAAATTTCGTTAGTCAAGTAGAATTTTACGTTAATTTGAATCGTTAATTATAATATGGCAGGAAAAACTGGAAAATATGGCAGGAAAAACTGGAAAACGCAGGTTGAAGATCAATAGGACCAAAACAGAACATCTGTTCTGTGATTTCGGGGATCCATCCAGTTTTTCTTCAATTGTCTTAGATGGTGTTTCCCTTCGAGTCTGCTCAGATTTCCGTTACCTCGGCTCTATCTTCCAAAACGACGGCGGCATTGACCGAGATGTTACTAGCAGGATAAATGCAGGTTGGATGAAGTGGAGGCAGGTCTCGGGAACAATTTGCGATGCCAGAATGCCCCTTAAACTAAAGGGGAAGATTTATAAGACGATCGTAAGACCTGTCATCCTGTATGGATCAGAGTGCTGGGCCACCAAAGGGGAGAATGAAAGGAAATTGCATGCAGCGGAGATGCGAATGTTGAGATGGATGTGTGGAGTGACAAAATTGGATAAGATTAAGAATGAGTATATTAGAGGAAGTGTGAAAGTAGCACCAGTGACCGAGAAGTTAAGGAGTGGAAGGTTAGCCTGGTTACATGTAATGAGAAGGGAGGATAGCCATGTATGTAAGAGGGTCCTAAATATGATGGTAAGCGGCAGGGTCGGGAGAGGGCGACCAAAAAAAGTGTGGATGATTTGTGTGAAAGAGTATATGTGTATTAAGGGTGTGAATGAAGAAATGACAGCGGATAGAGTGAAGTGGCGAAAGGCAACATGCTGTGCCGACCCCACCTAGTGGGATATGGGCAAGAAAACAACAATTATCGTATATTATTTCCAATATACGTTTAATATTAAGAAGCTCCTGTTCTTACTAATAATAACTATTAGGCGATTACTAGTACTCGAAAATAAATCATAATTAATTTTACGATGTTAATTTGCCTATGTTTTTCTATTAAATTTGAAGAAATTAAATAAAAAAGAAGCAAACATAAGATGAAGAGTATCGTTATCTAAGAAGCTACAAGGTAACGTAATTAATTGAGGATAAAACTACGTATAAACATGTTTTTTATATATAAAAACTCTTTCATCGTTTGCTAAATAATCTATATTATTCGTGTGTGTGTTAAATGGTGTATTTTGTTGATTTAATGTAAAATACATTAACATTATACATGATTTACTAAATATGTTATCATTGTGCAAATCTTCTCAAATTAATACAGTCTGAATAACTTTTAAATACCCACATTGATGATAATAAAATCGATATAGTGAGTTATCCATAAAAGACAGCTAGATCTCATCAGGGATATTATTACAAAGAGGAAACATTTGTGTTTTTGTATGTATATTTGTAACGTTGTCACACGAAAACTACTGGACCGATTTCAAAAACTTTTTCAACATTAAAAAGATATATTTTCACTGAGCAAAATAAGCTTTATTATTTTCTCAAAAAAAAAAAATAGGGATCCCTAATAAAAATGCAGCAATGTAACCCAAGGTGTGGAAAAATTGCTCACAAAATATTTGTCGCGTGCGCTGCGGAAACTATTGATTATAGAACAAAAAAATGTTCTACAATATTATAGAACGTAGTAAAGTAAGTAGCAGCCCATTAACGTCCCACTACTGGGCACAGGCCTCCTCACTCCGAAGAGCGAGGGTTTTTAGAGCATAGGACCCACCACGCTGCTCCAGTGCGGATTGGCAGGCATAGTACACTAGTGCACTCTNACCAATGAGGCAGTAGAACGTAGTAATATCTACAAAAAAGTCCAGGATACCATATGTCCAACTGCTATATTTAAGCCACTTCAACTACTTTAAGTCAATAAAAGTGCCAACAATCATGAAACCATATTATTCATATCTCTTTATAAACCATTATCCTATTATACATTTTATTAAAGACCGTTTCAATACCTGCTAATTACTTTTTAAATTATTTAAATCGGATATTCCATTTAAAAGATATAACGGATTTAAAAATGTGCAGCTGGTGAGTGGTGTGAGTTAGCTCATTTTCCAAGGATACCCACCGATATACCTATACTGTTTTTATTTTTATCAAGCTAATGATTACTGGATCGGGTTTTTGCTAGTAGATCTATTAAAAAATGTATAATAGGAATATTTCCCATTCCTACTATATGTTGTTTTGTTATATCTCGAAGGGTTATGGCAGCGGTTTTGATGAAAGCAGTCAGGCAAGCTGGATTTTTAACGACACTTCTATTCATCGTTACATTACAAACAAAAACTGGATATATTATATCATTATATCTATTAGTGGAAAGCCTATGAAAATGCAATGAGGTTTACCGCAAAAAGACAGATAGATAGATGGTTCAAAGGCCATTGTTTTATAATATCTAAGGATTGTCTTTTGTCATAAATGCCTGCCCACGTATTGGTTAAGATACGGGTAATGTTTTCGTACGCCATTGGTTGAGTGATGAAAAAGGCGGGGTTTAAATTAATATATTCAATGTGGGCCGACCGCAAAAAAGGGTTACCGATATAATTTTAGCCTTCGGAAATTACAGGGTGTAATGCCTTCGTGTATAACGTCAGGCTGACAGCCTCACCGGTTCCACTGGCAAAACTTCAGTGTTCGACACCTGGCAATGTAAAATTAAGAAATTGTATTTTCCAATTTATATTTGGGTCTGATAAACCATCATCGTTATACTGTATCATTACGTATCAACTGGCTCATATTTCTTTTACGGGTCTGGACTGGTGGAAGGCTTCAGTTGTATATCAACAGTGACGTATCGCCAACGATGCTGTGCAGAAACCAAAAGTGTTAAATTGCCTTACCACATGAGCACGCTTTCATCTTAGGCTGTATCATCATTCACCATCAGGTGTGATCACAATCCAGAGCTAATTTGTCAACAATATACAAAAACGTTCATCAATCCATCCGCAAATACCAAAACCACACAACCGATTGATGTTTTTTCAATTTGGTAGATTTGTTCCGACTTCTAGGTTTTATTTTTTACTGACATCAAAAATCATCGTCATTTTATAACTTTCAACTGAGTACACCGTCTTTTTGTCCAGTTCTGATGATGATATCCATGAGAAAACCTCCATGAGAAAAGTCTTAAATTAGCATTAAGCATTTCTGCGATAAATGGACGAATAACTCAAGATCACGCCAACCGATTTCGATGATTTATTTTTTATAGGAAAGGACATAATTAATCAGTTATTTAATGATAGTTTGGTTAGGTTTTGATCATGGGATTCAAGACGGAACGGAACTCTTCAATTCTTAGAAGCAAATTAAAGATAATCAGCCTTTTATAGGCTATCCAGATATTTAAGTCACTAACAGTAAAGTCGGTATGGTCAAGTAATTGTCGTAGTCAAATATGATGAGCAATGGAACTACTCAACGGCTTTCAGCATGGGTGCGATTCGTGGCAGAATTTTTAACTAGCGGTAATCAAATTGCAATGAGCTTACGTTTGTTGCTGCATTGCAATATTTTCTTAAGTTATATTATGTTAGAAGAGGTGGTAGCCGAGTGCAGGAGAGGATTTTACGTCTTTCTCATACGTATACCAACAAATTTGTCTGTGTTAGATACACTAAAAAAAAAAATATATTTGGAGTTGGTCTCAGCCAAGAAACTGACACCGACTCCTGAATAATTGTAACTACATTGAATTATCGCTATAATTTGAGGAACTTTAGAGTAGTCCTACATTTTTCATTTGATTTTATACGTCGTAATTAAGTTTGAGCTAAGTTACGATGGCCTCGTTTCCGCAATGGTGCGAGTACTCACTTCACTAGTTGGATTCCCTGCAAGAAAGATTAAGGAAAACATATTACCTAATTGTGTCTGGACTGATGGGCGGCTTCGGCTGTAACCACCTCACCAGCAAAAACCTGCCGCCAAGCAATAAATTAATGCTCCAGGTTATGTACTGACTGTACACTTACCTAGAGATTACAATCAAGCGATATCCTATCAGTTTCAGGCCAAATAAATAATGTTATTATTCTCAGATCCTGGATGTCGCAGCCCACAAATGGACTGAACTACGGAGGTGGAAACATGAGGAGTCCCCCACCAGCACTCCCTCACCAGGGCTCCCCAGTGAATCCTTTTACATCACATCAGATACAAGGGCAGGTGAGTAACTTCTTATTAGCTTTAAGGCTTTATCATTAAAAAATGTAAAACGCAAGTTGATCGTCTATACGTAATGGCCATCAAAATGGATTATCATTAAAGAAATCAATAAAATTCTGATACCGAAGTAAGTACGCATACAACGAGGTCATCAAATATCCGTCAGGTTTTGCACGTCGATAATTAAATTCAGATTAATTTTTTATTGGCGTATCAACAGACTATAAAATTGCAATTATTGCATTTTATCGCAATCACTAGTTCAGCACATTTTGAATCTAGCCTAGCGTTACTGGATACCGCATTTGATGACGTCGTGACCCACATAATATATATAACGTTACTCATTTCTTATGAATCCAAATTTACCGACTAAAATATCAAACAATACTTGCCTATTAGTCCATTCCAAGGACAGTAGGGACGAGGTACGATGTACAACAATCCGCCACTTACAATCGATTGAATATGACAATTGCTAATTTAATAATAGCTTAAATGATTCAAGCATTGAAGTCTCTCTATGAGGGTTCTAGTGCTTGTGTCAGAATAAACGGAGCGTACACGGAGTGGTTTCCAGTCGAAAGAGTTGTTCGACAGGGATGTGTTGCGTCACCATGGCTGTTCAACCTTTTCATGGATAAATGTTTGACAAATTTAAAAGAAAGTATGTATGGGTTAAGAGTGAATGAATTACTCGTAAAATGTTTACTCTACGCTGATGATCAAGTAATAATTGCGTCATCCGCTAACGAGCTACAGAAGATGGTAAATATTATGAATGAAACTTTGAAAGGGAAAGGAATGAAAGTGAATGTAAACAAAACGAAAGTTATGCTTTTTGAACGAGATGAATCTATGATGAATGGCAATATTTTGATAGATGGGGAACAAGTGGAAGAGGTGAAAGAATTTGTATACTTGGGATCTAAATTTACAAAAGATGGAACATGTGAAAGTGATATCGAAAGGAGAGTGAATGCAGGGAATATGGTAAATGGTGCTCTGCATGCTTTTATGAATAGCCAGATGGTGTCTCAAAGGGCTAGACTGGCAGTGCATGCTGGAGTGTTGGTGCCAACACTTATGTATGGTAGTGAAAGTTGGGTATGGCAGAAGAATCACAAAAGTAAAATAAATGCGGTAGAGATGAGAGCGTTGAGAGGTATGAGTGGATTGAAACTGAGTGACATAGTATGATAAGAGAACGTTGTGGTATAAAAGAAGACGTAGTGACTAAAATTTGGAAAGGTATGCCTAGTTGGTTTAGGCATTTCGAGAGACTGAATGAAAGGAGACTGACAAAAAGGATTTATGAGTCAAGAGTGCATGCGAAAGTTGGAAGGGGAAGACCAAGGCGAACGTTCCTGGACCAAATCCAGGACATTTCTAAATAAGGGCCAGGTCAAGAGTACTCTAAACCGACGAACTTTGCAAGGACCGTGGCAAGTGGAAGGACGTTTTCTCTGCCTACCCTGAAGGGAATGAGGCGTATGTATGTATGTATAATTTAGTTGGACAACAACGTGGAACCTGCTCAAACCCTAAGCCCATTAACGCTGGTGTACCACAAGGCACAATGCTATCACCTACGCTCTTCATCTTGCATATTAATGATATGTTATCAATGAATTGCTATGCAGATGCACTAAAATTTCTATCAGTTTGAGCACACAGTATTTTATTATGTGTTAAATTAATGAAATTACTTGTTTCAGCTACAGAGCCAACTGCAGTCGATGCAGCCCATGCCAATGAACTCATACAACACTATAAATGTATCTGCAATAGGTAAGATGAAACTTATCATTGTGTTGTAAAATGTACTTCAAAATGTGTACTAGCTTTTCCCGGCGGTGTCACCCGCGTAGTTCTCGACGTACGACGTACGACGTATGACGTATTTCAAGAATGAAGTTTTCTTCTTTTTATTAAAATAAAAGTAGACTAAGTTATTCTTTATAACATCAGCTATCTGCTATTGAAAGTTTGACAAAAAAATGTAGATATTATTCATGATATCCGCACATTATACAAGGTGTTAGGAGACTGCTTCCGAAAACGAAGACACTTGTACTAATGACACCTTTGATCGTTTTATAGCTTCATTTAGCTGTAGTAATACGATGGAGCGTAAAATCCTAATAAAACGCTTTAAATCCAGGATCTCTCTTGGTTTTCGGAAGCGGCCTCCTAATATCTTGTATACTTTTACAGATGTTTATTGAAAAGCTATTTATTCGAAAATACTAACAGACACTTCAATTTTATTTATATGTATAGTAAATTAATAATTGAATGCCTCAGCGGAAGGGTCGTAACTTTAGACTGTAAGTCGTTCTCCAATATCATCGTCAGGTGTACAAAGAAAATATTTATCATTTAAACGTGCTGTAAACGTTTTGAATTTGAAAAGTGTGCTTATTTTTTGTGATTTCTTTTAAAAGGGAGTGTAATAGGATATTTAAAATTGATAAATAGTATTTGTAAAAATTGGAAGAGAACGAAATTTTAAATATTAGGTATATAGACTAAAATTCTACGGATCTATTCATAGCAACGACTAATGGCTCCATCCACATATGAAAGCCGAAAGGACTTTTCAATAATCAGTATTCTGTGCATTGGTAACAAATCTATAGACGATTTGGAAAATTGATCCCACTAAGAAGAAACCGACAAGAAATTCGATTAATACTCTTTTAAAAACAGTTTTGTAGATTCCACTGGAATCTTTGGATGAAGGATCTTTTAAAAGAAAGGAAATAAAGCTAATTTGTTATTAGTATAAGCTAGTTGTCTTCGTCTGCGTCAACTTTAAGTAAGGCGATATCTTAGTTGATTTGTTGGCAACAAAATGCAATTATTTGAAACTAGCTGAGCCGGCAAATGTTACAACTTTAGTAACAAATGTGGTTAAAACTAAACGGGAACAAAAAGGATTCGTAATCGAAAACAACGGCGACTTCTAGGTTCAGATTCCCGCCAATTAATAGTTGCGATCAGAAATTGTTGGTTGTCAACGTCACATGTCAAAAAGTATACTTTTTAACTTAATTTGATTTCTAAACGACGAGACGTATATCAAACGTTTGACATTTAGAAATAGTTTCTAAGGGAAAGCTAAATGGTTGTTTTTGCTATATTGCAAGCATTTCTTTCATATTTACTAGTCTTTTGAACCTTTGCTGGACTTCTGCTAATAATTCAAAGCAAAAATAATTAACCGATCCTACATAGCCTTCAGTCGGAACAAATACAACAAAATGATAAAAGCAGCTTAATCAATTTAGTAGTTTCCAAATCCATTGGCGACAAACACCTTAACGAGAAGAACCTTTATACGCTACAGGATTTTCAAGGTTTGGTTTGATTGCTGCGGTACCGTTTCCCAACCATAAAAAACTATTTTTGAGGTTAGGGTATCAGGAAAGAGAATATAACAATTCAACTCTCATAAAACAGAGCCTCGATTAGAATAGATTATCTCATGTTCTACGGGATAAGAAACAATGAGGGCAACTATGTAAATAATTGGTTACAGATGGATCGTCCAGCCCTGGATCTGGATATCTCGGTGGCGGAGGGTTCTCTCCAGGACGTCACCACGAGATGGTCACATCATCTGACGCGGCTGTATCACGCTTCTCCTTCTGGCCTGAAGGTAACACACAGCCATATTCTCTTACTATTTACAAAGTACGAGTACTTTTAACAAAAAAAGAACCGCTTTCAAAACAAACTTACAAATACATTAATATGCTCTAAAAAGTAAGAAATAATTGTGTATTCTTTTATAGTGTTCTTCGTATTCCAAGGTACCTACACATATAGCTATAGGTGGGAGAAATGCGAGAGCTGCCAAGTGGACACCCGAGGAACATCTTCCTTGGCTGACACCGACTCCGAATATAACAATACGAAGAACATACGCAATTAGTTCTTACTTTTTAGCGCATATTAATGTATTAGTAAGTTTGTTTTGAAGCCGGTTCTTTTTTTGTTAAAATTTATATGTATTTTTTGATTTGTAGTGAATCTGAAGTAAACTAACAAATTCGTCTCAATATGTGTACACCTAAAACGCGTTTCTTATATGAGATAACACCGTTTAAATGAAACAACTTTACAAAGTTATTTTACATCAGTAACGCCACACCCGGGATCGAACCCGAAACCCTTATACCACCGCTTCACATATAATTTACCTTTCAAATATTACAATGCAGCAACAAACGTAAGATCATTGGCATTTGATTACAGACTGTTATAGATTTTTCCAAAAATCACACTCTTACTGTAAGCCGCTGAGGAGTTCCATTGATCTTCATATTTAACTACGACTAGCACTTGACCTTACCGAAGTTACGGTAGGCAACTCAATTATCTAGATAGCTTATAGAAGATTCTGTCGAGTATCGTTGATTTGCTCCTAAGAGTTGAAGAGTTCCGTCACTTTGTCATGGATTTCGTCATTAGAACCTTACCAAACTATCACAAAACAACCCTTGAAGTATATCCTTTCTAAAAACAAAGAATCATCTAAATCGGTTGGCATGATCTTGAGTTATTCGTCCATTTGTCGCGCACATGCTTACGCAAATTTAAGACTTATCCGGTTTTGTCATGGATGCCATCATCAGAACTGGTTTTAAAAAAAAACAGGACCCTATGACGAGCACCACTTTTCATTAAAAAAAAAAAAATCAAAAAGATATACAGACGAATTGATAACTTCCTCATTTATTTGAAGTCGGTTAAAAAGGGCTCGTAATATTGCACTTTGCCATCAGAAAAGCCTAAAACAGAGACTATTTTTTTGTCACCTTTAGATTAGAATTTCAACTTACATCATTCAAGTTACTAGTATTCTATTTAATAAGATTTTAAGATTTATTTGAGTAAATTATATTTCCTTTAGTAATACGTGTAATATATTTATTTAATTATAAGTTTAAGTTTCCATTCAACACGGTATTACTTAGATTACTTATTTGCTACTTACATTGCCATCTATCGAACATAAAGAGAACCTGTTCATAAAATTAGTTTATAGAAGTTCAACGTGTACAATAGATGGCATCCTTAACTTCGTAACCACAATGACAGTGTAACCTTAATTTAATACGCTTTTACATACATAACCTTTACAAATACTTTACATAAGTTATCCTAAAAATTATTCCCAATTAATTTTACAATTTCATTCCACAATTCGATAGCTACTTATGCCTCAAGTTATTAAGATAAGTGAAATAAACATACGACAGACGTTTACCGTTTAATAAAAATACTTCAATTTTGCATCCAAACGATTAGGCCACTCATAATCTCTTAAATAACAGTAAAAAGAATATAAATAACAATACATTTCGATGTTTTTCTTTTATTTTTGTGAAAGATATCTCAGCTCCATCTAAGAAAACATTATGAAACTGACAATTGTGAAATTGGTTTAAGAAGGTATCAACCCAAATTCCTAATAATTCATTCGTATTTTCATAGCATTTTATGTATGAAAAGATGACGTTATTTATCAAGTTTCCCACCAACAAAACTTTAGCTTTTATAATTGACTATTATAGTAACGTTATTATCAAACTGTTCGTATTCTTTGTGAATTCTAATATGTAACTGACTCAAGATAACGTTTATCATCATTATCAGAGGGTTTCTGTTTGAGACGACACGAATAGTTCAATACATTGATTTTTTATTATGTAATTAGTTGTTTTTGTAAAAAAAATATTATTGAAACAAAAGCATTTTCGCTCTTCACAATAAATTTGACCGTGTCGTAGTTTAAGCTAACTTCACTAGATGACGTTTACATCATTAACAATTGTAACGCCTTTTTAATTCACAACATTAGATGTATGTATGCATGCAGTACATACACAGCATCACGCCTTATTCCCATAGGGGTAGGCAGAGACAACATCCTTCCACTTGCCAGGATCCTTGCATATCTCCTTCGCGTCTTTCATTCTCATTAAACCTTTCATAAAAGTTCGTCGATTTAGAGTACTCTTGACCTGGCCGTTATTTTAAATGTCCTGGATTTGGTCCAGGAATTTGATGACTCATAAATCCTTTTTGTCAATCTCCTTTCATCCATTTTCTCTATGTGCCCAAACCATCTAAGCACACCTTACTCAGTTTTAGTTTTTATTAATTATTAGTAATTTTAGTCACTACATCTTCTTTTACACTACAATGTTCTCTTATCACACTATTTCTTACTTTGTCACTCAGTTCCAATCCACTCATACTTCTCAACACTCTCATCTCTACCGCATTTATTTTACTTATGTGATTCTACTGCCATACCCAACTTTCACTACCATACATTAGTGTTGGCACCAACATTCTGGCTATTCATAAAGGCGTGCAGAGCACCATTTACCATATTTCCTGCATTCACTCTCCTTTCAATATCACTTTCACTTGTTCCATCTTTTGTAAATTTAGATCCCAAGTATACAAATTCTTTCACCTCTTCCTCTTGCTCCCCATCTATCAAAATATTGCCATTCATCATAGATTAATCTCTTTTAAAAATCATAACTTTCGTTTTCTTCACATTCACTTTCCTTTCCTTTTCAAAACTTCATTCATAATATTTACCATCTCCTGTAGCTCATTAGCAGATTATGCAAGTAATACTTGAATTAAAAAGAAGTGTATATCTATCATTTATGAATCAAATTAGAGGTCGCTTTTTTCTCTAAATAATAAATTAAGGTTGCTTTACACTACTACCATTACTATAATAACAAAAATTAGGCAGCTACGTGTTAAATAATGCTCAAATTGAAGTTTGCGCATTACATCAACTGTTAGATAAAGATATTGATAATTTGGTTTGTACAGCTTATTACAATCATCAATTTAATTAAAAATACTCGCCACGTATATAGAGTCTAGTGTAAAATTATCATTTTGTAAGACTGTTATGAAGATCAATTATTTAACATTTTATGCTTGGGATCTTAATTTACAAAAGATGGACCATGTGAAAGTGACATTGAAAGGAGAGTAAATGCAGGGAATATGGTAAATGGTGCTCTGCACGCCTTTATCAATAGCCAGATGTTGTCTCAAAGGTCTAGACTGGCTGTGAATGCTGGAGTGTTGGTGCCAACACTTATGTTTGGTAGTGAATGTTGGGTATGGCAGAAGAGTCACAATAGTAAAATAAATGCAGTAGAGATGAGAGCGTTGAGAAGCATGAGTGGATTAAAACTGAGTGACAGAGTAAGAAATAGTGTGATAAGAGAACGTTGTGGTATAAAAGAAGACGTAGTGACTAAAATTGAGAAAGGTATGCTTAGATGGTTTGGGCATGTAGAGAGAATGAATGAAAGGAGACTGACAAAAAGGATTTATGAGTCAAGAGTGAATGCGAAAGTTGGAAGGGGAAGACCAAGGCGAACGTTCCTGGACCAAATCCAGGACATTTTAAATAACGGCCAGGTCAAGAGTACTCTAAACCGACGAACTTGTATGAAAGATTTAATGAGATTGAAAGAAGCGAAGGAGATATGCAAGGATCGTGGCAAGTGGAAGGATGTTGTCTCTGCCAACCCCTTTGGGAATGAAGCGTGATGTTATGTATGTATGTATGTATGTATGTATGTATTACCTTTTGTTATGTTTTTTATGCGTCGTGTTTTAATTTTATTAATAAATTTTCTAACCGTGCAGTTAATAACATCAGGGTGCAATTTAATAATGCGTATCGTATTACATCGATCATGTAGTGCACCTGCCATGTTCGCTAATGCCAGAACACCAGATTTTTATGCAATTCTGGAATGGAATACGAACCTCCGACAACATCATTGTTAAGACGTTGACAGAAAATTTTGACTGCTCAATTTTTAAGTTTTGGCATTCCGTGTTCCACAGTCCAAATCAATAGATTTAGTTTCCAATTATTTATTTTGAATTATCTTACTTTATTTTATTTTACCTTGTATTTTATTTTAGTTTTATAAATATTTTAGTTATTTAAATTTCTTGTAATTAATTTATTTCATTTAACTGTGACTGTATCGTGTGTGACTGTACTAGTTATTTACCTGAGAAATAAAGATTATTATTATTAATATTATGTAATAGATATGTGATATGATTTAAGTGTTGTTGGTGCGAAACTTGGTAAATTATTATTCATTTATATTAACGTCATCTTGTGTCTAATACACTAACTAGCTGGGAAACTACATACGAATGAATTATTAGGAATTGGGGTTGATACCTTCTCAAACAAATTTTACAATTGTCAGTTTCATAATGTTTTCTTAGATGGAGCTGAGGTATCTTTCACAAAAATAAGAGAAAAACGTCGAAATGTATTGTTATTTATATTCTTTTAACTGTTATTTACGAGACTATGAGTAAACTAATCATTTCAATACAAAATTGAAAGATATTTATCATCTTGAAATGCTAAACGTCTGTCGTATATTTATTTCACATGTCTAAATAACTTGTTGAGTCATAAGGAGCTATTCAATTGTGGAATAAAATTGAGAAATTAATTAGAAATAACTGATAGGATAACTTATATAAATATTAATTGAAATAAATAGTTGAATACTATAACTATGAATAATAGTCATAGGGATGTCTCGATTTGAGAGTCTACGATAGTTTCCCTATGTCTTCAATAGCTGGCGCTGTGCCATTTTTTATGGTGGTGAGTGGTCGCGAAGAGCAACTGATATTCATGCTAAAGACTCGTTAATTCACACGTAACAACACAATATATACAATTTTTGAACGGCGGACTTATAATAAAAAAACGCTCATAAGTGATTACAATAGGGGAGAATGGGGGTAATCGGAATCAGTAGGCAATGGGTGTCACCGTCATATTCACGAAACAGTACAATCGAGCTATGCGTACATGACATTCCCATCACCACGTTGGCCTCCCAGCACCACCTGGAAAAGCTCGCGCCAGTCAGCGCCCGCGTCACTAAGTTACGTTGGTGTTTTTGTTTTGTGCTCCACTGACGTAATTTTACGTCGACGCAAATTAGAAGGTAAGTGCCGAATATCTTGCAGTACGAGACTTATATATGGACTTGGTTCGTCGTCGTCGTCGCTTCAACCGATGGACGTCCACTGCTAAACATAGGTCTCACGATATGATGCCCACACCGATCTTGTGCTTCCTGGCTCCAGCGGCTACCGGCGACTCTTCTTATTTCGTCGGTCCACCTTGTGGAGGGTCTTCCTACACTGCGTCGTTCGGTGCGGGGTCGCCATTCCAGCACTTTCCGGCCCCAACGTCCATCGGTTCGTCGGACTATGTGCCCCGCCCATTGGCACTTCAGGTTAGCGTTTCGTAGGGCTATGTTGGTGACTTTGGTTCTTCTACAATCTCCCCTCTCAATCGCACGCTGAGTGACTCTGAGCTTTCGAATAAGGCCCAAAGTCAGCGACCATGTTTCCGATCCGTAGGTAAGCACTGGCAACACGCACTGTTCGATGACTTAAGTCTTTAGGCACTGAGAGATATTGGACGAAAAAGTCTTCCGGAATTCTAAAATTTTTTTTTTATGTAATATTTTTCTTATTATGGTGATAGCGGGAAATGAGAGTCAGGTGACTTTCGCAACTTTGCACGTTGAAATACGTCATTTTTATTTGTTTTTAGATATCTAAATTACGAGTCGGGGTAACTGAAGATGGTTCCTGGTCTACTGATAGCCTCTTAAGCCTTTTATAAGAAATGCTGATAAGCTTACGGGGATCCCCTTTTCAAATCTTCAAAAGAGAATGAAAAAAGGTTCTAACCTCAGAAAAGACCTCATCTAGGACGATTCACTATGTATAATTCTTGAGACTGAAGCGGTTCTAGCAAACTTGATGAAGAAATAGACAAATATTTTATAAGGTTGCATTGCTAATCAAGTGAGAAAAGTGAAAATAAGAAGATGAAGAAATATAGGTGTAAAGAAAAGTAAACAGATGGAAGTGTAAATGTCATGGAAAATACTACAATGCAGAAGAAGGGTACCTGAAAAGATAAACAAGAACGAAATATCTGTGTCAGATGTTGGCACTGACGGCTTATGCCAGGACGATGCGGATGATTACGCAGAAGATGCTGGAAACAGATGCCTAGTACAAGTAACAACGAGATTTGGTTCAGATACACCTCATGTAGGCTGTGGCCAGGTTATATCTGCAATACGTGCAAGATTTTTTTTGACTACGATTGCCCTCTAGGGTGACCACCCACACGTTGGTGCAATGAGAGTCAAAGCAGTTTCTTTTTAACTTTTATATTATCATAAGTTGATTGCCAAATGGACTGAACATTACGTCTAATGTTAGTTAATTAAGTAAATCATGTTTTAAAGCAATTGCAATAAATATTTCGTCTGTGATTAAAATTATATTTGAGTTTTCGCTCAAGTGACCCACATCACCCCCTTTTTTCCTACTCATAAACGCCAGTGGGAACACATTTAAAATCATTCATATATTTGTTTCCAGGAGGATCTCCCAGCCCCAATTCCGGATACGTTCCCGCCACCAATTTCTCGCCTCGTCGCCATGATGCAGTGAGCTCCACTGATGCAACTGGACGCTTCTCCTTCTGGCCTGATGGTGAACACAGTTCATTTATATATAATTTTTATCGTACAAAGCATTTTGCGCTTTTTCTAAACTAATATTATAACAAGGAAAGATTTGTGTTTTTGTGTGTAAGCATGTATGTTTGTTACGTTTTCATACAAAAGCTACTGGACCAATTACGAAAATTTCTCCACCATTAGAAAGCTACATTTTCATTGAGCGACACTGCCTATATTACTTTCTCATGAAAAATAGGGATCCGTAATAAAAATGCATTAACGTAACCCGATGTGTAAAACAAAAAAAATATTCTGTAATATTAACGAACGTATTAATATCTACAACAAAGTCCAGGATTTTTGCATTTTTAAAGTGCAGATAATAATCAACCCATATTATTCATACATCTGTATTAACCTTGTTAAATATTTTATTAAGGACCGTTTCAATACATATAAAATAATTTTCAAATTGTTAAAATCGGACATTGCATGCAGAAGATAGAACGAATTTAAAAATATGAATCCAAAGAAAATAATGTCTCCCGGGTTCAACTCCAGTGTCAAATTTAGGGTATAGGGAAACTCTGAGACAATAGAGTAAAGCACGTTTTTACATACATACATAGTATCAGGCCTCATTTCCATAGGGGTAGGCAGAGACTACGTCCTTCCACTCGCCACGATCCTAGCATATCTCCTTCGCTTCTTTCATTCTCATTAAATCTTTCATACAAGTCCGTCGGTTTAGAGTACTTTTAAACTAGCGCTTATTTAAAATGTCCTGGATGTGGTCCAGAAACGTTTGCCTTCGTCTTCCCCTTCCAACTTTCCCATTCACTCGTTTCTCATAAATCCTCTTTGTCAGTCTCCTTTCATTCATTATCTCTACGTGCCCAAGCCTTCCTAACATACCTTTCTCAATTTTTGTCACTACATCTTCTTTTATACCACAACGTTATCTTATCACACTATTTCTTAGTCACTCAGTTTCAATCTCTCCCGCATCTCTCTCATCTCTACCGCATTTCTTTTACTTCTATGGTGCTTCTGCCATACCCAACTTTCACTACAATACATAAGTGCTGGCAACATCACACTTCTATGCACAGCCAGTCAGGACACCATTTGGCTATTCATAAAGCCGTGCAGAGTTCCATGCATTCACTCTCCTTTCGATATCACTTTCACATGTTCCATCTTTTGTAAATCTAGATCCCAAGTACACAAATTCTTTCACCTCTTCCACTTGTTCCCTATCTATCAAGATATTGCCATTCATCATAGATTCATCTTTTTCAAAAAGCATAACTTTTGTTTCGTTTACATTCACTTTCATTTCTTTCCTTTTCAAAGCTTCATCTCATAATGTTTCCCATCTCCTGTAACTCATTAGCAGATGATGGAAGTATTACTTGATCATCAGCGTAGAGTAAACATTTGATGAGTAATTCATTCATTCTTAACCCATCCATACTTTCTTTTAAATCTATCAAACAGTTATCCATGAATAGGTTGAAGAGCCGTGGTGACGCAAAACATCCCTGTCGAACACCTCATTCGACTGGAGAGTTTTTAAAGTTAACTATGGAGCTTTGAACTTTTAAAGCTTCATCTACCGGTTAACCTTTCGGGAGTGAGAAAAGTCGTTGGCTACACTGGTATAAAATTGTATAATAAAAACAATTAAAAGTAAATTCGACTCAACATTATGATAGCAAACAACGGCAGGACGGAAATGGAAGTGTCCTTTTCACATTCCTACCATCACCTCACAGTCTTTCTTTTACGAGTATCTTGCTTTATCTAAAGTATATAATAAAATATTTTTTATTAATATTGAATTAGATTAATTTTAATATTATGTGTTAAGTACGATTCCTTTGGTCAAATAAGTTTTTTACGTTACAATTTTGTTCAAACTATTCATGGATAAATGTTTGACAGATTCAAAAGAAAGTATGTATGGGTTAAGAACGAATGAATTACTCATCAAATGTTTACTCTTCGCTGATGATCAAGTAATACTTGCGTCATCCGCCAATGAGCTACAGGAGATGCTAAATATTATGAATGAAGCTTTGAAAGGGAAAGGAATGAAAGTGAATGTAAACAAAACGAAAGTTATGCTTTTTGAACGAGATGAATCTATGATGAATGGCAATATTTTGATAGATGGGGAACAAGTGGAAGAGGTGAAAGAATTTGTATACTTGGGATCTAAATTTACAAAAGATGGAACATGTGAAAGTGATATCGAAAGGAGAGTGAATGCAGGGAATATGGTAAATGGTGCTCTGCATGCTTTTATGAATAGCCAGATGGTGTCTCAAAGGGCTAGACTGGCAGTGCATGCTGGAGTGTTGGTGCCAACACTTATGTATGGTAGTGAAAGTTGGGTATGGCAGAAGAATCACATAAGTAAAATAAATGCGGTAGAGATGAGAGCGTTGAGAAGCATGAGTGGGTTAAAACTGAGTAACAGAGTAAGAAATAGTGTGATAAGAGAACGTTGTGGTGTAAAAAAGGACGTAGTGACTAAAATTGAGAAAGGTATGCTTAGATGGTTTGGCCATGTAGAGAGAATGAATGAAAGGAGACTGACAAAAAGGATTTATGAGTCAAGAGTGAATGCGAAAGTTGGAAGGGGAAGACCAAGGCGCACGTTCCGGGACCAAATCTAGGACATTTTAAATAACGGCCAGGTCAAGAGTACTCTAAACCGACGAACTTGTATGAAAGGTTTAATGAGAATGAAAGAAGCGAAGGTGATATGCAAGGATCGTGGCAAGTGGAAGGATGTTGTCTCTGCCTACCACGAAGGGAATGAGGCGTGATGCTATGTATGTATGTATGTAGGATTAGGTAATTGCGATGAAAGCTACCAGACCGTTTTGTTTTGTCAATTATGACTATATTTCAACTAATTTACACGGAAGCCTTGACAAACGATACAGTTAATCCACACTCATTAATCACGCTATCTTTTAATGAAAGCTGCAAGAAAATCAATTCAGTATTTTTCGAGTAATTACTATATATTTTAACTTTTTTCCAGTTGGCGTGAAGGAAGAATCCTGTTCAAGCATCATATCCAACGGGTTGTCATACTCGAAGTGCTTCATGTAAAGAAGCTACTCATCTATCGATCTATTATTTCTATAGTCTTTCGTCGTTTTATTCTACGTACGTGATTCATGTATTCGATGTTGTGAATTCAATGTAACACTCAATAGAGATGACCCAACAAGAGTATTTTAGATAAAATCTAATTCCAATTACGTATGCTTTTATTTATATAAAATATTAATTTTATATTAAAAAAGGGACTAAATTTAATATGCTATATTATAAATTTAGGATATCAGTGCCAAAGTAGCTAAAGCTATTGTTATTTTATTAACTAACTGACTCTTGATCTGAATCAAGTAACGTACAGAACAAATTTGCTCACCATAATAAAATGGTTATAGCGATTTAACCTTAAAAGATAGACGTTTGGTATAAAAGACATTTCTTTGCAACGTTTTAAGAGGAACAATTTTCACATATATCGTTGTGGTGTAAATTTAACCGTTTGCGCAGAACAACCAACGGAAGCTGTTTGCAACATTTTCCATCAATGCTCGGCTGTTATTGGTCGTAACTTGGTATTATATGGCTTATAGTCTTCCTAAACAAAAGGGTTATCTAAAACTAAAATAATTTTTCAATTCGGACATGTAGTTCCTGAGATACATACTATAATAGTGACGGTTTCGTTAGCGCAGTGATAGAACCAATAAATATAAAACGTTTATATATTTCATATGGTATGTCATCATTTCCCATCAAGTGACATCGCAGTAAAGCTCTTTGGTATTGTTAATCTAAAATACTGTTAAGGAAACAAACTAAAATAACAATGAAGCTGATTAAAACTAAAATTACATTAATAAAATCGCGATGACGTCATATCTTTCTAAAAATCCTAAAGAATATCAAAGATCTCATACATATAAGATACAGAAAGTACCCTCTTCCTTATAGAATATATTTCAGATCAAAAATAAATCAATGGAGGGTACTTATGAAAATTAATTTGAATTAAGACTACGTTAAAAGGTAAACAGGGTCACTCTTTGAGTCTTAAAATATAATATTATAGTAGAATCTCTTTAAACTCAAGTAGGTAAAAAAAAGTAGTGCACGTAGTCCACATGTCGACGACACCTGCGTATAAAGCGTCACATATTTGTCCTATTTTATAATTTCCATGAGTATATCACCCGGTGTATCAATTAAAACATATCGATCGATATTAATACACGATGAATAAAAAGACTTATTAGTACAAAAAGTGGCACAGTAATAGACAATTTAACATTGAAACTTGACTCTTTATACGTAGGCGCAATATATCTCTATTTATAAATTGGTGTCTATTTATGAACTATACAAGAAATTATGCCACATCCAGTTATGATAATTTAACATAAATTCTTCATTATTTGTGTAATTTTCAGATATTATGTTGAATGATTGATCGATTTTTATGCCATTTTAATGCCACGTGTTATTAAACATTAAAACAATGCATTTTACTTTATGTAGAATTGAAACTGAGTGACAGAGTAAGAAATAGTGTGATAAGAGAACGTTGTGGTATAAAAGAAGATGTAGTGACTAAAATTGAGAAAGGCATGCTTAGATGGTTTGGGCACGTAGAGAGAATGAATGAGTCAAAAGTGAATGCGAAAGTTGGAAGGGCAAGACCAAGCCGAACGTTCCTGGATCAAATCCAGGATATTTTAAATAAGGGCCAGGTCATGAGTACTCTAAACCGACGAACTTGTATGAAAGGTTTAATGAGAATGAAAGAAGCGAAGGAGATATGCAAGGCAAGTGGAAGGACGTGGTCTCTGCCTACCCCTATGGGAATAAGGCGTGATGCTATGTATGTATGTAGAAAGTTAATCAGGTCATTCTATAAGGGGTGTATTATAAATTGGGGCAATTGGTATGTTTTCGAATCTTTAATAGTATTCAAGACCTCTCTTTAAGATCATTCTGTACATCTTCGATATTTTCGAAATCTATATACCCACATTTATGTCTCGTATCAATTGAAGTTATCAGTAGAAATTCATGTAATCTGGTCACTTTTTTCTACAATTTTAAGAGTTTATGTTGAGTAATAAGAAATTCACTTAGTACCACTTATTGTACAAATAAAAAGCTTTGAAGTGCCACAATCTGTTACATATATATGCACATTTTCATAAGTTTCATTGTCAAATTTTTAAGACTGTATGTTGAATCAGATTTGATTGATTAGCATAATTATTCTAACAATTCATAGGAATTTTAATATTGTACACTACCAGACATTTAACCTAAATTTTCCTTTATAAGAATTTATGTTGAAATTTAATGGTTGTTCACCATTTTTTTTTTTAATAAAGTGCTTTAGTTGATGATGCTGATGCTCTGCCCGTGACGTCAGACTAGGCTATAGGGCTGCAGCTGATAATCGGTGCCGTTTGTCAGGTTTCTGGCACACAGCAATACCGAGCTGTTCTGCCTTTTCGGGGCTGGGTGGGGGTTGCACAGCATTTAAACCATTAGTTGTGGTTTCAATGCAGTGCAATTACTCAATGCATGTTTTTCACAGACGTTTATATCATATAATTGCGCCTATGCACCGAATAAAGTTATTTTCTTTCTTTCTTAGTGACACGTTTTATTAGACATATTTAAAAGTTTAACCATTTTTACAATACGTATGTATTTCATAGGTAAACTTTTTCAGAATTTATGTAGAAAATAATTTGATAGACCAGACTGTGCTTCATGGTTTCATTTACCATTTCCAGTCAATTGGGTGAGTTTTCAAGATTACGCATTTAGTGGACGTTGTTTTGTTTATATATCTCGTTTGTATCGGAATATAGGGAAACGCATTTATATTCAGCGTCTACATTGCGTTATGGTGCTGCCACATTGCTGTTTATAAATGTTTATAAACATTAGTAAACATTGGATCACAATGTAAAAAATTGATGTTAGGGAGAGTACTTGGGTTCGAGTCCCGGGTCCGGCAAATTCAAAATCGATATTGAGTTTTCTATTAAAATTTACTCAATATTTGCCCGAAGTTGGGAAAGATTTGGCGGTGTGGCATGTTAAGCCGTCTATCCGGCGCCTTATCTCGTTCCGATGGTGTCGGATCACCATCACATTGGACAATCAGAGTGAAGGAATAGAGAGTGCACTTTTGTGTACTATGCCAATCCGCAATGGAGCAGCGTGGTGGGTCTATGCTCTAATAATCATATGAGTAAGAGAGGCCGGTGCCCAGCAGTGTGAATTTAATGGGCTGCTTCTTACTTACTTTAGGGAATGTTAGTAAACATTTCTTAACCGTGGCCATGTTGTCAAATGTTATAAATGTTTGTAAACATCTGTATCAGTATAGGAGCAGTCAATCTAACAATTTCTAACATTTGAAAATGTTTGTAAACATTTGTAAAACGCAATGTAGCATTAGGAGTATGTTAAATTTCAAGTCAAGCGGACCTTTAGTTTTGAAGATTTCGGGATGAATAAAGTAGTGGTACGTTGGTAGTGGTACATCCCTTGTATACGTGTCAATGGTGTTAATGTGGTATTAGGAAAAAGCTACCTGCTCGATTGCTACGATCGTGACAGTTGATAAATGAGTTCAGGCGTGGTTTTTGTCGTACTATCATTTACATTGACAGTGTCCCATATGGCGATGGAGTCGACGAAAGCCGGGTGTGTATATACCCTCCTGAGACATCAATTCCACTTTATTTTTAATCGATTAACTACAAATATGGAACTTAAAACTATTGACGTTCTCGTTGCGTTGGTAGAAGCTCTAGGTTTTCTCTAGATTTGATTCCCGGGATGGTATAGTTCACTCACTCACTCTCACTCACTTCAACCGATGGATGTACACTGCTAGACATAGATCTCACCTAATGATGCCCATTGTGGCCGATCTTGTGCCGTCTGGCTCTAGCGGCTACCGGTGACCCTCCTTATGTCGTTCCACCATTCCAGTACCTTCGAACTTCAACGGCCATCAGTTCGTCGGACTATATCCCTCGTCCATTGCCATCTCAGTCCATTTCAGTCTCGTGATTCTTAGGGCTATGTCGGTGATTTTGGTTCTTCTACGGATCTTCTCGTTTCTCCAAGCATAGCCCTCTCCATCGCACGCTGTGTGACTTTTAACTTTCGAATGAGTCCAATTGTCAGCGACCACGTTTCCGATCCCTATGTTATCACTGGCAACACGCACTGTTCGAAGACTTTGGTCTGGCACTTTGGTCATTTTACGCAGCTTTCCGAACGCTGCCCAACCGAGTTGGATCCAGCGGTTGAGCTCCTTCTCGAAATGGACCTACCTAGTTGGACTATATGTCCTAGGTATGTATAAGGTAAGTAGCGGCCCATTAACGTCCCACTGCTGGGCACAGGCCTACTCACTCGCATGAGAGAGGGTTTTTAGAGCATAGACCCACCACGCTGCTCCACTACGGATTGGCAGGCATAATACACAAGTGCACTCTCTATTCCTTCAATCTCATAGTCCGGTGTGATAGGAATTCGACACAATCGGAGAGAGATCAGGCCCAGGACCGACGGCTTAACGTGCTCTCCGAGGCACGGGGGTGGAACACACCGCCAACTTCTCAACTTCAGGCAAATATTGGTTTTTAAATTAGCCTGACCCGGGATTCAAATCCAGGACCTCATGTTTGTAGTCCAACTTGCTAACCACTAGACCAATGAGGCAGTTCATATTTGTGTACTCATCAACAATTTCGAGAGTTCCCTTCGATGACTGGGTGGAACAGAACATGGATATTGGACATAACTTTCGTCTTATCCATTTTTAGGCCCACCTGTTGAGAAGCTCTGTTGAGGTCATCGAGCATAGTATTCAAATCTTCCAGATTCTCTGCCATATTGACCACGTATTGGTGGTCCAATGGTATAGTTAGGAAATGTTATTTTCTAAAAATTAAATTAGGTAATTTACTTACCAGATTATCGGGCTGCTATCTGTGTTATCATTTGCCATCAGGTGAGATGGTGAGAGGTAGCATCGACTTAGGGCTTGGAAAGAATAATTTTATCATGTATAACCAATGTGGCATATTTTCTTGAGGTTTAGGTTAATGAAATAGGAATTAAGAGATCTTCTTCGATGCTCTAGTTTTCAGAACCTTTTACAAATTGTCTATTTTCCGGAATCTATTGATCTATATAAAAGTTTTTCATTAAGTTTTTCGGACGATCTCGTACTATGACGATCAAGCATTCCTCATTGTTTGCAAAATGTCTATTTGTGTTTATATTTGCGGGCGAATGAAATGTTGTTTATCATTATAAATCCTTTTTTTTAATGCACAGGCTTGCTGAGTGCAAATTCTTTTCCACATATAACATATATTTGTCATATTTTGTATCAATAAAATATTAAATTCGAAACGAACCAAGTAATTTTCATTATTAGAAATGTGATTGAAAAATCGCCTTATCATGATTTTTATTTTACCAAAAGGTTTGAATTTATTAACTGGCATTTTTTTAAATCAATTTTTGTGAGCAGCAAGCCTTGTGTTAACAAATTATATCGTTTTGTATGTAAACCATTCGATGTTAAGTTTAGTATTTTATTATGTAAACGGATTTGTTAACTTTGTGAAATATTAGATTTAGCCCGACTATTTTCGAACCCTTCTGGGGACCTGACGAACATTCAAGACCCTCTGTATGGCTAAAAATATTTAGTGAAGTAATTTAGCCGTTTATATGGTTAAATATTTTTGTAAAATTTATTTAATTTATGTTCGTGTAAGAAAAACTTGTTCCAAATGTATAATTTTAATTTCTTTAATATAAGGCCTGTTAAATATTTCATTCGGTAGTTGACTAAAGTTTCCTATGCAGTAGCACTTTGTACTTTAATGAAGAAAAAAAAAGAAATGTTCCTCCTATATTGAATTATGTGAAACGTATATCGGTATCTAACATATAAAAATCCGCCTAAAAATGAATTTAAAATTGTACCAAATATTAATTAAAAACAACTACCGAACCTTTTGTAATTTTGTTTTTAGCATTTTATTTGTATAAAATTTAATATTAAGTACTATGATAGTGTAAGCATTATTATAAATTTATTTAGGACAAGTCTCGCGTAGAAATATCATATCTATTTTGACAGTATGGGTGATTCTCCAATAGCATTGGAAATAAATACTTCGATTGGTTGTTTTTTGTTGAGACAAAAAAACTTAAATTACAATAAAAGCTCCTGAAAACTATTTAATTTTTCGAATTAAAAAAAATACAGCGTTACATTAACGTTTTAGAAAGAAATCTCAAGGATTTTATTTAAAATGAATCATGGTTTAAACTAATGAGATTAATAAATATATATATATATATATATATATATATATATATATATATCTTATATGCTATTGGAGATTATTCATTTTCAAAAATTGTCGACCAGTTGCAGTAAATAAATATAAATTTATAGAATATAATTTGAGAAAACTGATTAAGTATACTTGAATTATATGATTTTTACTGGAAATTCACCCATTTAAAATCGTAATATATCGTCAGCCGGTATTAAAGATCTGAAATCTGATAATTTTATCTGTAATAAAATAAAATATGCTTAAAATCAGTCCAAAAATAGGTTAGATTTAAGTTTGCGTTTAACCGGACGAAGATATGGATAACCTACTGTCGTGTTTTTTCTATCCTACCGTCCGTTTTTTAAGAAAAACAGAAATTTACTGACAAACCTATATAAAATGGGTAAAACCGAAGCTAGCCCAATTAAATAGATCTATTAATAAACCTTGAGTAAAATATTTTATAGTTTTACCTTATTTTTTAAATTTATGGAGGTTATTCTTGTAACCTCGGGATAGGTACAGTCCGAAATGAAAATGCGTTAATCTAGAAATAAAATATTGCCTTTTAATAACTGGACCGTAGGATATTAAAAGGATAATTCATCAAACAGGGCTTGAAAAGTCACTTAAGGTTCTTGGTGGCAAAAGTTCATGAAATAACCAACGTATTATAAACCGGTTAAGAAAACCCACCGTCAATATATAATTAGACAGCGAATTTTATGAACCCAAAAAAGATAAATGTTACGAATTTCTTCAATCGGGAGTTTTGGACTCGCTGAAATTCTGATTGCCCACTAAAAGTGACATCGTTATGAGGTTCTCCAACTGTATTGAATCAGTTGAAATCAACTACGAAGGCCTACCATTCAATGGGGTGGAGCGTGAAGCCTTCGAAGGCGAGGGAGGGCGTCAGCTGCTTGCTCCCATTTGCCATCCAAGGCAATTGCCCTCCATCCAACCTCAACGATGAGCATTACACCAATTATGCTGTCCAGCTTACTTATTGCGATTTCTCACCGGGTTCTTCGGAATATTTTAAAACAGATTTCAAGCCCTGTATCGAAATAGTCATTTTCATATTGATGTTTATTAGTTAAGCGTTGGAGTAGAGTCGATGTCTCTTTCGGCAAGTTGTTATGACAATAAATTCGCTTTCGTAGACGCCTTTGGCCCTTAGACAATGCAACTTTCGAAGATTGCTAACGCTTAAAAAATGTCGAAACATATCGAATAACGAAACGTCATTTTAAAGCGTTAGCAATCTTCGAAAGTTACGTTGTCTACGATCCTTTAACAGTGTTAGATTATTAGACGATTGCATAACTTTGATGTAATGAAATAAATGTGATTTTGTTGTTCTCTCACGTTTTTTTTTTATTTATTAAAGGGATCCATTTTTTCTATCGTCTTGAATATTTCTATTACACCGGCTGTGGAGTGTAGCTGAAGCTAAAGGTGCTTGGTTGAACAGCCAAGGCCAATATGGCTTTCAACAGCTGCCCATGTAGCATTTTAACCTTTTTTTTGTCAAGACGGGAAAAAAATCCTTCATAGGATATCGGAACGCCGCGGGTACGTCCTTTTACCGGTTATGATGGACTCCTACCGGCTAAAAACGGCCCGCCGTCCTACAGTCCTACACACTGTCACGGGCGACGACGTGACAGGTTAGCTCTAGAGTAAAACTGAGCACGCCGCCGTGACTCCCCTGTGAGGGGGCCCCTACCTTGATCCTAAGGATCGAGCTACCTATGGGGCAGCGCGGAGGCGCGCCGCCCGACAACCTACGGTCCTCACTCAGCGGGACGACGGCCCCCGCGGTCCACTGTCCCAGAGGTTAGTTGTAAGGGGGAAGACGGCGGTCGGACGGAGGACGTGGGCGGCGGGATCCGCCTCCCGACGCCGCTCCGCTTCCATCAGCGTCATCACCTCGTTGCTAAAGTAAACCACCGCATTGCAACACTCCTTCCGCTCCACCATCGCTCTCACGTCGGTGGGCAGAGACAGGTCGGTCGACCCTAATACGGCCACTTGGGCAGATCTCTGCTAATCCTAACCGTGTCAACGGCGGATCCACACTCGTGGCATTCATCAGTGGGCTTCCTACGGAGCGGAGACACGGCGTCGATCGTCGACCGCCCAACGCTCGGTTCTCTCAACTGGTCCCGGAACTCAGTTTATAGGACAGCCTGTGCCTGGAGCAGTCAGTCCCTATCATCCACTGGCGAAGCAAGGGTCGCCTCTCTAACGGGCGTCAGCCCTCCGCCAATATACGTCCGAGGGTACTTACGCGTCCAGCTCCCAGGGAGCGGTACTCGCTAATACGCATCCCGCCTCTCAGGATATGGTACGGTATCCTCGGACGATCCTGACTGCCACGACTTGCTGCGCACCTCACAGCAGAGCCTTCGAACGTGGCGTCAAATCTCCCGCCCAGATTGGGGCCCCGTACAGAGCCATCGATCGTACCACGCCTGCGTACAAGCGACGGCACCCTACCCGCGGCTTGCCGACGTTGGGCAGAAGTCTGCTCAATGCGCCAGCCGTCTTCATGAGGTGTATTTGAGTGATGATCTATACTAAAGATTAATAGACATATAATTTAATGTTTTATGTATTTAAATGTATATGTCGGATTTTAAAGAGGGTCGGGGGACAGACATCAGAAGGAAACATAGATTATAAGAGAAAGAATATAATCATATATATCAATTAATTAAAGGGAGATAATAGAAGAAATACATTAAGTCTGGCGAATTTATTATAGCAGTATTGGTTATCACAGAGACAGCTGTCCGTGTCCCGATGCAGTCGCTGGGAATACCTACCGAACCCGCACTCTCGGCTACTTTTATAGCACCCTGAGAGCGGTCTCGGACCGTGTTGGGCTAACGAAAACCAACCTTACCAGGCAGTACAAACGTCACTTCCGTTATATATATGTAAAATTTCGAAGTTGTATAACTTTTGATAGATGTGGATAGAGAGAAAAAGGTAATAAAGTAACAGTCCATTAAAATCCCACAGAAATTTTTAAACAGTGGAAGGAGGCGTTTAAAGTATAGACCCACCACGATACTCCAATTCGAGTTGACAGGCTACAAGAGTCCCAAAATTACTGCTGGTATATGCAGGTGTCCTCATGGAATAGATATTTATTCGCTGGCATATTATAGTCTAAAGTCCACATAATATTTTCGTTTTAGATTGGTATTTCTATTCTACCCGCAACGGCCGGCAATATATATTGTGAATTATATTATTGAAGTCAAGATAATTTCCACAAAACATACTTGCCCAGTTCAGAGTTTACAGTATTATATAACAGACTAGCCATACCCCTTGGTTTCACCCGAGTGGATATCGGTCTCAGAAACAGATTATAAGGTAAGTAGCAGCCTATTAACATCCCACTGCTGGGCACAGGCCTCCTCACTCGAATGAGAGAGGGTTTTTAAAGCATAAACCCACCACGCTCCTCAAAAGGGCTTCAATATGTTTTTTAGGTTAGCATTTAACTGTAATCTCTCCTGATTTTAAATAATGATCTACACTGGTTAGAGATATTTGTTAAGGATAATAAAATTAAGTTTCTTTAACGCCTTTGGGGATTGTTATAAAGTCACGGCCGAAGCCCCCCACCAGTCTAAACACAAGCAACGTACATTTATTTAATTTGTCATAAATAAAACAAGTTGTATTTGAAAAGCATCTAAAATATCGCTTTCCTACAAAAAGATTGGAACACACACGAGATAGTCGAAATTATATTAGATTGATATAAAGAAATATCCTGTGATAAATAATGCTGTCCTTTAAACTTGGACATACATATTTCAATAATTTAATTAAGAGATTGAGATGACGTTCAAAGTCTTTGTTAAAAGAAAGGTGATAGAAAAATCGTATTATAAGTTGCAAGAGTACTTAGACGATAGAAACGCGTGGGAGTGACCGAACTGCTCCAATTTGAATTGAAATATATTAAACTAACATGATATTGTAATGATGATGATAACATAAAAACAAAATACCCGACTGAGTTTGTTGTGGGCTCTTCTCGGATCAGGGCGCGACGGAACCCTCATAACTTTAGATTTTAAGTCGTTCTGGAGTATCATCATCAGACGTACATTAGAATTAGAGTGTGGAAAGGAAAAGAAAAAACAAAAATTTGACGATTCAAAAGTGCTGTAATATGCCTACTTGAATAAAGATATTTTGATTTGATTTGATATGGATGTTAAGTTAATGAGTTAAGATGCATAATTTAATAAAATATCATCATGGTCCACTGGTATGGTTACAAAGTCTTTGTATTGAAACTTCTTTAGACACCCGAGCGTAAAATCTTTATGTAATATTACGTTTTAAAATCAAAAACATAATTTAATTTATGACTTGACAAAAAAATTTATTTAGAATTCGTGATATAAGATCTCAATGAATTAATTATCTTTATTGATTTCAACACATTTATCAAATCAAAATATTTTTATTCAAGTAGGCGTATTCTAATTCCAATGTACGTCTGATGATGGTATTAAAAAACGACCTAAATCTAAGGTTCCTTCACGCCTTGGTTCTAAGAAGAGCCCACAACAAACTCAGTCGGGTATTTTATTTTCATGTTATCATCATCATTACAACATCATATTAGTTTAATATATTTTAAACTTTCTTTTAACAAAGACTTTGAATTTATTAATTGACATCTCTAGAACGTCTTGTGGAAGTTTATTATAGAAACGTACACCATTTCATGACAATTAAATTCCTAACATATCTTCTTTTTTCTCTCCATCTAAATCTCGGAAATTTTACAAATATAAACCAGACTTAAAACTTTGCCAAAGAAAGTTTCACCTCTGACATGTGCACTTTGTACGCACGCACTTTTAATATTTTACGTATTAATATATAGATATATCAACTTACACAAAACATACAAGAAATAAAAACAAACACTTAATGCCTCATTTTAAATTCAAAATTCAAAATTCTTTATTGCAATTCAATGCCAATGTGGCGTGCAATACAATACAGTGTTATACGAGTAAAACCAAAATTTTAATCTATACATACATACATAGCATCACGCCTTATTCCCTTCGGGGTAGGCAGAGACAACATCCTTCCACTTGCCACGATCCTTGCATATCTCCTTCGCTTCTTTCATTCTCATTAAACCTTTCATACAAGTTCGTCGGTTTAGAGTACTCTTGACCTGGCCGTTATTTAAAATGTCCTGGATTTGGTCCAGGAACGTTCGCCTCGGTCTTCCCCTTCCAACTTTCGCATTCACTCTTGACTCATAAATCCTTTTTGTCAGTCTCCTTTCA
>JACTOM010000148.1:285960-303194 GCA_015832385.1 Elymnias hypermnestra
TTCCTACACTGCGTCGTCCAGTGCGGGGTCGCCATTCCAGCACTTTCCGGCCCCAACGTCCATCGGTTCGTCGGACTATGTGCCCCGCCCATTGCCACTTCAGGTTCGCGATTCGTAGGGCTATGTCGGTGACTTTGGTTCTGCTACGGATCTCCTCATTTCTGATTTGATCGCGTAAAGAAACTCCGAGCATAGCCCTCTCCATCGCACACTGAGTGATTCTGAGCTTCCGAATGAGGCCCATAGACTAGACTATCTGTATAAGAAATTTCATTTTAATCTGTTCAGTAGTTTTGTCGTAAACAGTTACTTTCGCATTTAAAAATAATAAAGGATTCTTCTTTTTCTTTCTTGCCTTATCCCAATTATTTGGGGTCGGTTCTCCTCGTTTTAATTCGCCAAGATTTCCTGTCTTGGGTTATTTGCAGAGGTATATTAGGCCGGTCCAGATTTTTGGACACGGTTGTCCACCACGTGGCATGCGATCTTCCTACCCTCTTCTTGTCTGGAAGCGCCAGAGCTTGCTTAACTACATGGTCATCTTTGCACCTCATCATGTGGCCAAACCATCTCAATCGTTTTTCGGTCATCTTTTATGTAACATTTGCAAGACCATTTTACATAATCGGTGCGAATTTCATCCAGTCCTCTAACTCCGGCTGCCATAGCAGCATTTCCATTTCGTTAACGTGTAGTTTGTGCTCATGATGTTTCTTGACAACCCAGCATTCTGAGCCATTGACATTTTATATACCTTTCCTTTTTTGGCGTTTTGTAAGCACAAAGTACTGCTGATAGAGTTCTCCATTTTAAGCATGCTAGCGTCGTCTGTGATAACTGATCCAAGGTAATGAACTCTTTGGATCTTTGATAGGAGATGCCCATCAATAGAAAGGATTTTCATCTTCGCTAAAACTACACGTTAAATACTCCGTTTCACTTCGACTAACGCGTAGGCTTTGTTTTGGTCATTTGTGGTTGTGCCAATAATCACCACGCTTGGCAGGCGGGTTGGTGATCGCAGTGCTGACCTTCTCGCACCGATAACGCTGCTCCCCGTTATCGGTATGTGGTATTTAGGTCAGCTATATAGAATGGTTATACCGCCATTCGTCGGTCGCCAGAGCCTCGTCGGTAGGAGCAGGGTGCACCGGTGCACTTGCAGGGGAGGCCGTTATTCTCGAGGGTTTGTCTCCATTGCTCGAGCTTGGAGTTTTCTACACATTTATCAATGTCATCGGCGTACAACATGAGCCATAGGTGACGGGACTGGATTTTTTTAGTGAGATTGTAAGTATAAAGAGGAACGGTCTAAGTGGTGAGCCCTCAAACGGTTTACTGAGTCCGGCCAAACTTTTCACTTGAGTCCTGTTGCAGTGATATTAGGAGGGATTACTATCTCTAATTGATATCCTTCTTTACCTGTACAGTAAAAAATTTACTATTTATTTTATAATTAAAGAATTGTAATAAATAATATACATTTCAGTATTGCAATAGCATTGTTATTGGAAATTTCTGAGTGAATTGTTACAAGGAATATTAAACGCCTTTTAGGCGACAGAATGGACGGCATGCTGATGTTGTTCTCATTTTATAATCTGTATTCAATCGATATCTTATTCCATAGTTAACTAGCAATTGTAACTTTTAGTTAACGATAGGTTTAGTTACATTTTATTCAGCATAATGTGCCTTCATATGATATCTGTTGTAGATATATTAATAACATAGACAAACCTAACTAACGAGTGAATTTTGAAGCTGCCAAGCTTCTTGATAATTCTTGAATGTTTGTTACGTTTTCACACTTTAATTACTGGATCGATTAAAAATAAACTAACCATTAGAAAGCTACATTTTCAATGAGTAACATTGAGTATAAAACATTCTGAAAACAAATAGGGATCCCTAAGAAAATTGCAATAATGATGAAACGAAAACCTATTTTCGCGTGTGTTGGGAAAACTATTGAAGACAGAACAAATAAATGTTGTGCAATAATGTAGAACGTATTCATATCTACAAAAAGTCCAGGATTCCATACATCCAACTACTGTAGTTATGCCACTATAGCTACTTTTTTACAGTTTAAAAGTTAATTAAAGTCGTCGTTGTCGACGTCTCAACCGATGGACGTCCACTCCTGGATAAATTCAGCGTGTGACAAATTGTATTCAGCGGCTGCCAGCGACCCACCTGATGTCAGTGATCCACCTGATGGGGTGTCTGCCGACGCTGCGTTTTCTGGTGCGAGGCCGCCACTCTACCACCTTCGGGCCCCAATGTCCATGAACTATGTGCCCTGCCCATTGCCACTTCAGCTTTGCAATTCGGTAGGTTACGTCGGTGACTTTAGTTCTCACCGGATCGTCTCATTTCTGATTTGATCACGTAGGAAAACCCCGAGCATAGCCCTCTCCATTGCCCGCTGAGTGACTGTGAGTCTTTTTACGAGTCACATAATCAGCGGCCATGTCTCGCAACCATATGTAATCGCTGGCAAAACGCACTGTTCGAATGCTTCAGTCTTCAGGCACTGAGGAATTGTGGATGAAAAGTTGTCCCGTAGTTTTCCGAACGCTGCCCAACCGAGTTGGATTCGGTGTTTGATGTCTTTTTCGAAGTTGGACCTACCTAATTGGATCGTGTGTCCCAGGTAGTTGTACTCGTCTACAACTTCGAGTGCTGAGTTCTCAACAGTGACCAGGTGGGGCGAAACATGGATGTTCGACATGATTTTTGTCTCATCCCTGTTCATTTTAAGGCCCACCTGTTGAGACACTCTGTAGAGGTCATCGAGCATTGCGTTGAGATCTTGTATTGAATAAAACTGCTGACAATTATTAAACCATATTATTCATACCTCTGTATTAATCCCTATCCTACAATATTCAATATTATTCATACCTCTGTATTAATCCCTACAATATTCAATATATTAAAGACCATTTCAATACCTGTAAAACACTTTTTAAAGGATTAAAATCAGATATCTATTCAAAAGATGCAACGAATTTACAAAAGAAAATAATGTATCCCGATTCGAACGCCAAATGGTCAAGTCAAATTTATATAGGGAAGTTTTGAGACAATAAAGTATTACAAATAAATCTCTTCTCTAATAATATTAACAATTTCTAAAAATCAAGCTAAATATTACTAAAAAACATTCTTATATAAAATAAAATCTGTATATTGTTTAGATTATGCATGTAAGTGTGTATCTAATATTCTGAAAGAAAGTAAATAAAAGAAATATAACCTGTAACAATAATAAATCTATAACCATTACTTTACTTACTTCCCATTGCCACGAGATTTTTTTTTACCAGAGATTTTATTAATTCACTTTCACGCTTTTTGTCATCTCAGTCGTCGTCGTCGTCGCTTCAACTGATGAACGTCCACTGCTGGACATAGGTCTCACGTAATGACGTCCACAAGGCCCGATCTTGCGCCGCCTGGCTCCAGCGGCGACCCTCTTTATATCATCGGTCCGCCGTCCGGTGCGGGGTCGCCACTCCAGCACCTTCAGTCCCCAACGTCCATCTATCCTTCGGACTATGTGCCCCGCCCATTGCCACTTAAAGTTCGCGATTCGTAGGACTATATAGGTGACTTTGGTTCTACTACGGATCTCTTCATTTCTGATTCGATCACGTAGAGAAACTCCGAGCATAGCCCTCTCCATCGCACGCTGAGTGACTCTGAGCTTTCGCATGAGGTCATATCAGTAATCCTTCATTATAGTACTATTTTAACTGATTTCAAAAAAAGGAGGAGGTTATCAATTCGTCTTTATTTTTTTTTATGCTTCTTTCCTCATATCTTCCGACTGGGTAGACCGATCTTAAAGATTTTTTTTTAATTGCGGGTGGAGCACGTCATAGGGTCCCATTTTATTTAAAATCCAGTTCTGATGCTGGCATCCATGAGAAAACCGGATAAGTGTTTAATTTGCATTAAGCATGTGCGCGACATATGGACCAATAACTCAAGATCACGCCAACTGATATCGATGACTCTTTTTTCATTGGAAAGGATATACTTCAAGGGTTGTTTTATGATAGTTTGGTTAGGTTCTGATAATGGATTCCATGACAAAGTCACGGAATTCTTCAATTCTTAGGAACAAATTAACGATACTCGGCAAAATCTTTTATAGGCTATCCGGCTATTTGAGTCACCTACCGTAACATCGGTATGGTCAAGTAATTATCACAGTTAATTATGAAGATCAACTTCTCAATGGCTTACAGTATTTATAAGGTGCGTTATATGTGAAGCGGTGTTTGCCGAGTGTGTGTGGGGGGGGGGAAGGGAAACTTTTGCGTATGTGATGTGCTCGATTACTATATAAAAACTAGTGATAACGGGGTGGCTATATAACCAATGTAGGCTGTGTGCAAAATTGCTGTCTCATAGCAACAAGTTTTAAGGGTGTTCCTATATCCAGACAAATTTGTCAGTTTACTTCATGTTCACAAAAATCCAAAATAATTGAAATAGGTAGGAACCTACATATATAGTTATAGGCGGGAGCTGCCAAGTGGTCACGCGGGACACTTTGGCTGACGCCGTATTCGATGTGCCATACAAGCCCCCCCCCCCCCGATAAAACTCCTCTGCTCGGATGGCATGCCCGGAGAACCCAACGTGTCATCTGTCTTCCCTTGCTTTCGGGCCTCGTACCTGTTGCCCACGAGCTAAACCTAAGGAAGTAGACGTTGATCATGGGCCATGGGAAGCGTTTCCATCCTCCTCTCTGAGACGTTCCGCCGCCTCTTGCGACATGATATTTTCACAGGAGGCCATTACCCCCCAACAGATATATCCATAGCGTTAACCACAACGGGTAGTGAAAGGTCATTTCCGATCACAGCCACGAGTGCTGTTCATTGCCACGTTTCGAGCCCACCGTGGACACGCAGCGAGTGTGTGTTCAGCAGTGTCAAGTGGAACTCCTCGGCGGCTTACAGTCAGGGTGCCTAGACATATTGGTTTAGATTGTAACTACATATACAAGCTACAGGTGTGGGCAGGAACTACCAAGTGCCAAGTGAAGGGAAACACCTACCTTATAAGCATACCACACACACCTTTTCAGAGCATATTAATATTTAACTGTTTGTTTTGAAGGCGGTTCTTTTTTTGTTCTTTTTATAAGTCTTCTGGGGGTTTATTATAGATACATGAATTTCTAATTAGATGTACCATTTCTTGTGACAGATTTACCCATTAACTAATTGAATTAATCACAGCATAAAACCTTGTATTCGTACACGTGAACGTTTTAGAAAAAGCTTGTGAAATTTGATTATCCTAGTCGAGGTAACGTCACTAACATTAAAGGAGGACTTCGTTGCTAGTTTTCTTTTAACTAGCGAGAATATTTTTTCCTTTTTAGCATGAGACACTTTAATGGAGATAAAAACTCTATTTGAAGTTGAACGAAAGTACTCACGACGAGCAAAATTACATTGAAAAATTGACCAGTTGCAAATATTACACTTTTTTCATCACCAATATGGTTCTGCTTTGTTTTTCTTATCGAAGTGAAACTTCTTTAGAAGCATGAGGGTAAAATTTTAACGGATTACCGTCACGAAGATATACAGCGTTTTGTTATGCTAATTCGTTTGAGGGTAGTTTTGATATTTACATAAACATACCAGATTTCATTTTGCCATTTTTCATCGATAGTTTTAATGACAATTAAATGAATTAATTCCTTTTTCCTTCCTCTAAGTGTTGGAAATCTAAAATTTTACATTTGTATAAATATAAACGAGACTTAAAAATCAGTTTGCCAAAGAAGTTTCACATTTGACATGTGTATTTTGCATTTTTTTAGTGGAAGCTTTACTAGTTTATGTTTTGTCTATTTAGTTTATGATTATATATAAAATAACTGTTTATTTCGCAAATAAAATCTCTCACACTTGACGTTCTGTCTACTCAACTAATTTTCATTTTATTTGCAATTTGCTGAATTTATTCTGATTTAATACATTATATAGGTATCATTATAAGGTATAACGAAGATTTTCTTCTTATTAAGTTTTTTGTACCAGCGAGGGATCAAGTAAGTTACATAAGCCGCGTTCAAGTGTACGTGGACTAAGTTGTAAGAAGAAAAGTTATATAGAAGTACTTTTTAGCTGCTGGGAAGGGATTCAGGTTCAGATGAATCCCTCTGGATTCAGTGGACCTTATGGGGTTCCTAGGGCTTCGATATTCGGTTCTTCGTTGCGTGAGGGATTGGTTCTTCAATATTCACAGCTTGGGTCTTTAAGGTTTGGTGATTCGGTCGTCGGTCGGCTTCGGTCGTTCAGTTATAGCGCGTTCAGGTCTTTAGTTTGTGCTTCAGTTTTTGGAGTTCGGTAGAGTTACAGGTTCTTGAATGTTCACACGTCACGCTTAGTACTGGGATCTACTCCGTTCTTTTTTTTTTTTTTTTTTTAATCTGCTTGTCCCCCAACTTGGTGGTCGGAGCCCTTGTGTATCTTTATTTATTTCTATCTAGGAGTTTTACATTTTTTCCTAACTTTTATATTATATTTATTTTAATATTCTCTTTACTGTTTTCTATTTTACATTTTGGTCTTACTAAACTACTTTACATTTACTCTTTCCTCTTTAGTTTCTAGCGCTATTTTACTTTATTTTACTATATCTATTTTGTCTAGTTATAACATTGTATATTAACATTGTATATTCGTCTTGTAATTGACATTGTATACTATTCTCGTGCTAACATTATATGTAGTTCTTATGTTTATTTCTTTGCATCATCTGTCTCCTGTTGTGTTTATTAATTGTATAACTATCTTTATTTTATAATCTATTACATTGTTTGAATCTTATCAACTATTTTTCCTCTATATTAACATTGTTATTTCTTATTATATGCTACTTTATTTACATTGCCATTGACATTGATTACATTAATTTCTGTATTTTCTTATTGTGTGTTGTGTCTGCATGTAAATGTTTAGTGTTTAGTCGTTTCGTTTTTGGTTTTGCTGTTATAAACCGGCAAGGGAGCGAAGAATGTGTTTTCCTCACAGTGTCCTCTACGTTTGTGTTTATGTTAGTGTTATATTATTTTGTGTATTCGTGCATGTAGTGTGTTCCGTATATTTATGTGTGCGTTGCATACCTCTCCTTGCTATATGGGCCCTTATATTCTAATAATATATGTTACATATAGCCTTTCTCTCTATCTTATCCCGGCTTTAGTTTTTATATACTTTAATCTGTGAAGATTATAGATACAAAATTTCTTCTCCTTTTCTGTTCTTGTATGCAATGTTGTTGAGTGTTTTTGTGTGTGTGCCGTGGTATTTGTGTTTTGGTGTGTGTGTTGGGTATAGGTGAGTGTGTCCGTCAGGAGTAGGCCACACTGGATCTTGCCAGTGCGTCCCACTTCCGCCGGACTGGACATTGGTCGTCGAAGACACTGTGATTCTGCTGTGCGTATTTAGCTCTGACACAGTGGAGGCATTTCGCAGGTACCCCCTCTTTTCGTGCCGGGCAGTCATCGCGCAGGTGTGAGTCTCCACAATGACTGCACCTCACGTTTTCCCCGGTGCAATGCCTCCGTCTACTCCGTTCGGGAGTCTAAGGGTCATAATTTTTTTTTAGAAGTGTGTAGTTCCTGTTAGCCCTACTTGCTTTTGTAGCGTAACCGAGAGGCGAGCGTAACAGAAGGGCCCTGCTGCGTCGTTGGGGAAACCTTGCTCTAAGGGCGCCTGCTATGAAGCTCGAACCTAGGCTTAGAGTAATGCTTGCTGCTGCTGAAAATGGTAAATGACAGATGCTTAGTCTTGACGCCCATGGGTCCCCGACGGGGGGCCGTCTTCCGCTGTGTATGTGTGATAGTATAAGGAGCGTTGTCAATAGTAATCTGGTCGTCTGGGTCGTCGTGTTTGGGCCACCTCTTCCTAGGCGAGATGTTGCGCCTAATCCCATAAGAGGTGGCGGTTCTAATGAGAGGGTTGGGGTGACTGCTCTCTTGAAATAGTTTACGGAGAGCGTTTTGAAGTGACTGCTGACTGTTGCAAGGTCAAAATCTCTGTGGAGATCGGACGTTGCACATGAACTAGCGGGCGCCCGTGGCTATGCGCATGAATTTGTTCTGCAGCGTTTGGAGTCGAACTAGCCGACGTGCAAGAATAAATATCATTCAAACTCGGGGTGAGGCCTTTTTCACAACTCTCCTACTCGGCATGTACGTACGGCGTAACGAGCAGGAGAGAGGTCGATCGCGGGTGCTGAGGTAGGAGAGGGAAGGGGATTGCCGGCGGTTGTCCAATCAGGATTAGTCACCGCCGGCGACTCACTGGGCTCGGTGCTCCTGTCCGCAACATTAGCCACGTGAAATTATTGTACTAAATGCGTCAAACTCTATATATATTTTAAGTAAATTGAACTTCAGTTTTGTATTAATAATATCGTACTTTGATCGATTTCGTTGACATCTAGATAAACTCAAATAAAAGCTCATTCTACACAAATAATATCACCAATATAAGAGCTTTCATTTCAGTTAAATTACTACTAAGGGCCGGTTCAATTTTGAGTGGTTCATTCACTGGTGCAACACAGTTGGAAACGAAACTAAAAGTTTCCGAAGAAAGGGTTATATATGAAAGTTTTTGTTTTTTTTACTTTAATTAAATTACTTTTATTTACTTCTTTATAATATAGAACAGTGGCACTTCAAAGCGTGGCCTAGTTAAAGCTATCACTTCATAGAATTACACAACTATCTATGGTTAGGAAAAAAAATGAAAAAGAACCTCGCTTGAATAGCCATTTATTGCCTTTTATAGAAGAAAATCTAAAATAAAAGTTGTGCATAGCTCGCCCTCTTATAATTCATTCGTGCTTTTCAATTCAAGTAGTTCATAGCCAATCCAAATATCTACCTATATAATTGTTCATATATCATTTTCTAATACTATTTTTAAACTAGCTAAGCCCAATCATGATGCGCTGTAGCTCAATCTGATATTATTGACTTCAGTCGACATTTGTTTTGTTAAGAGTGAAAAAGAACATTTTATTTTTCATCTAAAGTCTTCTCAAAACCATTATAGTTATTTTAAGGTTTACAAAAGATGATATATCTGACTTGAAAGACCGCCGATTTTAAAACTTTCTTCATTGGTGCACTGCTCCTATTGGTCTCAGCGTGATGATGTTATATCTTTCCTCGATAAATGGATTATCTAACACTGAAAGAATTTTTCAAATAGGAGCTATAGTTCCTGAGATTAGCTCGTTCAAGCAAACATACTCTTGAGCTTTATAATATTAGAGTAGTAGACAGTAGGATGTGGGCAGTGCATCTTGATTAATAATGACCTCTTCTATGCCATGTGACCTGTGAATTTCAGGTCTATTGTCAGTACATTGTAACTTCGACTAATTGGCACGACAAGATATTGGCAAATCAATTGTTCCTGTGTCACGTAACTCCAGTTTAATTAATAAGGATTTCGTATTGAATACAAGAAGCTTGCTCCCAATTAAGATGGAAATGTATGGAGCTGTAGCCCCAATAGCATCGCACAGTGATTGCATTAATTACAATGTAACAAGAATGCATTGTTGATTGTTATTTTAAAGGTGTACACAATGGAAAATAAAGGATATAATGGGAATAAATTGGTATATGGTACATTCGGGAGATTCTTAGGTATGAATGCCTTCGATTCGGTGGAAACCTGGGCCGTGATCTTTGCAGAGATGCAGAAGTGAACACCGGTACATACACGTGTTGAAGTGCTTGTACGAAAGCGCCACCATTTCAGTCCGTATACAGGACCAAAGCACATAATTTATCCAACTGAAGCATGGAAATGTAATCTCCCCGAATCTCTTTACTGCGGCATTGGAAGACTTCTTTAAGCTTATGGAGTGGAACGAACTGGGCATCAACATCAATGGCGAGTCACTCGTCTACGGTTTGCCGATGACGTGGTCATTATAGCAGAGACTATGGAAGATCTCAATGCATTGCTCGATGACCTCAGCAGAGCTTCTCAACAGGTGGGCCTAATATTGAACATGGATATAACGAAAGTTATAGCCAATATCCATATTCCGCTCCACCCAGTCAACGTTGAGAACTCAGCACTCGAAATTGTAGACGAATATACATACCTGGGGATACATAGTCTAGCTAGGTAGATCCAATTTCGATAGAGATACCGCAGATCCTTTCATCCAATATCCCTCAGTGTCTTAAGACAAAGCTCTTCGAACAGTGTGTGTTGCCAATGATGACCTGCGACTCCGAAACGTGGTCGCTGACTATGGGCTTCACACGAAAGCTCAGAGTCGCTCAGCGTGCGATGGAGAGGGCTATGCTCGGAGTTTCTCTACGTGGTCAAATCAGAAATGAGGAGATCCGTAGCAAAACCAAAGTCACCGATATAGCCCTACGAATCGCGAACCTGAAGTGGCAATGGGCTGGGCACATAGTCTGACGGACCGATGGACGTTGGGGCCCGAAGGTGCTGGAGTGGCGACCCCGCGCCGGGTGGCGCAGTGTAGGGAAACCCCCCACAAGGTGGACCGACGACATAAAGAGGGTTGCCGATAGCCGCTGGAGCCAGACAGCGCAAGATCGGACCTTGCGGATATCATTACGTGAGACGTATGTCCAGCAGTGAACGCCCATCGGTTGAAGCGACGACGTCGATGGTACATTACATTGATGATACATTGATGGTACATTACATCCTGGAGCTTCCAGTTGCTAATTTAAGCTGGTTTCGGAGGATACAGTTGCTGATGAACAGACTCACTAAAGTACTGCGGGAAAGGCCGCTTTCTAAACTGAGGCATCAGATCGTTAGGAAGATTCGCATCTGGGATCCTGGATGTCAGCTGTCACGGCAGTTTAAAACGACAGAAGATGGTACTGCTACAAATACTCGCTTTGTTAGCACAGCCTTGGATTAGATTGCCCGCAGGGATATCTGGAGTGCTGGGACGCTTCTGCCATGCCCATTTACCACCACAAAGACTTAAAACGCTGATAAAATATAAATTGTCTGTTAACAGCTTTTCACAATATCATAGACTATTATTACCATAGGGTTTGATCACAGTCAAGTGCTGACCTTACATTTAAATCTTCTTATGGGTAATTCCCTGCCTATTGACTTGATGTCCTCAGTGACTGGCTATATTGTTATTTGGACGTTTGGTCTTGATATATGAACGCTGTCTTTAAACCCCTTTGAGAAAACTCGTGACCATTTAGCATGTGAAAAATTAAGCTCGGAGTTTTATTACGAACTCTGACTATGCTCCAGAGCTTTTCAAAACTGGAGAGATAATGAAAAGGGCACTTACTCAGATGAACCCATGGTAATTGAAAGTTGAAGGCAAGATGGTCTTTTCCAGCATAAAGATGTCGGAAGACATGTGACCCTTACTAAGTAGTCAAGGAAACATTATCGACGATATATGTGTATATAATGTAAAAGTTATAAAAATCAGTTGTGGTGGACGAATATGAAATATGAGTCGATGATTCAGAAGTGCCGAATGTTATGGCAAAGGAGACCACCGTAAGAAAACGGTGAGGAATTTAATTGGTTTATTTCTTGACGAATCAATATTGAGTTTTCTATTTAAGATTTTCTCAATTTGCCCGAAGTTAAGCCGTCGGTCCTGCGCCTGATCTCTCTCCGGTCGTGTCGGATTCCCGTCACAATGGACTATGAAAGTGAAGGAATAGAGAGTGCATTTGTGTAGTATGCCTGCATCCGCAGTGGAGCACCGTGGTGGGTCTATGCTCTAAAAACCTTCGCTCTTCGGAGTGAGAAGGCCTGTGCCCACTAGTGAGACGTTAATGGGCTGCTACTTACTTAGTTTATTTGTTTACGACATTTTAGTGGTGTAGATTGTTCTGACTCTGATCTTAATTGTCAATAATCTGATCCTTTTCTTCATCTACTGCCGAACGTTTACAATCAGCATTGTCTTCTTATTCTTTACAAGGTTCGTGTACATTCATAAATGTTACGCTAACTTTTAAAACTATGCTGTTTATTAATACAAAAAACCCATCGAAATGATAACAGCTACGTTTTGGTTGTACGTTATCAAACTGTCCAGACCGCTATCAGTTCTAATTGTCAAAATCAATTAGCTGTAGTCACGGATAAGGGCAAATAGTACAACACCAATAGACTTGCTTAGCTATCGACTGAATTGATCAAATTAAATGTTAAACATACAGAAAGCAGTGGTAAAACCTGACATCATTTAAACTCTTCATACCACCACTAACTTAGTCTGTATCATCACTGACTACCACATGATAACACAGCAGAATCTTATGCGAAGACTTCTTTTTTATCTCTATATAAAAATGAATTGCTGTTCGTTAGTCTCGGTAATTTTGGTGTTGAATTATTTTTGGAAGTCCAGGGAAGGCTTAAAGGCTTATATTAGAAAACTTGTTGTATGTACATAAAAACATTGACTCTTTTAATAAAAAGAATGTATATCATATAACTTACGAAACCAAAACAAACTTGTTATAAATTCTAGTAGGCTGCATAAGATTATCAACTCATTTAAGGGTAACTGTATACGTTTCTATAATAAACTCCCACAAGACGTTTTAAAGATGTCAATTAATAAATTCAAAGGTTGATGGAAAAATCGTATTATTAGATTACCTAGACGATAGAAACACCTGTGAGTGAACAAATTGCTCTAATTTTAATTAAAATATAGTAAACCAATATGATATTGTAATGATGATGGTAACAAAAAAAATATCCGACTGAGTTTGTTGTGGGTTCTTCTCGGATCAGGGCGCGAAGGAACCCTCGTAACTTTAGATTTTAAGCTGTCCTTGAGGACCATCATCAAACGTATATTAGAATCAGAGTGTGAAAAAAAAATATATAATTTGACGATTCAAATTTGCTGTAATATGCCTACTGGAATAAAGATATATTTGATTTTTGATTTGACAAAAGGTGAGTAAATGTGAAAAAAAAATGCTTGAAATTTAGTAAAAACTACAATTTCTCTTTGTTCTAACTGTTAACCATTTGATATTCCGTTCCGTCGTTTTGAAAACAAATAAAATAAAAATCGTTCAGAAATCAAATTAAATATACGTCGCTGAATAAGAGTGATAGGAGAAGAAGCATAAAGCATGGGCATAGGTTCTCGACATCATTATTAATGGCATTTATAATTTCCATACTGTGGGGGTTCGTGGTTTATTAATTAACTCAGATTATAATGTTCAATCATTTAACGTTCCCGATATCAATTTACACAAACTCATTAATAATAATAGCTAGGAACGCGACAGTTTCAAAAGTCGACCGCACCGGTGGGTTGTCACTCGAGACCTACCGAGAGACGCACGCCGGACTGCCACTTATTGACTCTGTCCCACGCCGATAGTCAGATGGCGCTAGTGTTCCACAGACTACCGCACTCCAACTTATATAAGTGAAGTTTTATTTTATTTTTTGGTTTTGAATATCAAACGTTTGATGTTGTAAAAGAATGATTTTGTTATTTTTTCATTTTTTATTGACATTTTATCATTTTTATATTTTTTCATTTTTTTTTTATTTAAACTATTGAGCTTCAGAATCGACTCCCTTTATCTTCTTTCAAAAATTAATTTCGTCTGTCCGCGAATTAATTCTCACCGTTGGACTAATATGTTTCATATTTCGCATTCTAAAACAAGATATACAGAGAATACATTCATAACAAGGAGCTGTAAACAGTCGTCGTCGTCGTCGTCGCTTCAACCGATGGACGTCCACTGCTGGACATAGGTCTCACGTAATGACGTCCACAAGGTCCGATTTTGCGCCGCCTGGCTCCAGCGGCTACCGGCGACCCTCTTTATGTCGTCGGTCCACCTTGTGGGGGGTCTCCCTACACTGCGCCGTCCGGTGCGGGGTCGCCACTCCAGCACCTTCAGGCCCCAACGTCCATCGGTCCGTCGGACTATGTGCCCCGCCCATTGCCACTTCAGGTTCGCGATTCGTAGGGCTATGTCGGTGACTTTGGTTCTGCTACGGATCTCCTCATTTCTGATTTGATCACGTAGAGAAACTCCGAGCATAGCCCTCTCCATCGCACGCTGAGTGACTCTGAGCTTCCAAATGAGGCCCATAGTCAGCGACCATGTCTCAGAACCGTAGGTCATCACTGGCAACACGCACTGTTCGAAGACTTTGGTCTTCAGGCACTGAGGGTTATCAGACGAAAATATCTGGCGTAACTTCCCGAACGCAGCCCAACCGAGTTGGATTCGGCGGTTGACCTCCTTCTCGAAATTGGATCTACCAAGCTGGACTATATGTCCCAGGTATGTGTACTCGTCAACAATTTCGAGAGCTGAGTTCTCAACGATGACTGGGTGAGGCGGTACATGGATATTAGACATAATTTTCGTCTTATCCATGTNGAGGGTTTTTAGAGCATAGACCCACCACGCTGCTCCACTGCGGATTGGCAGGCATAGTACACAAGTGCACTCTCTATTCCTTCACTCTCATAGTCCGATGTGACGGTAATCCTACACAACCGGAGAGAGAGATCGGGCGCAGGACCGACGGCTTAACGTGCTCTCCGAGGCACGGGGGTGGATCACACCGCCAGATTTTTCCCAACTTCGGGCAAATATTGAGAAAATCTTAATAGAAACCTCAATATCGATTTAGAATTGGCGCGACCCGGGACTCGAACGCAGGACCTCATATCTGTAGTCGAACATGCTAACCACTAGACCAATGAGGCAGTTAACAGTGAGTACTTGTAATTTATTATGAACTTAATTGAATAGCAATAAAGGTCAAATTGACTCCACATTTTATTTAGAAAACGTTTGTATGGGAAACAGAAAAGGGCTGTTATTAGGGTTTTCCCCTGCAATTATTCAAACTTTTCTCGCCGTAAAAACCATCCTTGGACTTTAACGAACATTTAAAAAAATAATTGTTAAAATTGACCCAGACGTTGTTGAGTTATGCGCTTACCAACACTTTTTGCTATTCATTTTTATGTTATATACAGAAGCTAGTTTCTTGTCGGTTTCTTTTTAGTAGAATCAGCTTTCTAAACCCATGCTCTTTAATCGGTTTGGAATATTGGTTCTCCTGATGATTCAAAAGAGCTTTATGAAACTACTTGAGTAAAGAATACTTAAACCGATTTTAAAAAGACTTTGACCAATCGAAAGCTTTGTTAGCGTGTGAAATGGAGTATTTTTATCCCGATATCTCAACGACTTGAAATGTCTACATCGATTTTAACGGGTCCTTTGCTTACGTTATAAGGAATAATCACTGTACAAGTGTGCCAAGCTCACTCCTTTTTTAGCTTGGACTTGGTGAAGAACAGAATACCCTTTAAAACCCAGCGGGATCATCTACGTCCTGAAAAGGGGCACCAGAGGTTCATTGGGGACATAACTCTGTGGGACTCCAGACATCGCCTATTACGACCATTCAGAATGGCAAGCTCAGCTGCGGCTTCTCTCTCCCTCTTTGATGCCTCCTTCTGTGAGATGACGTTCTCACACATCAATACCAGAGATATTTTTGTTAAATCAGCTGAATTTTACGTTCAAATGGTCAAAGAATTTATTAAATCCAATCCTCTGTTTTTACCTTCATCTGGATCAAATATAACCACATATGTTATTTATAAAATATGAAATATCAAATGTAACGTAATTATAACAATGCTTTAATAAATGCAGACAATAAACAATACAGAATATTTTATTTATATTGTACAATCAATGAATTGGAAACAAAAACACATTGAATTTACATATAACAAGAAATACAGTTGTTTATTGTTACTTTTGAATCTTGCCAATTAATTGGTACTTATTATGATACTAGGTACCTTGTTTTATACTTGACTAGTGAATCGCCCTGGCTTCACGTGGGCTATAAACAATTATTACTTTTTCTGTCGTAATACATACATACATAACATCTCGCCCCATTCCCATAGGGGTAGGCAGAGACACCGTCCTTCCACTTGCCACGATCCCTGCAACCTTCGCTTCTTTCATTCTTATTCAACCTTTCATACAAGTTCGTCGGTTTAAAGTACTTTTGACTTGGCCCTTATTTAAAATGTCCTGGATTTGCTCCAGGAACGATCGCCTTGGTGTTCCCTTCATCTCCTTTCATTCATACTGTCTACGTGTCCAAACCATTTAAGGATACCTTTCTCAATATTAGTCACTACATCTTCTTTTAAACCACAACGTTATTGTAAAGTGTATATGTAATTAGGCTTTCATCTCTTATTTCGCCTTAATTCCTAAATATTAATTAAAATTATACGATAAAAGTATCATAATTACGTACATGCTAAAGGTAAATAATGTTTTTATATTGTTAAGAATTAATACTGTATTCGTCTAAAAAGCTTAAGATTTTATACAAGATAAAATGGATGTAGTAAGTTATGCTTAGTAAGTAGCAGCCCATTAACGTCCCACTGCTGGGCACAGGCCTCCTCACTCCGAGGCGAGAGGGTTTTTAGAGCATAGACCCACCACGCTGCTACACAAGTGCACTCTCTATTCCTTCATTTTCATAGTTCGATGTGACGGTAATCCGACACAACTGAAGAGAGATCGGGCGCAGGACCGAGGGCTTAACGTGCTCTCCGAGGCACGGGGATGGATAACACCGCCAACTTCCCAACTTCGGGCAAATATTGAGAAATGTTAATAGAAAACTCAATATTGATTTTTGAATTGGCCCGACCCGGGACTTGAACCCAGGACCTCATGTCAGTAGTCGAACATGCTAACCACTAGACCAATGAGGCAGATAAGTTATGCTTAACATATTAAAAATAATTTTGTAGATCTATAAAAAAGGAATAATCCTACCATACATTGTTTTGTTACATCTCTAAGAGGTAAGGCAGCTTTTTCGATTAAAGCTCCCAGGTGATTTGACTTTCCTGATGATAGCTTTATATCTTATATCTTGACGAAATGAGTTTATGGCGAACAGATAGACATAGCTGGTAGTAATATAGTGTAAATGTTTTTAGATGCTCTAAAAACATTTACGCGATATTACTGTTTAAAATAATAGGACTGCCTCATTGGTCTAGTGGTTAGCATGTTCGACTACAGACATGAGGTCCTGGGTTCGAGTCCCGGGTCGGGCCAATTCAAAAAT
>JACTOM010000148.1:303693-328898 GCA_015832385.1 Elymnias hypermnestra
CACGACCGGAGAGAGATCAGGCGCAGGACCGACGGCTTAACGTGCTCTCCGAGGCACGGGGGTGGATCACACCGCCAACTTCCCAACTTCGGGCAAATATTGAGAAAATCTTAATAGAAAACTCAATATCGATTTCGAATTGGCCCGACCTGGGACTCGAACCCAGGACCTCATGTCTGTAGTCGAACATGCTAACCACTAGACCAATGAGGCAGCAGGCACTAATACATACATATGTTTTATAGCCTAGTTCCTATGTAAATGTAGGTATCACTTATAAGTAAACGCGTAGAAAACTAATTATAACACGAAGCAATTTGATAGCTCAAACAACTTTTATTGCTAAGTACCATAGACAAGGAAAGTTACAATCATAGACACTTTTGTTTTCACCACAAAAAATATTACACAAAGTTTGTGCTTATCATAAACTAATTAAAATAATAAACATTATAGATTTGTAGTTTAATATTCCTACAAAATACAAAACGAACCAATATCAAATCAAATCATATCAAAAATATCTTTTTTCAAGTAGGCATATTACAGCACTTTTGAAACGTCAAATTATATATTTTTTTTCCACACTCTGATTCTAATATACGTCTGATGATGGTACTCAAGCAAGATGATGGCAAACTCAGTCAGATATTTGTTTTTTGTTACCATCATCATTACAATATCATATTAGGTTACTATATTTTAATTAAATTTTGAGCAATTCGTTCACTCCCAGGCGTTTCTATCGTCTAGGTAATCTTGCAACTTATAATACGATTTTTCTATCAACTTTCTTTTAACAAAGACTTTGAGTTTATTAATTAACATCTTTAGAACGTCTTGTGGGAGTTTATTATAGAAACGTATACAGTTACCTTTAAATGAGTTGTTAATCTTTTGTAGCCTATATAATAAAAACAGGTATAGCAAAAAAGGAAACAAAGCATATTTTTGTTGCTTTGTTGACAGTAAAATTAAATCATTTAATAATTGAGGGCAATCTATTTTACCATTTATAAGTTTATATGTGAATAGCAAATCTAAAAGGATTCGGCGATTTTCTAAAGAGTGAAAATCGAAATGTGTCAGTCGTTCGCAATAAGAGAAGTCTCTTTTGCCTTTTCCAATGCTAGAGGCCAAGTCAAACCAAAGAAATCTCTGTTGGACACGTTCTAATGGATAGAATAGTTCTAAAGATAAGTGTAGCATAATGGGGCCTCTATAATACAGTAGAGGATTCCATTATACTTCTGACTAAACTGTTACAGATAAGTTTTTATTTTAATATTTATAAAGATTTTTGCATTTGTGATGAGAAAACCAAGCATCCTGAACGCTCGTTTAGTTATTTTTTCTAATTGGGGAACGAATGAAGCTTCTGATCAAACATAACTCTTAAATCTTTTATACTTACCTCCTCTAATATGTGATCGTGTATATAATAGTCCCATTTGATTGATTTTCTTGTAAATCTTATGACAAAGGTTTTGCATCAGGTTAAAAATCAAAATCATTTTTTCAGTCGTCAGCGTTTATAAATGTGGTGAAAAACTCAAAACGAGTAAAGATATCATTTTTAAACACATTGAATAAAATAGGGCCAATGTGTGAACCGTAAGGCACACCAGAAATAGTGTAATATAATTGAGATTGAAATCCATTAACCACTACGAAGAAAGAACGGTTTCTTGAATACTTTGAATACCAATTAATGAAAGGTCCACTAAAATCATACGTCTGTAATTTTGAAATAAGATGTTGTAGGGGACACTATCGGATGCTTTACTAAAATCTGCATATAAGACGTCCACTTCTTTGCTATTGCCTTAATAATTGTCTCAGTGAAACTTAATAGATTAGTACAAGATGACGAGCTCCAACAAAATCGTGCTGATGAAAAGTTAGATAAGGTTTTAGATAATTTCGAATCAGGGGCAGATCATACGTTCAATTACCTTAGCGAAGGTTGAGATAGGCCTGTAATTTTGGACTCTGATTTATGTATAGGCACGACTATAGATGTTTTTCATGTTATTAGAAAAAATCCTGTGGTGAGAGAATTGTTGAAAATTATGCACAGAGGTATAGCTAAGACTGGGGCACAACTTTTTTTAAAAATAAATAAATACTATCATGAAATCGTGAGTTATATATAAAGTTTTAAATCTCTAAAACATAAATCAGCTTAAATGTAATTTAAAGCAAGCTGTGGACGTATTTCGCACTACTCTCACTTCTCAGCCTACTGTAATGCAACATGCAATACAATGACGGAATAAATGGATGCAAAAGGCAAAAAAATAACAGACAATTTGTGCACAACTTTCGTTTTACGGTAAACCCAATCTATCTGTAAACGTAATGGATTTCTGCAACGAATGTCACGCAATAACAACAGATACGTAGAACGAAATCCTTTCATCTTGAACAGATGCCGCTTCTTTGTCAGATCAGACAGGGATTGGCATATTTCATATACCATCGTTGATTGTCACAAGATAATCTTTTTGAAAGAAATCAAGTTTTCAATAACAAAGGTCATCCGTTCTTATTATCTTTACTTTATACTATTATAAAGTGAAATCGCTTAAAGTCTGTTCGTTCTATCTTTTTAACTATTCAACAGATTTTAATGCAAATTTTAATAATAGATAGAGTAATCCTAGACAAAGTTTTTCATGTATAATACAAACGAGTTATAGTACACAAAAACCGAAATATTAAAGGATTTGTAATGTGATGTAATGAACATATTTTTGTTCGATTAAATCACAAATGCTGTCTAATCCTTACGAGATATATCAAAATAATGTTTAACGGAATAGTATATCTTAAAATTATCAATAATAAAGTCTACGATGTTATATATCTATCTCTAAAGGAAAACCCACAGTAACCATTGTTATCTTTTACACATTACAATATAATAAGTGTTATTTACAAATCCATTTTATACTGTACAGTATTATTTATTATCTTATTAAATAGGGTATATAAATTGTATATTTTATGTAGATTAAAACTGCTCTTAGTAGTATTTCATTAAAATGGATATCTTGGTTGATATCAGAGATTTAAAAAGATTTGTGCAGGTCAGCTATTCTCTAGCTCTCGACTGGATCATATAGATATAAATAATACACCTGTTCTATTATAAAGTTGATGAGTTTGTTCTATCTTTTAACTGACTACACTATAACATTGTAACGGTAGATAAATTAACTCTTTTCTTATTTAAAAACCTTTTCTTTTTGCTGACATATTTAGCCTTGACGGTAATCTCACGAAGTTGCAAGCTTTTATAAGTGTTGCTTCATTATCTTAACGAAATTCAAAGTTACATTAACTTAGGATCGTTTAACTATCACCGAGGAGGTCGTTCTTCATTACACCAGGCTCTATATGAAGGAGGTAGTTTGATAAAACGCTTTAAGAATATTAAATAACAGCCGCGAACTTACTCGTATAATTTAAATTATAAGGTTGTGGCAATCTTTGGTGGAAAGTTGTGGATTCTTTATAAAAAGCTCTTATTTAATATTGAAAGCTACTAAATGGTAAGCACCGACAGCAAAAATTCTTAATTCCAGTAGGCTTTTAGGGCTCTTTTGAATCGTTGAATACTGTTTTCTTCCATATATTATTCCCAATGTACTAATGATGATATTAGAGAACTATATAAAATCTAAAGTTACGAGGGTTCCTTTGCACACTGTCCTGAGAAGAGTTCTCAATAAGCTCAGTCCGAATTTTATGTAAAACTGTGAAAAACTATGAATTAAACAAAAACGGATGTGCTTTAGACCACATTTCTGAAGTAAAATATATATATAGGGGAGATAGGGGAGGGATGGGCACTTTTTCACATGTTTTAATTATTAAAAATGAAACTAGCAACATACTTGAAATTTAACGCAAAGGTTCAAAATTAACTGAAATTTGTCAATGGTAGTGAGTTTCAGGCACTCCCTGTGGGTTAGGTATTTCCAATGGCATTAATTCCACAGCATATGGTAACGAGTAAGCGTCTTTCTGCAAAAGTTGTTTGAACAACTTAAGGCCAATTGTTCTTTGGGCGCGCTGAACAGTAGACAAACTTGTATCATCTACATTGTAAATTGCTTCATCCATTTTTTTTATTCTTCTAAGGTGAAAGTCTGTGAAGATACGAATTACAATGACGAATCCTTAATATATCCTTGTTTTAAATATTGTCCTTCATATATCGTTGCAAGTTTGATTTTGAGTTTCATATTTATTTGCAGTCGTTTTTATCTTTCCATCTTGACACTACCTACACGTAAAACCTATACCTTTCTTTTAAACTTAACCGGTATCTTTCTGTAATAAAAATCTTTTCAACGTTCTAACAAAATCATGCAACCTGTATTATTTTCTACATTACACAACGCAACATCCTTCAAAACAAGTGCTCATTGCTCCTATTAACACAACTTAAAGTTCCCGTAAAAGATTTTGCTAAGAAATTTTAGCATGGCTTACAGACTAATTTATACGTTAGCAAATATCCATTGGATTAACCATTGAAAACACTACAAAATATTTACATTAAACGACTTATTGAAAAATTTGTTTCTGTTAGAAAACTGAATGAAATCATAGATAATCACTGGATGTGCAGTGTGGCCAGTGGACAAACTATACTACCGAAATAGGGAAAATACAAAAAATCAAAACTTTTACGTGGAATAACGTGCGGTGCCCATTGTCCCGGTTGCCCAAATCTCCTCTATCTCCCCTATATGTTAAAATTTATTATGCTTTCCGTCTGTTCGCCTCACAGTTTTCGTAACACTCACGTCACGCATTTACCAGCTTACTTACAAATTCAAATCTGAGCCTAAAGAAGCTTAATGATGAACAAAGAGATAATGACCCAATTTCATACAAAGTCCGATGGCTCGGCGAGAAATGCTCGTTTCAAGACCAAAAACAAAACGCAAACCTAAACAGCATACAAACATACATAGCATCACGCCTCATTCCCATAGGGGTAGAAAGAGACAACATCCTTCCACTTGCCACGATCCTTGCATATCTCCTTCGCTTCTTTCATTCTCATTAAGCCTTTCATACAAGCTCGTCGGTTTAGAGTAATCTTGACTTGGCCCTTAATTAAAATGTCCTGGATTTGGTCCAGGAACGTTCCCCTTCCAACTTTCGTATTCACTCTTGACTGATAAATCCTTTTTGTCAGTCTGCTTTCATTCATTTAGTCAGTTTCTCAATTTTAGTCACTACGTCTTCTTTTATACCACAACGTTCTCTTATCATCATCGTACTATTTCTTAATCTGTCACTCAGTTTTAATCCACTCATGCTTCTCAACGCTCTCTTCTCTAGCGCATTTATTTTACTTTTGTGATTCTTCTGCCATACCCAACTTTCATTACCATAAATAAGTGTTGGCACCAACACTCCAGCATGCACAGCCAGTCTAGCCCTTTGAGACACCATCTGGCTATTCATAAAAGCATGCAGAGCAGCATTTACCATATTCCCTGCATTTACTCTCCTTTCAATATCACTTTCACATGTTCCATCTTTTATAAATTTAGATCCCAAGTATACAAATTCTTTCACCTCTTCCACTTGTTCCCCATCTATCAAAATATTGCCATTCATCATAGATTCATCTCGTTCAAAAAGCATAACTTTCGTTTTGTTTACATTCACTTTCATTCCTTTCCCTTTCAAAGCTTCATTCATAATATTTAGCATCTCCTGTAGCTCATTAGCGGATGACGCAAGTATTACTTGATCATCAGCGTAGAGTAAACATTTGATGAGTAATTCATTCATTCTTAACCCATACATACTTTCTTTTAAATCTGTCAAACATTTATCCATGAATAGGTTGAACAGCCATGGTGACGCAACACATCCCTGTCGAACACCTCTTTCGACAGGAAACCACTCCGTGTACGCTCCGTTTATTCTGACACAGGCACTAGAACCCTCATAGAGAGACTTCAATGCTTGGATCAGACAACCGCTCACCCCATACGTAGATAACGTTGACCACAGCTCATTCCTCACCACTCGATCATAGGCCTTTTCTAAATCTACGAAAGCGCAATAAACTTTTTGACCTAACCTTTTTTAAAAACCTAAACAGACACCTATATAATCCATAAAGTAATTAAATTGGAAAAGTTATTATGATTAATTGATGGGGATTACTTGAAAACAAAATTCAAAAAAAGAAATCTCACGATTTAAATTGCTTTTTCATCGCACCTGTGTCGAAAGTTTGTACTTTCAGCGCTACTTTGAATACCAAAGTGACACGTTGCTTTCCGGTTAAATAAATGCGTAATTTAGTGCGCGATCCTCAAATTTTCGACGCATGTGCGCTTGTTTCATATGGAAATTTGTTTTGCTCCAAAATTTTTTCACAGGTGTATTATAGATTAGTACAAACTCATCATAATTGGTTCCCAGGTTTAAATGTGAAATCTTACCTTTCGTAATACATACTCACATAATCTTTACAATATCCCTTTTATCTCTTAAATTTTTCTTTGAAAACGACAAGCTAAAAGTGCTGTTAGATGTATAAAGTCCTACGAGTTAAATCGTTAAGCTCTTCACTTTTCAACTACAAATTGTGTGGGATTTGTTCGCTCCGAACTGCTACGAGTTTCAATTTAGACGTTAAATTAAAATGGCTTCTACATTGTAATCTACGGAAAACTTTAACTCTTATTATACATAAACTAAACAAAGTATACGATATATACATTTGTGTCTATATATATATACTACTTTTTTCACGCTGGGAAATGATTTTCCACACCCCGAGCAGATCCAAAATCTAATCGGGAATGTGGAATTCATTAGTAAGCCACAATAACCACTAAAACCCAGCGATACCCTCCACATTCTTTTGTGGAGCACTAGAGGATCAGTAGACGCAATCTACCCTGGCACTCCGGAAGACTCCTCTGAGAAACTTAAGAAAGTAGTAGTAGTAAAGAATCGTCACAGCGTTCTCCCTGTGCCTGTCCTGTGCCTCCTTCAGCGAAATAACAGTATTACAGAAGGAGGCCACTGCCCTCCACTCCCTATCGCCGGTGAGCAATGCGCCAACTATGACCTGTAGGGAAAGATCTCCTCCCACCAACGGCGTCAATAGATAGATGTAACCACTCGTCGTCGCTTCAACCGATGGACGTCCGCTGCTGGACTAGGTCTCACGAAATGATGCCCGCAAGGCCCGATCATGTGCCGTCTGGCTCCAGGGGCTACCGGCGACCCTCCTTATATCGTCGGTCCACCTTGTGGGGGGCCTCCCTACACTGCGTCGCCCGGTGCGGGGTGCCCCGCCCATTGCCACTTCGGGTTCGCGATTCTTAGGGCTAGGGTGACTTTAGTTCTGCTACGGATCTCCTCATTTCTGATTTGATCACGTAGAGAAACTCCGAGCATAACCCTCTCCATCGCCAGCTGAGTGACTTTAAGCTTTCGTATAAGGTCCATAGTCAGCGACCACGTTTCCGATCCGGCATCATCACACTCATAGCAGGCAGTTATACCTCCCTGCGAACAATTCGATGTAGTTACTTGCCGAAAAAACCATGTCCGATCAGCATCTGCACCGGCCTGTAAGAGAAATCCGTGGCCCTAGATATCCAATTCTTCAGGTGGGGACGGATCTCTCCCACCGTGATCAGACCTGCTATAGGAGATCCGAGATCCTCATGTTACCTTTGGATCAGTACTATGTCTGCTAAAGCCCTGATCCTCTCGACCTCGTCGGCCTCAGTTGACAGTCTTTTGGTCCATGCAGCTGCCCTGCACTGATAGGCAGCTGCTAGAACCTCCACTCGCATCCCCGAAAGATGGTCACTCGCCAGGAGAGTTGCCGCCGTCCACGAAACTCTCTGCTAATGTTATTTGATCGAAGTAACTAGTACACTTCTGGTTCTTTTTGTTTTGTTAAACTAAGTAACAGAGTATTAAGGTTCCACTGGTGGCCAAACGCATTCAAATTCGTTCAGAGTGAGTTATTTTGGAGAGCTACATGTACTGTGCTGCGAGTCAAATACGATGATAAATTTTAAAAAACGATTAGACAAATGCAATTTTTAATTGATGATTTGAGGTGTCTGATTTCGAACACACGACTCTCTAAACAAAAATAATCGTCTAGACCATTGGACCCAATGATGTGAGTTCTCGTGTTGTTAGCGGAACACCTGGATTCAATTCCCAGCAGGAGGTATTTAGGAAATTGCAATTTGCTACTTTGTCTGATTTTGGACTGGTGGGTGATTTCGGCTTTGGCTAGTTACCTCCAGTACAGACATGCTGCCAAGCAAAATAACTGCGTTTCCGTAAGATGCAGGAGATAGCCTCCATCTTAGACTGTATCATCATTGAGTACTCTCTACTTCTTTCTGTTCTCGATGACGCTGATGCAAGCTATTCTAATCCCACCAAGGAGTATTTGAACAAGCTTGAGCGACTGCAAAATTTCTTACTTTTTAGAACATATGAATATATTTGTAAGTCTGTTTTGAAGGCGGTTCTTTTTTTGTTAAAATCTGAAGTAAACTAACAAATTTGTCTCAAGATATGTACACCTAAAACGCGTTTTATATATGAGATAACACCGTTAAAATGAAACGGCTTTAAAAAGCTAAATTTACATTAATATCGCCACACCCGGGATCGAACCCGAAACCTTTATATCACCGCTTCACACATAATTCAACTTTCAAATATTGCAATGCAGCAACAAACGTAAGGTCTTTGGCATTTGATTACAGACAGTTATAGATTTTGCCAAAAATCACACTCTTACTGTAAGCCGCTGAGGAGTTCCATTGATCTTCATATTTAACTACGACTGACACTTGATCATACTGAAGTTACGGTAGGCGACTCAAATATCTGGATAGCTTATAAAAGATTCTGCTGAGTATCGTTGATTTGCTCCTAAGAATTGAAGAGTTCCGTCACTTGGTCATGGATTCCATCATCAGAACCTTACCAAACTATCACAAAACAACCCCTGAAGTATATCCTTTCTAATAAAACAAGAATCATTGAAATCGATTAGCGTGATCTTGAGTTATTCGTCCATTTGTAGCGCACATGCTTGCGCAAATTTAAGACTTATCCGGTTTTGTCATGGATGCCATCATCAGAACTGGTTTTAAAAAAAATGACGACCATATGACGAGCACCACCTTTCATTTAAAAAAAATCATCAAGATCGGTCCACCCAATCGGGAGATATGAGGTAACAAACATTAAAAAAAAATCAGACGAATTGATAACCTCCTCCTTTTTTTGAAGTCGGTTAAAAAAGGGTCACCTTGCTTCAAAGTTAAGGTAGAAGAAAAAATATATTCATGGATAATTCAAAAGTGTATTTAGCTTTATATTTGTTGGAATTCGATTTCTATTAATTTTGAAATATTAGGATTTTCAAATTTCCCATCGTTTTTTGTCGAGTGTGGAATTGAGCGACAACAAAACATTTTCCTTTTATAGCAGCAAATACTTCTGACATGCAATTCCCTTAAAATTTCCTCGTGAAATGCAAGGAAATAGATTTTCCTTCTCAACTTTTAGCCAATTTCATTCATAAAAGAAAACGACAGCATTTGAAAGGGGTTATTTCAGGTGATAACTATTACATTTCCAATTGCTAGAACTTTAAATTTCCGGTTGTTTGTTATCTACGAAGTGTCAAACTGTGTGATGATAAAATATTACCTTTTGATGCTGTAAGCTTTCAAATAGTTCTGACGTTTTATTCCTGGCGAGGATTTTCCCTTTGAAATAAGGAAATTAACTTTAGTTCACCGTTTAATATTTTATCTTACTAATATTGGAAAATTCTTAGATATTTTTATACGAAATACGTTTCCCTGTTAATTACAAATATTTATATTACATGTTTATATTAGTTAACCTGAGAAGAAAATATAAACACTTCTTTAAATTTCTGGACTGACATGACAACCTTCAGATACGTCTGTCCTATCGTTCCCTTCTCTTCTTTCTTTCCCACAGTTAGTATTATCCAAAACATATTTACGTACTTCTGTCACTATATCTTTACGGAGATTATTAGTCACATTACTGTTCTCTTATAGCTTCATCCAAGAAATATAAACACAACAGTCTAACCTTCTAGCACTATTTTCTGTCCATTCAATCTTTTCCTTGGTCTTGCATACTTTTATTAATCTTTCTTGCAGGATAGCAGGTACCCAACTACATCGCATATTGTCCCATGTAATCCACATAACTACTAATCTTTAAATACTTTTGCAAGGACTTCTTGTAAAATAGCTGGTTGCTGACCGCATCCTAGAAAGATATATAAAATCTGATGGAACAACTTTCCATTTATAGGCAGTTGAGGAACTAGTAGATACAGATTATTCAGAGAAATAGCGAGCTAGAATCTTTGGCATCCACGTAAGTATCTCTTAATAGAAAGTCATTTACATGATTGAACATACATACATAGCATCACGCCTCATTCCCATATGGGTAGGCAGAGACAACATCCTTCCACTTGCCACGATCCTTGCATATTTCCTTCGCTTCTTTCATTCTCATTAAACCTTTCATACAAGTTCGTGGGTTTAGAGTACTCTTGACCTGGCCCTTATTTAAAATGTCCTGGATTTGGTCCATGAACGTTCGCCTTGGTCTCCCCTTCCAACTTTCGCATTCACTCTTGACTCATAAATCCTTTTTGTCAGTCTCCTTTCATTCATTCTCTCTACATGCCCAAACCATCTAAGCATACCTTTCTCAATTTTAGTCACTACGTCTTCTTTTATACCACAACGTTCTCTTATCACACTATTTCTTACTCTGTCACTCTGTTTTAATCCACTCATGCTTCTCAACGCTCTTATCTCTACCGCATTCATTTTATTTTGGTCATTCTTTTGCCATACCCAACTTTCACTGGCATACATAAGTGTTGGCACCAACACTCCAGCATGCTCAGCTAGTCCAGCCCTTTGAGACACCATCTGTCTATTCATAAACGCGTGCAGAGCACCAAGTACCATATTCCCTGCATTTACGCTCTTTCAATGTCACTTTCACATGTTCCATCTTTTGTAAATTTAGATCCCAATTATACAAATTCTTTCACCTCTTCCGCTCGTTCCCCATCTATCAAAATATTGCCATTCATCGCCAACCATGCCATGCCATGATTGAATACGTTTCTAAATCCTTCGTTCTGTTTTTAGATGAAGGGAATCATCGCGAGGAAAAGTGCACATGTCGAGAGCCATGTGATAGGTCGTGGGACCTTAGTATTCTCCTACTTAATCCTTCTTTAGTTGTGTAAACATTGCAATGTAGTGAAACCTTTTAAGCGTATATTAATAATATAGTCATTGTCAAAGCGGAATGCGTTGACCGTGTATATCATAATATCAATTGGCAATGTTTCTGTCAGCGGTTAACGCTTCAAAGGTATCAAAGTGAAAACCACGCGTCAGTTGGCCTTCGATATTAAATGAACGAATGAATGAATCCTTTTAATGTACAGTTTATTTCCACGTATCCAAAATACGGTTAAAATATTCGATTGGAATTCTGACTAGTTGGATCCAATCAACATCAACGTACCCAGATGTACAATACGTACAATGATTGCAACGACATTGACATTTTTCACGATAACCCAGTTAGTAGGGGTGTGCGAATAATTCTAACTTACCAATTATTCGTTCGGAATCGAATGTTAATTAATGAACTATTCGACTCGAGTGTCGAATCGAATAGTTCATTAATTCGAATAATTTGAAAGTTCTCGAATAATTCGAATTTTTTCCAAAATATTCGTAAACTACTAATATATTAGCGAATTTTCGAGTATATTCAATTCAGGGTCTCATATGTTTACTCTTTATGTGCCTCTCTGACTAACGAAGGTTGGCAGTCAGTTGACCATATTTAACTTTGTCCCTCGTGAAGCTAAATAGTTGAGTGGCATTCGCGATCCCGGTCCACTCCCTGATGGTGCGCAACCAGGACTTCTTCTTGCGGCCAATACGCCTCTTGCCAGCCACTTTACCCATCATTATTAGTTGTAAGAATCATGTGTCAGAACATGCCCCAGATACACAACCTTCTTCTTTTTGACGGTCTTCCAAAGTTCCCGCTGACAATCCACCCAAAGACCTCTTCGTTGGCAACTTTATGGGTCCAGCTGATTTTGAGCATGCGTCGGTAGGCCCACATCTCAAATCATGCTTCTATACGTTTTCTTCTATAGAAGTATATATATATATATATACAATCCTGAAGTGGCAATGGGCGGGGCACATAGTCCGACGGACCGATGGACGTTGGGGCACGAAGGTGCTGGAGTGGAGCGGGCGGCGCAATGTAGGAAGACCCCCCATAAGATGGACCGACGACATAAAGAGGGTCGACGGTAGCCGCTGGATCCAGGCGGCTACCGGCAAGATCGGGCCTTGTGGACGTGAGACCTATGTCCACCAGTGGACGTCCATCGTTTGAAGCGACGACGGCGACGACGATACGTTTTATTAAAACCATGAAATATATTAACGCAAATAGAACGACTATTATAGTTTTTTTTATTTTATTTAAAAGAGAATGAAATAACAGGAATGATATCGCAGCAAATACATTTGAAAATTTGCTACAACTATTTTATAAATAATAAATACGATTCTGAATCGGGTGATAACGAAGTACGTTTGTCAGATACAATGGAAAATAATCATTCACTTCAGCCGACTTTGCATACACGATTTATATTATTTTTAACCGACTTCAAAAAGGAGGAGGCTATCAATTCGTCTGTATTTTTTCTATGTTCGTTATCTCATATCTTCCGACTGGGTGAACCAATCTTGATGATTTTTTTCATTTACGAATACCTTTTGTAGTCTATTTTAAACAAATGAAATGCCTCATATTGACTTTACTACGGTAATTATATAACGACGTGTCAATTAATAGACATATCAAACGGTAATAAAACCGAGCGAATTGATAGACAATAAAAGACGGACCGCTATAAATACATTAAAAACTAACGCATTTTTTATTATATAAATTAATCCTGGTTCTTGTTAAATATATGCAATGAATATCCCTCTCTGTTTACTTTACAACGTGCTTAGTTGTATATTAGGTGTCTCAAGAGAAATTTAATATTTAGCTTACTGCGTGAACGCAACGTGTACAAGGGGCGCGGGGGTTATGTCAATCAGTAGCCTTGCTTTAAGAAATTCAGTCGCTATGAATACATATGCACCTTATCTGGAAGCTCAGCAGGGCGATGGAATGAGCTATGCTCGGAGTATCTCTTCGGGATCAAATCCGAAACGAAAAGATTCGCAGAAGAACAAGAGTTACCGACGTAGCTCGAAGATTCGCCGAGCTAAAGTGGCGATGTGTAGGGCACATAGCTAGGTAAACCGATGGACGTTAGGGTCCGAAGGTACTGGAGTGGTGGCCACGTACCGGTAAGCACAGCGTTAGTAGACCCCCCACCAGATGGATAGTTGACCTGAAAAGGGTCGCCGGAAGCCGATGGTTACAAACCAAACAAGACCTATGTCCAGCAATGGACGTCCCTCGGTTGAGATGATGTTGATGATGAATACATATACATATACATATACATCAGAAACCCCTACATTCCTCTAAAGTGATCGGATAGACTTGATGCCGGTGCGAGGAATTATTTGACCCTTACTTTTTTGAAGACGAAAGGGGGTGTGGAGTTACAATGAATTCAGAGCGTTATGCGGAGATATTAGACAACTTCCTCTTACCTGAACTGCAAAACTGATCTCCCGGAGAGTGTCATAAATTGGCCTCCACGCAGTCCAGATTTAAGCTTTATCGGACTTATGGAGTTATCTTAAATGCAAAGATTGCGCCAATAAACCGACTTCACTGGCACATTTGAAAGAAAATATCCGTCACGAAATAGCAGATATCCTTGATTCCACCTACCGAATCGTCATAAATCATTTTAAGTAAGTAGCAGCCCATTAACGTCCCACTGCTGAGCACAGGCCTCCTCGCTCATATGAGAGAGAGTTTTAAGAGTATAGACTCACCACGCTGCTCCACTGCGGATTGGCCGGCATAGTACACAAGTGTACTCTCTATTCCTTCACTCTCATAGTTTGACGTGACGTCTATCCGACACGACCGGGGAGAGAGATCAGGTGCGGGACCGACGGCTTAACGTGCTCTCCGAGGCACGGGGGTGGATCACACAGCCAAATTTTTCCCAACTTCGGGCAAACATTGAGATAATCTTAATAGAAAACTCAATAGCGATTTCGAATTGGCTCGAACCTAGTACCTCATCTCTGTAGTTGAACATGCTAACCACTAGACCAATGAGGCAGTCCATTTTACTGTTCGATTAAATGAGTACATTTAGACGATATTATTTTAAGAAATAAATCCCCAAAAAGTAAGTTTCAATTATTATTAAAAAAAATTCTATATACGGCTTCCTTATTTTTTAATCGACCTACTATTTATTTAATTTCTTTTGAGACACTCTGATAATTATAAAATCTAACAAGCTAACTGTAAGATTTCACTGAAAATAAAACACATTCATGAAATCTCAATTGAGTAACTAATTTTTAAGGGATTTGTACAAAATCCTGTAATAAGAAAATAGATTAACCTCACCTCTTTTATACATATACAAGCATTTACAACTGACTTATTTACATCGAAATCTCCTAAACTATAGGTCCTATTTACTTGAAATTCGGCATAGCTATTCCTATCGCAACGCAGACGTTCACTAAGAATGGATTTCCTCATATTAACTCAATTAACCAGTTTTAATACCTTCAGGTACTAATACTACTACTACCTCCCTACTTCTCAAAGGGCTAGACTGGCAGTGCATGCTGGATTGTTGGTGCCAACACTTCTGTATGGTAGTGAAAGTTGGGTATGGCAGAAGAATCACAAAAGAAAAATAAATGCGGTAGAGATGAGAGCGTTGAGAAGCATGAGTGGATTAAAACTGAGTGACAGAGTAAGAAATAGTGTGATAAGAGAACGTTGTGGTATAAAAGAAGACGTAGTGACTAAAATTGAGAAAGGTATGCTTAGATGGTTTGGGCATGTAGAGAGAATGAATGAAAGGAGACTGACAAAAAGGATTTATGAGTCAAGAGTGAATGCGAAAGTTGGAAGGGGAAGACCGAGGCGAACGTTCCTGGACCAAATCCAGGACATTTTAAATAACGGCCAGGTCAAGAGTACTCTAAACCGACGAACTTGTATGAAAGGTTTAATGAGAATGAAAGAAGCGAAGGAGATATGCAAGGATCGTGGCAAGTGGAAGGATGTTGTCTCTGCCTACCCCGAAGGGAATGAGGCGTGATGCTATGTATGTACTACCTTCAGATTTGTTTCACAATCCTATGGTTTAAATCAAACTTTAATGAGACTTTCTTTATTTTTGAAGTGGAAACTTCTTTAACGTCTTTCTGATTAGAACGATGAAACGAAAAAGCGACAGTAAAAACAGACAGACATAAATTAATGAGATTGAACTTTGGAGACAATGAGATCGTAGTTAGCAGTGTTTTTACACAAGACTCCTTCATTTTTTAGAATAATCGATTATATATGCAATATATTTGTTAACGTTTCGTTTTATATGGAGCTTAATGAAGTTACCCGTTGACTTTAATTGCATATTGATTCCCCGAGCATATTCAACACTGCAATCTGTCCACCTCTTCATCAAAATATGGAAATTGCAAATCCTTACGAAGTATTTGACGTTGCGATGGAGTATTTATCACATAGTTCTGTAAAGAACCGTTTTAATTAAAAATTTGCTACACAGGCAAAGAAAACAAATTAAACAGACATTGTGTTATTAAAATTTGTTGAAAAAAATTGCGTGCGAACAAAGTACATACGTCATGAGTTTAATACTAAGTTATTAACTGAAAACCAATGTGACACAAGTGATAGAGCACTATTTAGTAAGGTTTGTTATTTTACAACCTTGAAGGTAAAGCTTTCACAAACTTTGAATCAGTGGCCTAAAAAATTAATTTCAAGCCTCTAAATCTAAAAATGACGATACTTCTTTCTATAACGATTCATTTTGCATTAAAAGTAGCCTATATCCTTTCTCAGATTCTAGACTATCTGTGAACCAAATTTTATTTAATTCGGTTCAGCAGTTTTGTCTTGAAAGCGACAGATAGAGTTATTTTCACATTTATAACATTAAGTAAGGATCTACACACAATTATTATTATAAATTATTCAAGAGCTATTGACTCTTTTATTTAAAAAAGTGAATGCACCTGCATTCACTTTTTTAAATATAACTTAAGAAACAACAGTATAACTTAAGAAATAAAAAATAAAATTGTTGTGAATTCTAGTAGGCTTTCAAGGTTAACTGTATAAGCTTCTACAACAAGCTCCCAGAAGAAGTTACAAAGATGTCTCTGAGTAAATTTAAATCTTTCATTAAAAGAAAGCTAATAGAGAAAATATTTTTTAATTTGAAGGAATACTTAGAAGACAAAAGGGCGTGGGAGTGGATGTATTGCTCTATATATATCTTGATATAAAGAAGTTACACCTGACTAAGTTTGCTGTGGGCTCTTCTCAGATCAGGGCGGGAAGGAACCCTCGTAACTTTAGATTGTAAGTCGTTGTTTAATGTTATCATCAGTCATTTAAATAATATATGGAAAAAACGATATTTGACGATTCAAAAGTATATTTACCCTTTACTGACTATAGCTCCTAGCTCTGAAAATACCGATACTTCCATCCTTCACAATTGATTTTCGGGATTTAAAAGTAGCCTATGTCTTTTGTCAAGTTTTACTGACTATCTGTGGTCCAAATTTCAGTCAAAAGGCGCGTCAGACAGAGATACCTCCGCATTTATAATAACAGCAACTGGGTGACAAATTAATAAAGTTTATTTATATTTTGTTCAACAGTGGACCTGTCCTGATGTGCCAGCAATCAGCTGGGAAATGTGGGCATATATAATTGCCGCTACACGCGGGGATTCGCGCCACACCGTGCAAAAACGACCAGTCCCGGACAATTCAGACGACCACCTTTACATGTAAGTAGTGAGAGTTCTTATCTAAAATAATATTATATAGAGGAAACATTTGTGTCTTTGTTTGTGTCGGATTTAAAAGAGGGTAGGCCGGACATCGGAAGAAAAATATTTTAAGAAAAATATTTAAACTGTCTCGGCTCCTTTTATAGCACCCCTAGTGCGGCCTCGGATCGTGTCGGTCTGCGTACCGACCGCACGTGTTATTACAGTCTTTTTTATTTAACTATCCAACAGCTTAAGGAACAAACGTCTACTTCCGTTATATGTATGTTTGTTACGTTTTCACACAAAAACTACAGGACCAATTTCAAAAGTTTTTTCACCATTAGAATACTGCATTTTCACTGAGCGATGATACCACTTTTTCAAAAAATAAGGATGCCTATGAAAAAACTTCGGCAAAGTCATCCACATTCAAAGTGCGCCAGGGTTGCGTCATATCTCCCATTCTATTCAACATCTATGGGGAATATATTATGCGCAAAACGCTGGATGAATGGAAGGATGGTGTAAGAATTGGTGGCACGCGGATCTCCAATCTTCGCTATGCGGATGACACTACCCTATTGACAGCTATAGTGACAGAAATAGCAGAGTTTCTACACTGTCTGGAAACAGTTAGCTTGGAGATGGTCCTCAAAATTAATAAAGCTAAAACTAAAATCATTATCGTGGATAGATGTGATTCATCACATAGTGTGCATATGCTGACCGGATACGACAAATTTCGAACAGGAGTGGGTCGGACCTTGAAATCAGACAACGCATAGGCAAGGCGAAGTCTGCAATGAGTCAGCTAGAGAAGATCTGGAAGAACCGGAACATATTAAAGAGGACAAAAATATACATTGTTAGGACTCAGGTCTTCTCGATTTTTATATTGGAAGAGCTAAAGGTAACTCAAAAGTTTTCCGCGATAGGTCCAAAGCGCATCCTATAGTTCTTTGGACATATCGCGTGAAGGCCAAGAGATAACCTAAAGAAACTCATATAGACCGGAAAGATGGAAGGCAAATGACCCAGAGGCCGAAGTCCGAAGCGATAGTTCGATCAGGTAGCGGAACAGCTGGATACCAAAGCCAGTCAGGCCATCAACATCGCTACCGATCACCAAAGATGGCACAGCTTGCTTCGTCGGAAACATCACAATGCTCAGCAGTGGGCAATGACCAGAGGAGGATGATCTTATTCAAGGTGTAAAGCAAAAAATCTGTCGTCGGGTGCGATGCGAAAAGTATTGAAGATGGAACAAAAAAATGTTCTGCAATATTATAGAACGTTTTAATATCTATAAAAAGTCCCGGATACTATATGTCCAACTACTGTAGCTATGCCACTGTAACTACTTTTTTACATTTAAAACAATTAGTAAAAGTACAGACAATAATCAAACCATATTTTTCATATATCTGTATTAATCCTTATCCTATTAAATAATTTATTAAAGAACGTTTTAATACCTGTGAAATACTATTGGAATTATTAAAATCGGACATTCCATTCAAAAGAAGAAGAAAATATCTTTATTTATACATTATGCCACACATCACAATATATTTTAGTACATTGTATAATACCCTGCGATGTGTGGCATAACCTAGAAAATGGACCCAGCTCAGTATTTATGCTACACAGTCTGGAGACCATGTAGCCCTGATTTTCAGCTGGATCCCTTGCCCAGGTGCCGCCACGAACGCAGCCCGATACAATTTAATCTATCCTTATATACTATCTAAAGCTACAGGACCTTATAAAAATGTTGGAAAATTAATAATAATATATACTAATTTACATAAGGATATAAAGAATTTCAAAATCTCAATCTATCTCTATTAATTAACGTATGCCGAGTCCGAGACAATAAAGTATTACAAATAAATTTCTTCTCTAATATTATAAAATAAAGTTTACCATTTTTTATTTTTAACAATTTATTATTATCAAGCTAAAACCACTCTACCGATTTCATAAATTATATATATATATATCGGGTTCTGGTCTTCCATCGTTTAAATAAAGACACAGTCAATTTTCACAGAGATTATTTAGTTGTTGCTGTTAGCCCTACTGGCTTTTACAGCGTAACCGAGAGAGGGGCGAGCGCAGAAGCTCTGCCGAGGGGTGGGCCCGTAGATAGGCCCAGCTGCGTCGGGGGAAAACGTTGCTCTAAGGGCGCCTCCTGCGAGGCTCGGACCTAGGCTTAGAGCAACGTTTGCTGCTGCTGAAAAAGACAATCGGACAGGTGCTTAATCTTGACGCCCATGGGTCCGCGACTGGTGGCCGCGGCCGGGGTGCGTCAGATAGCGGGGACCTCGTCTTCGCCGGCGAAGACGCTGTGTGTGTGTGTTTGTGTACGGGGCGTTGTCAATAGTAATCTGGTCGTCTGGATCGTCAAGGACGTGTTTGGGCCGCCTCTTCCTAGGCAAAATGCCCGCCAGTCTAATGCAAGCTCTTTTATACTAATTTCTGCGAGTGGGAGTAGTTTGAATGTTGGTAGATGTTTGTTGCTAGCTCGCTGCACACCTTGTTACCAACATTAAAAAACGAACCGTAACCTTTTTAAAATATTATTTTATTTTATATATACTATCAAGTGCGTTACCCAATGACTTATCGTTACGTGAGATCACAGTCTACCTAACAGGGGCAAAGTGACGAGGTTATACTCCTATTGAACCAAGTAATTGTTTCAGGTACCGTGACGGTAAAGTGTTCACTTTACCGACTACTTCGGGGTCGCGTCCGGGCACTTCAAGGATGCCCGCGCAAGAGTTGAAGGCGTATCCCAAGAAGGTCATCTCTCCCAAACCCCGGAGGACAATCAATTTACGCCGCAGCATTAATAAGCTTGAAGAAGGCATTGAGCCATTTGAAGAGGTAAATTCTCATTTTCTTTATTACTTTTATCTCACCTGGCGAACCACACCTTATACCTTAAGATTTCTACGCAAAAGCAGTTTTGTTGCCCCTCTTTTTTTATTGCTGACAGTTTAGCGCTTAACGAAATGCGGTAAGGGATACCGCATTTCCTTCTAGTGACCCCAATGATGCCATCATTGAGGACCTACAATTCAATGGGTTGAAGCATATAGCTCATATGTGCATCTTCTGCCGCTCAGCCTCCTCCGATGGCGACAGAAGGCATCAGCCACTTGCTTCCTTAGCCTCTCATTTGCTTCCATTGCCATTCAAGGCGAATGTCCGTCATCCAACTTCACTGGCGAGCATTACACCAATTGTACTCTCCAGCGAAAGATTTCCTCTAACCAGTGACAACAAGATATCTCGCTCGGGGGCTTTTGCTATATACTCCAGAGTATGGTGCACCATGTTAGACGGGCTTTTCCTCACGGCCACCGATTTGATGCAGGTACTTGTCGAAGCAACAATGACTGGTCAGCATCTGCATCATTCGGTATGGAAACCAATTGTTGAGGTAAAGTTAGATCGTCGAAATTGTAGATTTCATCATAATCAGGTCCACAATTTGGCATCGAAAATAAACAACTAAAAGATTAATTTTAAAAGAACTGAACGTATTGTATAACTTTTATAAGTACCTATATCGTGTTCTTTTTAGTAATATATATTTTCAGTATCCGCCGCTTTATCCCATCACAGCATGCCGTAAGACATAATGCTATGAAAATAAGCGATATGAACCATTTTAGCGGTTTCAACATCAAATATACAAAACCACCCTTGAATATCGCTCAATCCATTACAGTCTTCGTTCCGGACACGTTCCTTTGAATAAGTTTGCCTTTTTAATGGGCAAAACATCTCCCAATTGTGTAATATGAGAGGTTGTGGAGGATTTGTACCATATTCTAATGGAATGTGCCCGGAATGGGGGCGACATACCTTCATCAGCGAATACAGCGAGATTCATTAGGTTGGTGGACTTAAAATACTCCTGCAGGATCCATTGTCAAGGGAATTTAGAAAATCGATACACTTTTTTAAGTATGGTACGTTATACTTAACAGAATGACATAATCGCAAACGATTAACATACACATACATAGCATCAAGCCTCATTCCCATAGGGGTAGACAGAGACAACATCCTTCCACTTGCCACGATCCTTGCATATCTCCTTCACTTCTTCCATTCTCATTAAACCTTTCATACAAGCGTTTTAGAGTACTATTGACCTGGCCCTTATTTCAAATGTCCTGAATTTGGTTCAGGAACGTTCGCCTTGGTCTTCCCCTTCCAACTTTCCCATTCACTCTTGACTCATAAATCCTTTTTGTCAGTCTCCTTTCATTCATTCTCTCTACATGCCCAAACCATCTAAGCATACCTTTCTCAATTTTAGTCACTACGTCTTCTTTTATACCACAACGTTCTCTTATCACACTATTTCTCACTCTGTCACTCAGTTTTAATCCACTCATGCTTCTCAACGCTCTCATCTCTACCACATTTATATTACTTTTGTGATTCTTCTGCCATATCAAACTTTCAGTACCATACATAAGTGTTGGCACCAACATTCCTGCATGCACTCACAGTCTGGCCTTTTGAAACACCATCTGGCTATTCATAAAGGCGTTCTTTCAATATCACTTTCACATGTTCCATCTTTTGTAAGTTTAGATCCCAAGTATATAAATTCTTTCACCTCTTCCACTTGTTCCCCATCCAAACGATTAAGCTCTTTAAAATAAGATTTAAACAAAAAAGATGCTGCCCTATTAAATGATAAGTGTTCATTGGTGATTTATTTAAGAAAATTGTGTATAAGAACATGAGGTAGTCCAGAGTAATGTTGAAGTAAATATAAGTTTGAAAGCATACGTAAATACGTATTCGTAGGCAGACGTGACGCGTGAGGCGACGTCAAAGAATATACAACTAGCTGGGGATCTTAGGTAGAAACAAATATTTAATAGCAGCTATTTAAAGTCCCACTGGCAGGGCACAGGCCTACTAACTCACAAAGAAACATAGACCACGTGCTCCACATAACCCAGAATTACTTCTCGGATGTGCAGGTGCTCAAATTCCAGTTATTTATTGCATATTGTGTAAAATTGTCATATAACATGTCACAAAACTACAATTAAAGAAAAGTTGAGTGTTGTCAGTCTTATCGTTCCGATTGTATCTGACTGAAACTTAAAATCTGCTGAACAGATTTCCACTTGGTTTCATCAACTCTAGACCTACTTTGAGTACGTGTTTTTTTTTCCAGTTAAATCTAATACACTTATTCGATACATTAATGGTCTTACGTAAGACAAAAAATAAAAAGCAAAAAGTGCGGACAAAGTACACATGCCAGAAGTGAAACTTCTTTAGCAAACTAATTTTTAAGTCTTGTTTATATTTAAACAACTGTAGAACTTTAGATGTCTGAGACATAGAGGGAGGGAAATTAAGTGTGTCGCAAGTTAATACAAATAAATTATTAAAATCTCAAATGACGCATTAAATATTGTTCTTGAATTCATAATTTAACGTATAATAATATTATTAAAGTTATCGATTTCGATATAGTGGGCGATAGTCTGCCAATATTTAAAAACAAATTTAAAAAATTCTTCTTTGCCCAATACTAGCTTCATCTTTCTCAGCTTCCTTTTACTTTATATTCTTTAGTTGGTCACTTTTGAATAATTAAATGTTTAAGTTAGTTGTCGTTGTAGATTTAGTCATGTTTCTGTTTTTCACTCTATGTAATATGTCATTTTTTTCCCCCTTTAGAGTAATTTTATTATATAAGCATGATGAGGCTACCAGTAAGTTGGTTTACTTCTATTTCTAAAACATGTTTTCTTTAAGTTTTATTTGTAATTTACTTTTAGATGTATCCTGTTGGTGCCCTTTTTTTAATTAAATGAATATATTTTATGAAATATAGTATATTAAATGATTAAATGACGAGTGGAAAATTAAAATGCCAAATGTTATTTGTAAACATTAAAACTACCTTCCCTTCAATCGAATTAGTATATAAACCCGTTTCATCCATAAATATTTTACTCTCATGCGTTGGTTTTAAAATTGTTCATATATGCATATCGTCAGAACAATTTAATGAACCAGACCATCTATATAACCTTAATCGTGAAAATAAAGAATTATTTGAGCCTGAGGCTTAGTTACTACCTCACCAGCAAAGACGTCCCACAAAACAATACCGCTGTTTAGAAACCATAACAATTAAAATTTCCAAGTTGGCCAGCTCACATCTTAGACTATATCATCATGTTCCTTACGTAACATCACAGTCAAGCCCTAACAAAAATATAATAAAACAAATACCTGTAACATTTGCTGCATCTGAATTAACGAATACATTTTAATAATCTATGTTTCATTATACAAAACGGCGACATTCAGGGGGATGTTTTGTTTAGTCATTAATCGATAATAATGCCTTTTGATTGAAATTATCTAAACCAAGTCAGACTCAAGCTGATATCTATTTATCATATAACTACTAATGCCTTGCGGTTTCACTCGCTTCGATACGAATTTCGTGGCAATGGAAAGTCTGCTAAGTCGGACTTGATTTTTCTTCTTTTTTTTATTGAAACGTTCTTTAGTAAAATCAAAGTATATAAATTTGTCAAAGAAGTTTCACTTCTGACATGTGTACTTTATACGCACGCGCGTTTTATTTAGCTTACGTAAGACCATTAATGCATCGAATAACTGTATTAGATTTAACTGTAAAAAAATGTCTACATCACTGAAAGCACAAATTTTTTATATAGTTACAACTAAATTACGATAAATAAGGTGATAGTAGAGCATGTGAGCCCCTTCATCAGCTCACACTTGCGAAGATTGCCTGTTCAGAATCGAATTAAAATGCCACCCACATTCTTGATCCAACTTGTCACCAGATGCGATCGAACTGTTGTTCAGCAGGAACGTTTACGCCGAATTGGTTTGCGACTGGCAAACGTGCACTACTGTGACAAGCAAACGACGTTGGTTGTCTCTTTATTCGTAAATAAAGGCATCCTATGATTGGCGTTCTATTATTTGCCAATCATAGGGTTTACATTAATTGCACAAATAACTTTATTCTTGGAAATGACAATCATACAAATATGGTATTATTATATAAACATTCCTTATACGATTTTACTAATTTATATATATTGATTCTAACGAAAGATTGTAAACAATATTAACTTTAAATTAGACAAAAATATACTATTTTTAAATTAAGGAGGAAAGTCGCGAATAATCTGTGTGTCACAAAGCTCTTCCTTCCTCCAACCTTGAGTTGTCAAGTATTCAAGCCCCCTTCCCCCCTTTCCCGGGGTTGACTGGACGCGGTGACAAATTATTCAATGATGAATTCGCGTAAAATACCCACTTTCACGAAATAATATGAATGTCCCCGTTACATCTTTTGAGTTATTAGAAAAAATGTTTGCACATATCTCTGGAGGAAGTGCAACTTCTTGAATATAATTTCGTTTTTTGTTGTAATTAGGTTTTGATCAATTTTTTTCGTTATAAATGGGAAGAACATACATAAGTTTGACAACAATAAGCTTGTTGCAGAAATATCGATATATCGATTTTATTTTTTTCAATGTATCGATATTTTGGAGCGATATTTAATGCTATGATATCGATATAAAATTCAAAGTATCGAAAGGCATGAAAATCGATATTTTTTATAGAATAAAAAATCCTAAGAAGCAATACTTTTTGTACTCCCTTCGTTGTTACAAATTATATTTAATGTGTTTTTTAGTTTTGGTCAACTGGTTTTGTCGTAGTAAAAATTTGATTTTAAGTTGACAACCTAATCTGTCAATTTCAACTTTAACTGCCCGTTCGTATTGTATCCCGATGTATCGATATATCGATATTTTTTAATAAAAATATTTATATCGATTTTGTTATTTAAATGATATATATGTCGGAGTGCAAGAATCTGTGGATCGCTGGTTCGTGTGTAATAGTCTGTGGAACGCGCCATCTTTGTATCGGCGTGGGGTCAGAGTCAATAAGTGGCAGTCCGGCCCGTCTCTCGGCAGTTCTCGAGCGGCGGTCGGCCGGAGTGGTCGACTATTGAAAC
>JACTOM010000148.1:331013-405995 GCA_015832385.1 Elymnias hypermnestra
AGTATCATTTAAGACACCATAATAAGCTGGAGTCGAACCCCAACCTCTCCTAGTGAAAGGTAGGATCGCAACACCAACTGTAGGCATGCCGAAGCACGCTCGTTCGAAATAGTCAAGATAAACTCAACTAATATGTGTATCGCCCCAGTAGTAATGTATGACATTTATTATTTTATTTATAATATTTATTTGTAATTTAAATATTGTTTTAATATTTAAATTCGGTCCCTCTATTCGCTAGGCGCATAATCTCATACAATACATGCAGTCATACATTCGCGACATCTCCGTGCCGCGTCGCTTCGCGCCGCTCACCACTCCCTATATATGCGCGGAGGCTGTCGTGACGATCCGCGCGGTTCAATACACGAACGCGCCCCGTCTATACGTGAATCCGACTTTAATGATATTTTGTAATTATTTGTTGAATTTATCTTCTTATTATATTAATTTTATATTATGATTAATAAATAATATATTTTTATACTCTTTTTATAATATGTGTGAAAGTATGAAAAATCCATAAATATAATTATTTATGTACGGACGAGTCCGTTACAATACCCTCAAACTTAGTTCATCTCGAGAGTTGGCAAACGTGTGCATGAATTGTTTTGAAGTTTACGAAACTCCGAAGTTTCCACAACTATGGAACAAGATATTGGAAATGATGCATTAGTTACAGAACTAAATGTACTACCAAAATTGCACGAGAGAATTTACATTAATAGGGGAGTGGTACAAAATGACCCCGGAGGTAAAATGATTCCTCACTGTTTCACCAGCTTAACGGTACCATATTTGATTCTTTAGGGACGTTTTTGATACTATTTACATACACGAAATGTGGTAGGGCAGTGTGTAGTGTAGTGTGATGTATGTAAAAGCTCCATTTTAGGAAGAGGTTTTAAACATATATAATTTCTTCTTACTTATATAAACTTATATAACACTTTAATTATTTATAATTTTACTAATTTCAACACTTGCTATTAAAAAACACAACTGAACTGCCTCGTGTATCTTTACCAGAGTTTTATATGGCTTCCCTGGTGGGGCGAAACATCGGTAAAGATACACGAAAGAACGCTTCCGTTTCCTTTTAAACAATAATTGCAGTAAACTAATAATTGTACTACTTCCGCTTTAATATTTCACAATACATTTATAATTGCTAACATATGCGTGACGACATTATCAAGTGGAGATTCACCACTTGATAAGACTCGATAACACTATCAAAGTTATCTGAGATTTCGTCGAGGAAACCCTCCGAGATCGCAGTAATTATCGAGGCCCATCATCTTGATAAATTCAGAAGAAGAAGTATATATCAAAACACTCCCGCCAGTCCTGTGGAGATTACGCCTAGCCTGCACGAAGATCGAAAACCGCCAAATTAAAAGGCCAGTGGCCTCCCGACGCGCAGCCTTTGAGTAAAAGCGAGCCAGAAGACAGAAGCTGTGCGGACCGGAAGTCTGAAGACAACGGCATTGCTTTTAGCCGACATTGCCTCAGTCCGAAGACTGGGGTATTCATCGTCAAAGGCTGGTCCTTCGAAAAGATAGGGCAGAGTTTGATATATAATATCCCAGTCCGAAAAGTGGGATATATAGCGCCAAAATCTTCAGAAATTTAACAATGAAAATATGCCATTTAACCTTTAAGCCTGTTTGAAACAAAATAAACTGTTTGTTTGTATTGTTATGAATCAGCGAAATATATATTACTAGGTGAATCCGCGACTTCGTCTGCGTGGACAGTTTTTTGGGTAGCAATTTGATTAATTTAGGCAAATTGTTTTACAAATAAGGAAACATGACCATCTACTCGACAAAAGGAATATTCCTACCAAATTTCAAGTCTCTACGCCTTATAGTTCTAAAGATATTGATGAGTCAATAGTTAACACCCTCGCAACCCACCCTGTGAGTGAAATTTTGTAAAATCCGTACTTACATGACCTCTTCTCAGCAAAAGGAATATTCTTACGAAATTTCAAGTCTCTTCGCTTTATAGTCTAGAGATATTGATGAGTCAATAGTTAACACCCTCGCAACCCACCTTGTGGGTGAAATTTTGTAAAATCCGTACTTACCTGACTTCTACTCGGCAAAAAGAATATTCCTACCAAATTTCAAGCCTCTACGCCTCATGGTTCTAAAGATATTGATGAGTCAATAGTTAACACCCTCGCAATCCACCTTGTGGGTGAAATTTTATAAAATCCGTACTTACCTGACCTCTACTCAGCAAAAGGAATATTCCTAACAAATTTCAAGTCTCTTCGTTTTATAGTCTAGAGATATTAATGAGTCAATAGTTAACACCCCTGCAACCCACCTTGCAGGTGAAATTTTGTAAATACCGTTCTTGACTGATCTCTACGCAGCAAAAAGAATATTCCTACCAAATTTCAAGTCTATACTCTTTATGGTTCCAGAAATATCGTGATGAGTCAATAGATACCTGGATATCTCTATAATTCATAATAAACCGTCACAAAACATGATGAATGCGATCTATTCTATTCTAATTTTGTAATTGTTGCAAGATCATAAATTTAGGCAATACTTCAAAAAGGTTTGTTATAGATTTGAGTAAGTAACCCAAAATGGTTTATGGATTTCTACTCTTAACGAACATTAGAGGGTTTAATTAACTCTTTAAAAGGTTTAAGTTGTTAAAAATCCTTGGATCGCAACAGTTAGTTAAGGCAATGCATTTGAAAGGTTTATAGATGTGCCCCAAGGTGGCCTAGTAATACCATTCTTACTGTTTCATGTGGTTCTTTAAAAAGAATATATACTTTTTGAGTATTTAAAGTTTGTTTTGTAATATTCCTGTAAAACGTAAAGTCCTTGGTTCATAAAAGTTGATTAAGGCAATGCTTTTAAAAGGTTTATTAGAGATTGGAGTACCCCAAGGTGGTCTATAGGTTTACAAGCGAGTCGTAAATTTGTCAAAGGGAAGTCGGATCATCGCCTATTGTCTGCTCACCTTGAATACTTTACGTATTGAATTTTGAAGTCATTTACGGTTAGACATTGCGAGAGGTGGTCGTACCATTAGCGGCATGCTATCAGTGATCTACCAGTTAGTGGCGGTATCTTTTAATTGAAGTCAACGCGATTTCGTGACACAACCTCTTTACTAACAGATATAGATCTTCATTCGATCGTCCTAATGACTGTTTTTACTGCAATGTGAAAAACATAGACAAAAATGAGCCCCGTTTTCGCGATTCATAAAGTTCGTTTGGAAAACGCAATGGGACAGGTGAGTGAGCCTTCAATTTTCTGCATAAATTATATTAATTTTAAACATGCTTGATTATAATTGACTTGCACACTCGGCAACTTATCGATTTAGCTATTTAATTTTGCAAAAATTCCTTTATTACGACTTAGAAATCTAGCGTAGATTTCTACGGATCAATTTGTCGTCAAAATCGGTTCAACAGTTTGGTAGTATTCAAATTTTAGTTTTATTATTAACGATACAGTTATTGCCAAATTAACAATGTATCTTTGTTTATAAGACTTACCAGAAAAAAAATAGATATAATATACAATGGTAAACGAATTTCTGTTTAAAAGTACCGCTAATATCAGAAAACATGCTAGTTACTTCGTCTGTAAAGTATCACTATTCACGTCTCTAAGATATTTTGATTTTGGTTCGGCCGACTCCAGGATTTCAATCCTGGTCCTACTACTAGTTTAATGAAAAGTGGTCCCTTTTTATTTATATCCGCGGCAATAAGTCTACGTGAAAGACAACTCAGACGTTTACTAGTTAATGAAACCATCCTTGAGAGGGCGAGGCTACGCAAACCTGTGTATCTTAATTACTAGAAAAGGCTGTTTAAGATTGACACTGGTTTAAATATCTCACTGAGAACCAGCGCTGCAATCAACTGCAACATCCTGCTGAGACTTCATTTATTCAAGTTCCTCCTTTCTTCTTTTATATATCCTTCATTACTGATGGTTGTCTGGTCAGGTATGCCTTAGTGGCTGCATGGACAAGCTGTTTCCATTTCATTGTTCTCGGCTAGGTCTAGTGCAGTTGGAGTTGCAAATCTCGTAATTCTTTTTATTTGGCCGCATCCATGAGTATGTGAGCTATATCTTTGTCCTTTTCCTTGTCCTCCTACTATCAACAGTTTTTCCAAGTTATCTGGCTGTCCTCGGGCAATATAACTAACGTAGTTGAGTAAGCTTTGCTAGCAGGATCACTACCTATGCGCTAAAGGCTTGTGGTATTTCAGTATATTCGGTTCTGCCGTTTTCCAATTAAAAGATCTTCATTCTGAAAGTCTGGCCATGATCCCTGGAAGAAATTACCGAGCATTCTAGTCTACTTTTAAGCAGATCATATAAATATATGGTTATACTCGTAGACATATTTATATGATTTCAATCCTATTCTACTCCACCAGACGAAGATACCAACTTGGTTGGTCGGCCTTTTTCATAAAAATCGAAGTAGATTTTAATCGTCAGTTCATATCTCAGGATATATGATCTAATCCTGTTGGTAGACCTATAAACTATCACCAAAACATGACTGTTAATAATGGGACTCAAAAGCAATTCGACTCATAAGATTAGATCCACAACGTCCATAGGATAACCAGGGTTAACGACATAGTCCAAAAGCTTAAAGCTGAAGTGATAATAGGCAGGGTAATTGGAATACTAGGTCCAAGAAGTAAGATAAATAAGGTCGATGATATAAGTCAATACAGTCGTCGTCGTAGTGGTCACTTCAACCGATGGACGTCCACTGCTGGACATAGGTCTCACGTAATGACGTCCACAAGGCCCGATCTAGCGTCGCCTGGCTCCAGCGGCTACAGGTGACCCTCTTTATATCATCGGTCCACCTTATGGGAGGCCTGCCTACACTGCGCCGTCCAGTGCGGGGTCGCCATTCCAGCACCTTCCGGCCCCAACCTCCATCAGTTCGTCGGACTATGTGCCCCGTCCTTTGCCACTTCAGGTTCGCGATTCGTAGGACTATGTCGGTGACTCTGGTTCTACTACGGATCTCTTCATTTCTGATTCGATCACGTAGAGAAACTCCGAGCAAAGCCCTCTCCATCGCACCCTGAGTGATTCTAAGCTTCCGCATGAGGCCCATAGTCAGCGACCACGTCTCAGAACCGTAGGTCATCGCTGGCAACACGCACTTTTCGAAGACTTTGGTCTTCAGGCACTGAGGGATATCGGACGAAAATATCTGGCGTAGCTGCCCAACCGAGTTGGATTCGGCGGTTGACCTCTTTCTCGAAATTGGACCTACCTAGCTGGACTATACGTCCCAGGTATGTGTACTCGTCAACAATTTCGAGAGCTGAGTTCTCAACGATGACTGGGTGAGGCGGTACATGGATATTAGACATAATTTTCGTCTTATCCGTCAATACAGTGCGAGTCTGAAAAACAATATAAAGGTATGTAGGAGATTTCATTGACTGTACTAGGTCCAAGTAAGTAGTAAGTAAGTAAGTAAGTAGCAGCCCATTAACGTCCCACTGCTGGGCACAGGCCTCCTCACTCCAAGGAGTGAGGGTTTTAAGAGCATAGACCCACCACGCTGCTCCACTGCGGATTGGCAGGCATAGTACATAAGTGCACTCTTTATTCCTTCACTCTCATAGTCCGATGTGACGGGAATCTGACACGACCGGAGAGAGATCAGGCGCAGGACCGACGGCTTAACGTGCTCTCCGAGGCACGGGGGTGGATCACACCGCCAACTTCCTAACTTCGGGCAAATATTGAGAAAATCTTAATAGAAAACTCAATATTGATTTTTGAATTGGTCCGACCTGGGACTCGAACCCAGGACCTCATGTCTGTAGTCGAACATGCTAACCACTAGACCAATGACGCTATGTATGTATATGGCTGCAACCCTTATGTCGTGTTCCCTCTAAAGAAGGGAAAGTTAATAATTTGATACAATTTATTGTAAAGAAAATTGGACCTTCATGCATTGATATAAAGTACTTTTCTAAAATAACAAAGATAGTTGTTACTGTTAAATAATATCAATTATTATTATTGCTTTTTTGATTTTTTGTTATTTTAAAATGCACCTAAATCCAATGTGTTAAGGCTTCATTTTTGGTTAAAATTAATAAGTTTCCTATCGTTAGTTCCCGTTTATATGTTATCCATTTGTGTTCTTGATAGAATAAGAGACATCTCTGGTTTTGTTTTTCCTAATGTATTAGTGTCATTTGGTTTCTATATTTTCAGCATGCTTCTTTCCATATTATTAGGTAACCACAGGTCATCCAGGAGTTGAAGGTAGTCTTTTTCCATACTGCACTGTTTGCGAGTTTTTCATTATATCTTTTAATGACCCGTATTTTCTTCATGTTACATCTATCCAGTTTTGTATTTCCTTCACCGTAAGATTTTTTGGTGAAATATTTGCCCAAGGCGTCTATCTTTTTACTATAATGGATTAAACTATTATTGACGTGAATGATGTTCTTAGTTTAATAGTTTGCTGTTTTTCTACTAAAAGTTGTTTTAACATATCCTGCGTGTTTTTGGGGTTATTAGTTCTTTTTACACTTTGTTTTCGCGTTCGTTCACCCGAGCGTCAACTGATTGTGTGCCATAGTTGATTTTTCATTTAGCTGTACTGACATGATGGAGCGTAAATAATGCTAATGAAACGTTTTGAAAGCATAATCATTAAAGGTGTAATTAGTACTGTCGCCTGTCCTGAAACGCTGTAATTGTAACGCTGAATATAAATCACGCTGTAACCTATATTAATTAAAACGGTAAATAAATAGCAATTAAATCGTACAAGAGTCATGATGGTTTTTATCATGAGGTCACGTCACACACAATTGCAGAATAAATCATAATAAACTATATTTATATGTATAATATATACAGAGTTATATCTTAGTTGGCATCACTACTGAACTGCTGCTGATTCTAAATTATATTTTAGATTTGTATTGTTTACATTGGATATTACTTTTTAGTAATTTTATGGAATTATTTAAATGACGCTTCCTTTGTAATATATTTTTTAGTTTCTTTGAAATAAGTTCCCATCATTGGAGACCTAGTAAAACGGTGGTGTTTTTAAAATAATCTGTAGTAAATATTAATGCAAAGTAGAATCTCGAAGTAATATGGAAATCATATGGTTTTTTGACTAGTGTTTATGGGTTTTTATAAATGAAAACAATTGAGATTTACATATTGAGATATACATACATAGCATCACGTCTTCGGGGTAGACAGAGACCGCGTCCTTCCACTCGCCACATTCCTTGCATATATCCTTTGCTTCTTTTTTCTCATTAAACCTTTCATACAAGTTTCTTGGTTTAGAGTAATCTTGACCTGGCTCTTATTTAAAATGTCCAGGAACGTTCGCCTTGGTCTTCCCCTTCCAACTTTTGCATTCACTCTTGGCTCATAAATCCTTTTCGTCAGTCTCCTTTCATTCATACTCTCTACGTGCCCAAAACATCCGCGGATACCGTTCTCAATTTTTGTCACTACACCTTCTTTTAAACCACAACGTTTTCTTATCACACTATTTGATATTCTGTCACTCAGTTTCAATCCACTCATGCTTCTCAACGCTCTCATCTCTACCGCATTTATTTTACTTTTGTGNAAAGTGACGGAACTCTTCAATTCTTAGGAGCAAATCAACGATACTCGGCAGAATCTTCTATAAGCTATCCAGATATTTGAGTTGCCTCCCGTAAGGTCAAGTGCTAGCCGTAGTTAAATATGAAGACCAATGGAACTCCTCAACTGCTTACAGTAAGGGTGCGATTTATGGCAAAATATATAACTACCTGTAATCAAATGGCAATGACCTTACGTTTGTTGCTGCATTGTAATATTTGAAAAGTGAATTATGTGTGAAGCGGTGGTATAAGGTTTCGGGTTCGATCCCGGGTGTGGCGATATTAATGTAAATTTAACTTTGTAAAGTTGTTTCATTTAAACGGTGTTATCTCATATGAGAAACGCGTTTTAGGTGTACATATATTGAGACAAATTTGTTAGTTTACTTCAGATTCACTAAAAATCAAAAAATAAATATAAATTTTAACAAAAAAAGAACCGCCTTCAAAACAAACTTACAAATACATTAATATGCCCTAAAAAGTAAGAAATAATTGCGTATTCTTTTATAGTGTTCTTCGTATTGTTTTATTCGGAGTCGGCGTCAGCCAGATGATTCCGCTGAAAAGAAACCGGCAAGAAACTCAACGGATACTTCTTTAAATATAGTTTTTTTTGTTGGTACAATGTGTTTAGCTTTCATGTGCAACTGGAATCCAGTCCAAACATCTTTTGTAATAAGATAATGTGGAAGTAAACACAGTAACTCTTTTTTAAACCTTCCCTGGACTTCTACAAATAGTTCAATTACAAAATCAACCAATTCAACCCAACCCCTCTCGTGTTTTAGTAAGACTAACGAAAAGCAATTGTATTTTATATATTTATTGCGAAGTGTCACTGAAAAGTCAGTCAAAGTGACCAAATGTCAGGCTCTGACGCGACAATTTCATTTACTAAGCTATTAAACGCGAATTTGCCTATTTTCCTTCGAACTGCGTTTTATTGCTAATTAGCTAAACTCAATTTAGAGCGCCACGGCTTCAATTATATTATTAACTAACTATTACACGCGTTGTTCCTTCCGTTGTTCCTATTCAGTGGGAATATGGAAAACCTTGCTGGCGAAACGGTGTAAATTAAAAAAAATACTTGCCTGGATTTGTTTTTTTTTCATTTTGCAAAGTTAGCGCTTGACTGCGACCACACCTTATGGCAAGTGATGATACAGTCTAAGATGGAAGCGCGCTAATCTGTTGAGAGACAATTTACCTCTTATGGTTTCTACACAGCATCGTACCGGAACACAATCTCTTGCTTGGCGGTATGTCTTTGCTGGTAGCGTAGTAACTTCCAGTTCCAGTCACCAAGGATAGACTGCTGGATATCGTCACTTACCACACTACCAATTCCGTTTTTTCGCTGGGAAATGCTTTTACACATTCCGACTGTGGAGACGGGAGTGCGGGACTCCGCGAGGTGGAAGAACTTGTAAAACCCACTAAGACACAGGGGGCCGCCAACAAACATGAGTGCGGAGCCAGAGGTTCGATGAGGCATTCCTCTCTGGCCCCTCGATTGTATGAACCTCCGCCTCCTGTTTCCTTCGTCGGGGCTAAAGTGTTTCGGCTTTCACCCTCTCTATTTACCATGCGTCCTTAAGCGAGATAACTGTCTCGCAAAAGTAGGCAACCACTCTCCAGGCCTACTCACTCAGTCGCTGAGGTCCCCAGGCGAGACATTCTACCACCGTATGGTCTGGTGGACGGCTCAACACCAACAGTTTGGTACAGGTATTTGCCGATGCAACCATAGCTGCTCTCTCTTGGGTTCGTATCAACGCTGGTTGAGGATTACAGGCCTTGGGGCATTTGTCCCATTGCCCGGGCTTAGCCTTGAGCATTATGCGGATGTTCGGTAATTTATTTTTGCCCGTGTCAAATGGGTTGGTTCCCGCCAGTGGGTCAATCCAGGTGTAATCCAGTAAATGTCTTTCTGGGTGTAGCCACAGCCGTTGCTTCGTCTAAGCCGTCATCGCCTACGTCGGATGCCGGTGACAGCAGGAGCTCACGAGGCAGACGACGCCTAGTGTTTGCCACTCTAGGGTGGAGGAGGTGGTATGCAGGGAATTGTCAGCTAGGCGAAACATCCTCCTCGCTGACTGGCGGACGAACCCTCCACGATGGGCGTCCTGGTCTCGCAGTGGATTACGTCGTTCCTACCTCAGAGCTCCTACTATCATACATAAGATCTTGTTGTGCTGGATCTGCAGCTTTCTTTCCTGGTACCCTGAGCAGAAGGAGTATCAGGCAGGCGCTGCGTATGTCAGTCTGGAGCGGACTGTAGATCTTTAGTTTCGCTTTTGGTCGGAGACTTGAGGCGAAGAGATGAAGACCTGTATCATTCTGTAGGGGAGCCATCCGTGCTCTCAGCTATTTGTCCAGATGAGGGCGGATCGTTCCTACTTTAGCCATGCACGCTCCTTCCAACTTTGGGTTAAGGCTTTGTTAGCTAGAGCCCTGATCCTCCTCACTTTGTCAGCATCTGGTGATTCTCTGGTTCTCGCGGCTACCCAGCAGCAGTGAGAACTCTGAGACTTCCAAATCTGTGGTAGATTTATTAAAAGACAAATCTTTTAGAACCAGGCGTCTCTTCATCATTAACAGACACACTTGATGAACGATAAGATCACATATAACGCCTTCCGGAAAAAAAAACAATGACAGTGTAAGTACTACGGTCTGTTTATAATAATGAATCGCTTTCCAATCGGAACGCGTAATGAATATTGTTCGTAAATCCTTTGCCGTGCGGTACTGATGTCATAATTGTCCGTATTTACATTTTTATTGCCTCTTATAACGTCTGCCTTCAACTTTTGTACGTACTACTTCGATTATACCACGATAAATTGGTTGAAAGATATATGAATTCTTGGTAGGCAATTCTAAGTTTAAACATGATTAAAATTGACTGAGTTTGTTGCGGGTTCTTCTTAGAACATTCTTTAGATTGAAATTTTTACATACGTTATATCTTTTAATGGTTTGATCTTTTAATGGCGGATGCATTGACGAAGATTACAAGAACAGCTATGGACAAGATGAAAAAAATATGGAGGAATCGAAACATCACCAAGACCACGAAATCCAGACTCGTGAGGACACTGATCTTCCCCATATTTTTATACGCTGCTGAGACGTGGACATAGCGAGAAGTGGAAACACAGGAAATAGATGCTCTAGAAATGTGGTGTTGGAGAAGAATACTTGGGGTTTCTTGGACCGACTTTCGTACGAACGTCTTGATACTTCAAGAACTCGGCATCAAGCAGCGTCTATTTTCTGTAGTACAATCTCGCATCCTGACTTTCTTTGGACACGTATCTTGGTGTGGCAATCAGTCCATCGAACGCCTCGTCATTTAGGGGAAGGTGGAAGGCAACAGGCCGCGTGGGAGGTCACCTACTCGATGGACTGACCAGATCAAATCTGCTCTGGGAAGTTCGATGAACGAATGCAGTAGGATGACCTCGAGCAGGGAGAAATGGCGAGCCGTCGTCATGCGCACAACATCTGCCCACTCCGTGACTTCATAACGATCAGACCGCTCTGTCATGAGCGTAACGGCTAAGAAGAAGAAGAAGATATCTTTTGAATGGAATGTCCGATTTTAATAATTTAAAAAGTATTTTACGGGTATTGAAACTGTGTTTAGTTAATACAATAAGGATTAATACAGAGGTATGAATAATATGGATTGATTCTTGTCGGCACTTTTAAAATGTAGTTATAGTGAAATAACTACAGTAGTTGGACAAATGGTGTTGCAGACTTTTTTGTAGATATTAATACGTTCTTTAATATTGTGGAACATTTTTTTGTTCTATCTTCAATGGTTTTCCTAGCGCACGCGATAAAAGATTTTTCGTGAGTATTTTTTTCACACATTGGGTTACATTAATGCATTTTTATTAAGGATCCCTGAATTTTTTGAGGAAGTAATATGTCTTATGTCCCTCAGTGAAAATACAGAATTCTAATGGCGACAAAAATTTAAGCAATTAATGGAAGTAATGGTTTTTAATACTATTTTTATAATTTAAAGAGTAAATGCAAAATTACTCAACGAAAACAAATGTAATCGTAGTGTACGAGGTCGAGGCGGCGAAGTAACTGTCTGTCGTTTTCATGACAAAACTACTAAACCAAATAAGACAAAGGCTTTTTTATTTCGAAAAAAGGGTTGTAAGGGATAGAAGTAACGTTAGTTTTAGAGCTAGAAGCTTGAGACTTATGTTTTGGAATGTTGTTTCGAAATAAATAACAACCTTTACTAATACTATAAAGGCGAAGTAACTCTGTCGCTTTCACGACAAAACTACGAAACCGATTTAAATAAAATTTGGTACACAGATAGTCTATAGCCTGAGGAACGATATATACTACTATTTAATAAGACAAAAAGGGTTGTATGGGATGGAATCATCATTTTTAGAAGCTTGAAACGTATTTTTAAGCTGTTGATTCCACATAGACATATATGACATTTAAAGCTTGTAAAAGTTTTACCATCAAAAAAAAATTAACAAAAAAGAACCGCCTTCAAAACAAACAGTAACAAATTGCGTATTCTCATATTCGGGGTCAGCGTCAGCCAAGACAGGTGTTTTCCTTCACTTGGCAGTTCTGGCGCTGTACGTGTAGTTACAACCTATACCTATATAAAATAAATAAAATAACATACATACATACATACATAACATCACGCCTCATTCCCATAGGGGTAGGCAGAGACAACATCCTTCCACTTGCCACGATCCTTGCACATCTCCTTCGCTTCTTTCATTCTCATTAAACCTTTCATACAAGTTCGTCGGTTTAGAGTACTCTTGACCTGGCCGTTATTTAAAATGTCCTGGATTTGGTCCAGGAACGTTCGCCTTGGTCTTCCCCTTCCAACTTTCGCATTCACTCTTGACTCATAAATCCTTTTTGTCAGTCTCCTTTCATTCATTCTCTCTACATGCCCAAACCATCTAAGCATACCTTTCTCAATTTTAGTCACTACGTCTTCTTTTATACCACAACGTTCTCTTATCACACTATTTCTCACTCTGTCACTCAGTTTTAATCCACTCATGCTTCTCAACGCTCTCATCTCTACCGCATTTATTTTACTTTTGTGATTCTTCTGCCATACCCAACTTTCACTACCATACATAAGTGTTGGCACCAACACTCCAGCATGCACTGCCAGTCTAGCCCTTTGAGACACCATCTGGCTATTCATAAATAAAATAAATAATTCTTTATTGTAAACAATTACATAAGTGTTGGTGAGTGGGAGCTCTGACTTCTGAACTAGTGTTAACCGTCCATCAGAAGTCAGTTCCTTCCCTTACAGGCACTAAATACTGTTTGGTGTTTACAAAAAGTAATAATAATAAAAAGATAAAAAAACAAACAAAATACAATCCAAACTGTATAAAAAGCTAGTGTATGCTCCTGTGTAACCACGTGTAGGAATGGGTGTGTACGGGTGTGCGGGGGTGCGTGTGTGTATGTTTGTGCGTATGTGTAATGCATGTATGATGATGTGATGGTAACATCTGTTAAAGTTATTTTGCTTAGATGCGCATAATAAAAAGCTCCTCCTATATGCGTAGGTACCTTGGCTGACACCGAGTCTAAATTAATAAAACCACTTATACGTTACAGATGAGCTATTTTGCCAACACTATAACGTAAAAGTTTCCTCCTAAAACACCTTAAAATATTGCAATGCAACAACAAACATAAGGTCATTGCCATTTGATTACAGACAATTATATATTTTGCCATAAATCGCAGCCTTACTGTAAGCCGTTGAGGAGTTCCACTGATCTTCATATTTAACTATGACGATTACTTGACCATACCAATGTTACGATAGGTAACCGAAATATCCGGATATTCTATAGAAGATTCTGCCGAGTATCGTTAATTTCTTCCTAAGAATTGAAGAATTCCGTCACTTTGTCATGGAACCCATCATTAGAACCTAACCAAATTATCATAAAACAACCCTTGAAGTATATCCTTTCAAATAAATAAAAAATCATCGAAATCGGTTGGCGTGATCTTGAGTTATTCGTCCATTTGTCGCGCACATGCTAAATGCAAATTAAAGACTTATCCGGTCTTCTCATGAATGCCATCATCAGAACTGGATTAAAAAGAAATGGAACCCTATGACGAGCACCACCTTTCATATTTAAAAAGAATCATCAAGATCGGTCCACCCAGTCGGAAGATATGAGGTAACAAACATAAAGACGAATTGATAACCTCCTCCCTTTTTAGAAGTCGGTTAAAAATTAAACCGCGTGGGAGATTTCGCCGAACACGGTAACTAATCAACAAATTGGCTTATTTGATTCTACCCTCAGAAATATTGCTTCTATGGTAAAGAGAGGATAAGACAGAGTTACTTTCGCAATTGTAATTTTCTTATATATATTAAATATATTGACTCGGGTAGACTGAATAGTGAGAGTTAATACTATTATTCTTTATTCTTAGAGACAAAGGCAAGAGAGATTTGTATCCTTTCTAAAAAAAATTATCTATGTCTTTTCTTTCTTCTTTGAGAGAGATTTTAAACCACTTTGAACCACTCGATCTAGTTTAAACTTTGCACACTTGTCTAAGATGCCTATAATGCAATATATATATTAACGTCCCAATACTGGGCACAGGCCTCGTCACTCCGAGGAGCGAGGGCTTTTAGAGCATAGACCCACCACGCTGCTCCACTGCAGATTGGCAGGCATGGTACACAAGTGCACTCTTTATTCCTTCACTCTCATAGTCAGACGTGACGGGAAACCGACACGACCGGAGAGAGATCAGGCGCAGGACCGACGGCTTAACTTGCTCTTCGAAGCACAGGGGTGGAACACACCGCCAACTTCCCAACTTCGGGCAAATATTGAGAAAATCTTAATAGAAAACTCAAAATCGATTTCAAGACCTCATGTCTGTAGTTGAACATGCTAACCACTAGACCAATGAAGCAGTTTATATATATATATGTCGGAGAGAAGTAGGAAGCATAATGCATAGGGGAGTAGAGTTCTCCGCCGACATCGTCAATAATAGCATCCGTAATTTCCATACTGTGGGCGTTGATGGGTAATGTTGGTGCAATCAAACACTTTATTAATTAACTCATATTATAATGTTCAATCACTTAATGTTCCCGATATCAATTTACACAAACTCATTAATAATAATAATAGCTAGGAACGCGACAGTTTCAAAAGTCGGCGGGCCGTCACCCGAGAACTACCGAGAGACGCGCGCCGGACTGCTCTCCTGAGTTCTTCTCAACTTTAGTTGAGGGGTGCGGGTCTCGAGGTAGTGCCTCCTTACCCGGGCATCTTCCACAATTTGATGCCTGGTGTTCCATTTTGCCCGTAATCATACGGGCTGGCTGCCGCTGGCTACGCTAGCAGGTCCATCCAGGTCAATTAATGAAATGTTCAAGTCTGGGTATGGCCAATGCTATTGCGTCGTCTTCGCCGTCATCATCGCCTACATCAGGAGGCGGTGACAGCAGAAGCTCACGAGGCAGTGTTTGCTGCTCTTGGGTGCTGCCTGGTAATGCCATGGAGGTGTATGTGTGGGGAGTTGTCCGCGTGGCGGAACATTTTCCTTGACTGCCACTTATTGACTCTGCCCCACGCCGATACACAGATGGCGCCAGCGTTCCACAGACTATTGCACTCCGACATATATATATAAAACATTAAATTACCGAGTGGAAATTGACTAAAACGAGATGTAACCGTTAACATATCCATACATATTAAAGATGATTGTTTTCTGAGTCTGAGTCCATGTTAGTCTGAATAGTCACCTTTTCTGAATCACACTACTATATTACTAAACATAAAAAATTATACGTGTTTACCTTATTTCTTAATTTAATAAATCTTTTCTTTCTTTCTTGTATATGTGATCGATACGAAAAGCGAAACATGAATTATAGTTTAATGAAATGGGAAAAAGAAGAAAATAATTCTTAGCATAAGAGTTGAATTACTCACGAGAATATCTAAAAGCGAGGGGTGCTTGGTATTACGTTTTAAAACTCTGTATTTTGTAAAAAAAAAGGTAAAATCAACACTTATTGGGATAATATTTCAGTCACCCATACAGTAACTTGCTCGATATCAATCGTTAAAGTTTTTCAATAGTTTCATTCGGAAATGAATATTAATTTTAAAATATCATACAAAGCATCCCACGCTTTTAGGTCAGTGGCATTAAATATTCTCATGCTTAGAATTGTTATCTACTTTTTAAGTATCTCTAAAAACACTTAAAGTAGATTTCATCTTTTCTATCATTTCTCTATTGGAACACGTGAAAATGGGTGCAGTAATTTTTGTGTGTATAACGTATAGACAGACAGACGCTGTAAGAATGATTTAAATTCAAAACGGCAACCATCAGCACATGTCGGCAACCAGTTTCAATGTTAGGGGATAACAATGGGTAAGAGTTGTAGAGGATAATGTATCCCGCAGCACTTTACAGGAAGCCGTACTTTAATACCGTCGTGGCTCGCATTTTTATTGGGCTCATTACGAGGCACCTTGGCGATACGAATCTATCGAGGGCCGCTCGAGGAATCAGAAATAAGTTACTAACTACCCGATAAAAGCCTTGCCATTAAAAAAATCAACCGCGTATATCGATTGAAAGAAATTTTACCTGAATATTCACAGAGACATAAGGTAACAGTTGCAGGAATCAACTATTGGCATGAGTTTTTTGCAATAGAAGTCAAATTTATTGAAACAAGTATGAGAGTCCTTCATAATTATGAAGTGAACGAGTATTAAACTCGTTCATAGGTAGGGAATGAAACAATTATTGAAATCTACCATAATAATGGAGTGAACGAGTATTAAAGTTATTCAAAATTATGGAATGCAACAAGTATTGAAATCTTCCATAATTATGGTATGAAAAAGTATTAGTCTTTCATAATTATGGAGTGAACGAGTATTAATGTTATTCAAAATTATAGAATGAAACAAGTATTAAGGTCTTCCATAATTATGGAATTAATAAGTATTAAAGTCTTTCATTATTACGGAGTGAACAAGTATTAAAGTCGTTCATAGTTATGGAATGAAACAAGTATTGAAATCTTCCATAATTATGGTATGAAAAAGTATTAAAGACCTTCATAATTATGGAGTGAATGAGTATTAAAGTTATTAAAAATTATGGAATGAAACAAGTATTAAAGTCTTCCATAATTATGGAATTAATAAGTATAAAAGTCTTTCATTATTACGGAGTGAACAAGTATTAAAGTCGTTCATAATTATGGAGTGAACGAGTATTAATGTTATTCATAATTATGGAATGCAACAAGTATTAAAATCTAAAATAAATATTCAGTGACTGTACTTTAATATAATCGATTAGTTCATATTTTAAAGGTATATATAAGACAGCGTGACTGTCATATAAAAAGAGTCGCATAAAGTCCTGATCTTGTAAGATAGTGACTTACTATAACATCTTTTGTGCTAATGTCGATGTCTAAAATGTACGTAAGCTATTTAAAGTGCAACTATTAAATATTATCAAAGAATAAAAAGAAAATTTTGTATTAACCTGAGAGATGTTGGTGCCTTTTTAACCGACTTCAAAAAAGGAGGAGGTTATCAATTCGTCTGTATTATTTTTTTAATGTTTGTTACCTCATATCTCCCGAGTGGGTAGACCGATCTTAATGATTTTTTTTTAATGAATTTTGTCCCATTTTTTTTTAACTCCAGTTCTGATGATGGCATCCATAAGAAAACCGGATAAGTTTTAAATTTGCATTAAGCGTGTGCGAGACAAATGGAGGAATAACTCAAGATCACGCCAACCGATTTCGATGATTCTTTTTTTATTGGAAAGGATATACCTACTTCAAGGGTTATTTTGTGATAATTTGGTCAGGTCCTGATTATGAAATCCATGACAAAGTGACGAGACTCTTAAATTTTTAGGAGCAAATGAACGATACTCGACAGAATCTTTTATAGGCTATCTAGATATTTGAGTTGCCTATCGTAACTTCGGTATAGTCAAGTGCTAGTAGTACGCTTTCGAAGTTAAAAATGAAGAGCAATGGATCTCCTCAACGGCTTACAGTAAGGGTGCGGTTTATGGCAGAAAATATAAGTGTCTGTAATGGAATAGCAATGAGCTTACGTTTGTTGCTGCATTGCATTACGTAGATTCACTAAAAATCAAAAAATAAATAAAAATTTTAACAAAAAAAGAACCGTCTTCAAAACAGACTTACAGGCATAATTACTGTATAAATTTTTTTTCAAACAGTTTTTAAAAAGTAAAATATTATAAGGAAGGAGAAGTGTTTGTTAGGATAAGAAGGTTATGGTACAGTCTCATGACTCATAGTCTCTTAAAAATAAAGGGTTAAATAAATAAAGAAAACGCTTCATCTTTTCTCATGTCAATTTAAAGAAATTTAGAAGATGTCTTTAAGAGACATTTCCTTTAACTGCCAGCAAGTTAAAAGTATAAATAGAAGAGAATTTATCTGTACATCTCAAACAATCTACGTATAGGCAAAGCTCATAAAAGATGACATGCAGTTTTATATCACTCTTCTATTATTTGACGATTGTCCAACGAATGAATAGCTTATAGTTTTACGAGGGCCATAAACCACTATGGAAACCATGTTTAAAAGCTACCGTTTCAATATTGCTATTTACGGTGTTTACTCGTATTTATTATCTATGCTGGGGGTACGTGTGCCATTTAGCGAACCACACTTTGGCGAAATTTGCAGTCTGAGAACATCAGCGTCATCTGGTAGGGCTGGTTGATGGTGACCTCTCGCTGGGGAGTATTGTGAGCGTAATACTGTCCACCCAAGAATGGCAAACACTGAGCATCCCCTACCTCGTGAGCTTCTGTGACCACCTTGAAGATGTCGCGAGAGAAAGAGAATTGCCACCCATCGGATGACCTAGATGGACCTGCGGTAGTCGCCGATGAATTCCAGCCCAAACAAACTACCAGGCTTTTAATGGGTGTCCTAGAAAAGTAGCCAGAGCAATGAGGCATTGCCACAAGGCCCGTATTCCTCAGTCTTGCTGAGAAGAACCTGAGAGACTCTCCAGTTAGAGATGCTGAATGGGACAAATCCTCTTCTACAAGACGTCTTATAAGTAGGAATTCGAGAGTCTTTTTAAAAAAAGATTTGTTTAATTACTGTCAAAAAATGAAGATATTAAAGGATTCTATAAACGTTCTTCTACGTCCCGACCTGAACTGATCTGGGAAGAGTGGGCCTTAAGGTGCTGTGGTTGGAGAAATATATGATATGCATATGTGTCAGCGTTAAAGCTAACAATTCATAGGTATAACAGAATGAAAAAAGGAAAAGGCAATCGAGGCATCCTCACCCCACAGAAGCAGACGGAGCACCAAACGGCTTATGGATGCTCACGTTCTCCTACCTTCGTGAACTCACAATCGGATGCATCAGAGGAATCAGCGATAAATACGCTGATACGGATCCTCGGATATCCCAATAATGGGTGAAAAGCGGAAAAATAAAAAAGGGGTATATATTCGTCTGCCTCACTGACGCAATGATGCGAATACTTCGCTTGAGAGGTCCGGGGTTCAATTCAGATTTTAGGAAATTGCATTTTCTAATTCGGCAGAGTCTGGATTAGTGTGTGGAAAAGTAGCGCTCCGGTACGATGCTGTGCAGAAATAATTAAAGGAAATCAGTCTTAAGCAATGCGCTACCATCTTAAGGTTTAAGAGAGTTAATCTTGTTTCAAAAAGAATTACAATTCACTTAATTGAAACAACTAATTACAACGTGTAACCATAACTTACAATTTACGAGTATCATAATAACAAAATCTTAGACTGTATTATAACTTACCATCAATTGTTTCATCAGCAGTAGAAAATAACGTGTTTATAGCCATACAGTAAACCAGCATACCCATTCCTGTGATATGTGAAGATTAACAGACCCAAACTTCGTATAACAGATAGCAAGAAGTAAATTTCATCATTGAATTGCTTAGATGGTTTGGGCACATAGAGAGAATGAAAGGAGACTGGCAAAAAGGATTCACGATTGGGAAAGTTGGAAGGGTAAGACCAAATCCAGGACATTTTAAATTTGGGGCAGATCAAGAGTACTCTGCGCGCCTGATCTCTCTCCGGTCGTGTCGGATTTCCGTCACACCGGACTATGAGAGTGCAGGAATAGAGAGTGCACTTGTGTACTATGCCTGCCAATCCGCAGTGGAGCAGCGTGGTGGGTCTATGCTCTAAAAACCCTCTCTCATATGAGGGAGGAGGCCTGTGCCCAGCAGTGGGACGTTAATGGGCTGCTACTTAATTACTTTACTTACAAGAGTACTCTAATCCAGAAGGCACGGATCGCTTTCCTACAGACTGGTGCAGGTGTTGACTGGACACGGATGTTTTGGTAAATACCTGCATCATACTGTTGGCTGTGAGGAATTGGCTGCCTGCCACGAGTGTGGTGCTTCCATAGATTCGCCGCACCACACATTGGCAGAGTGTCCTGCATGGGGACCTCAGCGATACGTCTTAGAATCCCTAAATGGGGGGAATCTCTCATTGGTGAGCACAGTCAGTGAAATGCTTGCTAAAGAGATGGATTGGAGGGTAATTGCGTCCTTCTGCGAATCTGTTATGTCGCTGAAGGAGGCATCAGATGATGAGACAAAATGTAGGCGGCGGGGTAACAGGGTCCGTAGATATGCGCATCTTCTTCCCCTTCCATAAATGATTTAAATAAGGCGGCTATATCCGGAGTGCTAGAGTATGCGTATGTATACCTCTGGTTCTCCAATCAAGGATGTCGAAGGTTGTCCGCTGGGTTTTAGTGGGTATTCTGACCTGTCAGTGAGTCCCACACCCCGTCAAGAGTACTCTAAACCGACGAACTTCTATGAAAGGTTTAATAAGAATGAAAGAAGCGAAGGAGATATGCAACGATCGAGGCAAATGGAAGGAAGATAAAAACTAAATTGTACGTGTAATTGAGTTTATCATGAACAAACAGAATAGACAGACAGACGTGGAGGAATCCCAAAGGATTAGGAATTATCAATTGCATGCTTAGTTTCATTACAGAGTTATGAAATAAATATTTATTACAAAATCTTACAAAAACTGTACAGACAGTTGGTAAGAAGAGCAACAACCTTGTGCCATCATTCAGGCAGCTTCATTGTTCCTCGCTCATAGAATTTCTGATTCTTCTAAGAGAATAATTGATCCATATATATTTGGAAATGGCTATCATGTGACAATTTATTAATTAAAGACATCTGAATGCTTCTAAACGAATGGAAACCAGATGGCTGTCGGTTGACATCACTATCCCACAAATCTTAAGTAATTTTCTACAACCCACCATATATTTACCGTGAAAAAATATCTAACAGATATCAAATATAAAGAATGTCAAAGACAGAACATATTAAAAAAGTTTGAACAACTTTACATGCGTAATAACCGGGATTACTTTCTTGACAACCCAAAACATATTAATTTCCTGAACTAAAAATGATCCTTTGGCATGACAGTTATTGATAAATACACACAGGTTATGATAAAATTCGTGTTTTAACACTTTTGACACTTTGGAAACATATTTATCTTGTATAGTGTGAAAAAAGTAGAGCAAGTGAGAACCATTGTTAAACTTAATAATGAGGAACTGGATCTAGTTGATAGTACCGTCTTCTTAGGTATTACCTTGGATATTAAACTACAGTGGGGGCCCCATATAAGAGGTCTATCGAACAGGCTCAGCTCTGCGGCTTACGCCATTACAAGAATTTGTCTTACGGACGTTGAAACTGCCAGACTGCAATATGTCAAATGGTATTTTACTTTGGGGTTATGCTGCTGATATAGATGCAACATTTGTGCTGCAGAAAAGGGCTGTTCGTGCGATCTACAATATGGGTCCAAGAGAGTCGCTAAGAAACAAATTCAGAGCAGTAAAAATAATGACAGTTCACGGCGTATATATATTAGAAAACTTGTTGTACGTCCATAAAAATATTGACTCTTTTAGGAAGAAAAGTGAATGCACCTCATATAACTTAAGAAATGGAAATAAAATTGCTGTAAATTCTAGTAGGCTACATAAAATTGACAAGTCATTCAAGGGTAACTGTATACGGTTCTATAACAAACTCCCAGAAGAAGTTACAAAAATGTCTCTTAATAAATTTAAATCTTTTATTAAAAGAAAACTAATTGAGAAAACATTCTATATTTTGAAAGAATACTTAGAAGAAAAAAAGCGTGGGAGTGAATGAATTGCTCTATATATATCTTGATATAAAAAAGGTACACCTGACTGAGTTTGCTGTGGACTCTTCACATATCAGGGCGTGATGGTGCCCTCGTAACTTTAGATTGTAAGTCGTTCTTTAATGTTACCATCGGTCATTCATTTAAATAATATATAGAAAATACGATATTTGACGATTCGAAAGTGCTGTAATAAGTCTACATGAATAATGATATTTTGACTTTGACTTTGACTTTGAAAGTCATCCTATTACTTTTTTATTAGCTACAGAATTAGGATGTGATATTCTCATTGATAATCAGTTTGTGATTTGGTATTCTTTATTTATTTTCAAAAAGAAAGCTTGCTGAGGGAGACTTTTACTTGTTATTCCTCATATATCTAAGAATGTTTGCTAAATTTTGGAAGATAATTTGGAGTATGTTCAAAAATACAGAACTTATCGTGGCAGAGTGTCGAGCATGTATAAGAGCACTCTGACAGCTAATTATGCTTTGGATTTTCCAATAATTTTCATTTTATTTTCGTTATTAGGTGGTAAACGAAGCAGAACCTCGTCGAGGATGGCTGCGTCACCATTTCTCGCGTTTCATGCGAACTCTTCGCTACCGCATCAGCGGCAAAAGCCGTACCATCCCACCCGACTGGTTCCTGGATAAGTTCGCAGCGCACAACTTCACGCATCCCGATGAGCCAATTTATCAAGCGAAAAGATCGAAGCTACTCTGCGGACTGAGACTCGCATTTGATCCTACTCTGTCAGCGCATTATCACGTGAGTTTTTTCCAATATGATTAGCCAATATCTTGATTTAAAAATAATGTAGCATCCCATTGAAGTTCCACTGCTGGATATAACCCTCCTCCATTATGGGAGAAAAGGTTTTTAAAGCATAGAATTGTCAGGCAGCTCCACTGCTACTTGGCAAGTAAATTACACAAGTGTGTCTAACTCAAGTGCACTCTCTATTCCTTCACTATCATGGTAGGATGTGACGGCATTGATAAACTCCTGGAGAGATATTCAGGGGCAAGACCGAGGGCTTAATCTGCTCTCCGAAGCACGGGGGTGGAGTACGCCGACATCTTTCCAATTTCGGGCAAGTACTAAGTAAGAATTTCTTAACATAAAACTCTTAATTGGACTATATCTCCGGAGCCGAACTTTCTGACAACTAGACTAAGAGGGCAGTTCTCGATAGCTCTGTGGTGTGACTGCTTGCATTAACAGCAGAGATTCTGGATTCCATTCCCTGCAGTGTATATTTAAATAAATACATACATAGAATCACGCTTCATTCCCATAGGGCTAGGCAGAGACAACGTTTTTCCACTTGCCACGACCCTTGCATATCTCCTTCGCTTCTTTCATTCTCATTAAACCTTTCATACAAGTTCGTCGGTTTAGAGTACTCTTGACCTGGCCCTTATTTAAAATGTCCTGGATTTGGTCCATGAACGTTCGCCTTGGTCTTCCCCTTCCAACTTTCCTATTCACTCTTGACTCATAAATCCTTTTTGTCAGTCTCCTTTCATTCATTCTCTCTACATGCCCAAACCATCTAAGCATACCATTCTCAATTTTAGTCACTACGTCTTCTTTTAAACCACAACGTTCTCTTATCACACTATTTCTTACTCTGTCACTCAGTTTTACCCAACATTCACTACTGGCCCTTTGAGAAACCATCTGGCTATTCATAAAGGCGCGCAGGGCACCATTTATCATATTCTCTGCATTCACTCTCCTTTCACTATCACTTTTACATTTCTATCTTTTGTAAATTTAGATCACAAGTAATGAAATTCTTTCACCTCTTCCACTTGTTCCGCATCTATCAAAATATTGCCATTCATTATAGATTCCTCTCTTTCAAAAAGCATAACTTTCGTTTTGTTTACATTCACTTTCATTTCTTTCCCTTTCAAAGCTTTAAATAAATTACCTTTTCTAATCTGGACTTGAGGGAGCCTTCAGCAGTGCCTTACCACCCTTCCAGCAAAGACATTCCAACTAAATAACTTACTTACCTTTTTGACGCTTTGTAAGTAAATTACCTTTTATCAGGTTAACGCCCTTATACTATTACTATATCATCATTTATCATCAGTTAAGTGCTTATTTGTCAGTAAGAAAAAAAATCGTTATTAATTTGACCTGTTTATTGACGTAATTACCACAAGAAGAGACCGGCACGAAACTCAGTAGTGAACTTCTTCTAAGATGATTATGGAATATCTTCCTTTCTAAATTAAAACTTGTTTCTTATAACATCTGTTATTACCCAGGGAAAGTCCCGACGAAATCGGGCTAGCCGTTTCAGAGATTAACGGTAATAAACCTACAAAAATACTAAATAACACCACAGTTTTATTGTAAATTTCAAATGATCTTCAAATCCAATTTTAAATTCATATTTGCGAATCCTTAGTGATCTTGTAATATTATAAGAACTTAACTCGATCGTAAATTAATACCCGCAACTTAAATAGTAAGATATTTATCCTCGAGGGTAGGAAATTAATCAGATATTTCATTTTCCATTCGTTTTCTCAAGATTTAATATAACTTCATCATGCCTAGCCAATAAGAAGCTCCTTTAAGTCTTCACAGTCTGCAATGGGCTTGTGGAAGTTTATTACACGACTTCGTCCAAGTGTCGAGACTGGGAGAAGTTTGATTACTACAAGAGTGGTTATAGCGAGTCAGCCTTTAAAGATAAACATATTTAATGGATTTTATTTTAGAACTTTTAAAGGGGAACAATTCTTTGATACACTCATACACTCTTAAAAGTAGATTTTAACCAATTTTTTTGATGATGTTCCGCTCCTATTGGTTTTAAATTGATATTTAGCCAATAGCCTTCTGGTCTATCCAATTCTAAAAGAATTCCAGCTAGTAGTTTCGTAGATATCACGTCAAAACTCTTACATCTTGATAATCAAATTAATTGTCACAATGTTTGTTAGAAGTCTTGAACGATTTTTGTAATTTTTTTAGTGATTGTTTTGATAATATATAATAAAGGATTTTTGCTTTTCTCCTCCATTATTTTTAATTCAAGTATCAGCTAGTATTTGTTTAGTTTTTATAGTTTATTTGCTGTTTATGTTTCTATATACAAAATAACTGCCTCATTGGTCTACTGCAGAGTTGCCCAAACTTTTTTATGTCATATTCTTACCTGATATTGATTTCCTGTAGTGAAGTTTAGTGTTAAAAACTTAAAGTAAAAACACATGTTATTTATACATTTATTAATTGAATTCAAATTAAAACTAACAAAATAAAATTTCGTATCTGCCATGTAAAATATACGTAACATAAAATAAACTATAAATAAAATAACGCAATACGTCAATATTTTTAGTGTGAAGGATGAACCTGATGCTTTAATGATAAATTATAAACTTTTTTTGTAAATTTTGTAAAGGTTAATCTTAAATCTGCTCGGGTAATGATGTCCAGTCTCGTCCAGTCCAATATCGTGGACCCCCATTTTCATTTCATGACGTAGACTCCTGCAGGTTGTCATAGACCCCTAGGGGTCGATATAGACCACTTTGGGAATCACTGGTCTAGTGGTTAGCGTGTTCGACTACATGAGGTCCTGGGTTCGAGTCCCGGGTCGGGCCAATTCTAAATCGATATAGAGTTTTCTATTAAGATTTTCTCAATATTTGCCCGAAGTTGGGAAAAATTTGGCGGTGTAATCCAAACCCGTGGCTCGGAGAGCACGTTAAGCCGTCGGTCCTGCGCCTCATCTCGCCTGCGCCGCAGTGGAGCAGCATTGAGAGTCTAAGCTCTAAAAACCCTCCCTCATATGAGTAAGGAGACCTGGGACCAGCAGTGGGACGTTAATGGGCTGCTACTTACCTTTACACATAAAAATTTTGCAGTGGCTGGCCGTGGTATCGTTGGCCATTCTATACAACATGGTGTTCGTTATTGGGAGGACTGTTTTCTGGGAACTGGACCAAATGACAGCTATGTGGTACGTTATGGACTACCTCTGCGACATCATCTACTTGGTGGACACCATCGTACACGTTCACGAAGGTAATATATTAATAAAGACCCTGCTTATTCACCTTTGTAGCAGTATTAAGTATTACTTCTGTAAACCGACACTTAAGGACTCTGATACAATTTTTGTTAGATGGAGTGAAGAAATATCAATAATATTACTTATAAGACGTACAGTACACTTTTTCATCATTAAAGTTATTTGATTGTAAATATTAAGATAAATAATTGAGCATATTTCAAATTAAAAGATTTTGTACCAACACAGAAGTAATTTAAACAGTTAATAATATAATATTTAACAAGTAACGATTGAAATTACAATTAAAAATGTTTGTTATTGATACATTTTCTTCGATGAAGTAGAAATAATATTACGAATTAATACTAAATGATAAGAAATACAAATATTAGATCGACGTTTATATTTCAGCAGCAACAGCGAATTAGTTTGTAAAAGCAGAGCGAATTATTGCGAATTTGTATTTTATAACCCTTTACCTGTCAGTTACTAGTCAGTCAGTCACTGACAATAGCTTGTAATAGTGCTAGCTTGAAGTAACATGTCAGAATGGAATAAATAAATAGCAGATATTGACGTTATTTTACCAGCGATAAACTCAAAAACTACTGAACTAATTTTCATGCGGTTTTGACCAATAGATAGAGTAATTCTTAAAAAAGATTTGGACGTATAATATGTCAAGTGATAATAAAAATTGGTTGGACTATAACAATAATTGATAGAAGTGTCGGATGAATGAAGCCATCTAGGACGTTAATTGAAAACGCTGCTTTATCACTTTAGTTATGGCATAACAATGTATGGCAAGATAATTTCGCTTTTATGGATCTACAAAAAAGTCCTCAATGATATATATCTACATCTTAAGAATAACTTACCATATCCAGTTTATCTTCTAAGAAAATGGTCAGCTTAGAAAGCGGTGTTATACAAACGGATACAGCAAAAGTATTCATATCCTTGGCACTTCGAATAAATTGAATTTATCGAACACTTGTAAGGCAATGCCAAACCTGTTGGCAATGCTAAATGGGTCTTGATACCTAAGAATTGGCTACTCTTGTATAAAATTCAATTTCTCAACTTTACAATACTGCATCTTTGGACTGAAACATTTCAAAAGCAACTCCTTATTTAAAGGGGCTTAAAGTCAGGCAATGAAAATTGTCCACGATTGCCAATTAATTGACCAAGATAGTGAAGACATTCTTTGCATGTTCTTCATATCATCTCCATAGGATCCCTCTGAGGAGAAATACGATATACCCACAAACTCTGGAGACACAAAACTTATCAACTTTAATTGTCCTTTTATCTCGCGCACTTATAGGAGTTGGGTATTAAGCCAATTATACTCTCACCATCTGGGCTCGTACATTCTCCTAGTGCTGCAGAGGGCCTTGGGCGGTGATATTTACCACCAGGTAATCGCTAGGTGGTTTGCCTGTCGAAACTATAAAAAAGTCAGCAGGGGAATTGTTCTTATAACTATTTTCCCTGGTATTACTCGCTTCCGTTTCCGTGGAAATATTGGGAAGCTCTTGGTAAGAGTTTATATCACTAAAGCAATATGAGTGCCCAGTTTTGGCTAATATACTCCAATCCTATGAGAAAATTGGGATACCCGTTAACAATGAGAGTCTACGCCGCGTTAATGTTTAGAAGCTTTCAAAAGAAAAAGAGATTTTGTAACATTCTATATTGGTGCAGTGCTCCTATTGGTTTTAGGGTGATGATATATAGCCTATGGCCTTCCTCGATCGTCCTAGCAAACAAACCCTTCAGCTTTATAATATTAGTGTAAATATCCGGGTCCCTGCGAGTGTGAAACAACATGCGACACCTACACGCGGCGCACCCTCGCCATCAAATTTGGCTAAAGTGTCGACAAACAGCGGCCGAGCCTAGTCTCCGTCCGATATTGCACTGAGCTCGATTGCTTCTAATCGACTTATCTCCGATTCAATATTTTACCTTATATTTTGCATGTTTTCCGCGATTTTTCAAGAAAATTGCTAACCTGGTAAAAGATAACATACCTGTTATAGTTCCTACAAAGCCTGGTACCAGAACGCAAAGCTTTTCGCTTGGTGAGGGGCTTGATGGAATCGAACTCAGGACCTCTACTGACGATGCGAGTACTCGTACCATCACTCTAAAAAAGAAAATTTAAATTTAGCAATTGGGATCCAACTTTAAAAACTTTTTAGATTTAGATCATTTGTCGGGTGAGGAATGAGCTGTGGTCAACGTTATGGGGTGAGCGGTAGTCTGATTCAAGCATTGAAGTCTATGAGGGTTTTAGTGCTTGTGTCAGAATAAACGGGGCGTACACGGAGTGGTTTCCTGTCGAAAGAGGTGTTCGACAGGGATGTGTTGCGTCACCATGGCTGTTCAACCTATTCGTGGATAAATGTTTGACAGATTTAAAAGAAAGTATGGATGGGATAAGAATGAATGCATTATTCATCAAATGTTTACTTTACGATGATGATCAAGTAATACTTGCGTTATCCGCTAATGAGCTACAGGAGATGGTAAATATTATGAATGAAGTTTTGAAAGGGAAAGGAATGTAAGTGAATGTAAACAAAACGAAAGTAATGCTTTTTGAAAGAGATGAATCTATGATAAATGGCAATATTTTGATAGATGGGGAACAAGTGGAAGAGGTGAGAGAATTACACTTGGGATCTAAATTTACAAAAGATGAAACATGAAAGTGATATTGAAAGGTGAGTGAATGCAGGGAATATGGTAAATGGTACCCTGCGTGCCTTTATGAATAGCCGGATGGTGTCTTAAAGGGCGAGACTGGCTGTGAATGCAGGAGTGTTGGTGCCAACACTTATGTATGGTAGTGAAAGTTGGGTATGGCAGAAGAATCACATGATTAAAATAAATGCGGTAGAGATGAGAGTGTTGAGAAGTATGAGTGGATTGAAACTGAGTGACAAAGTAAGAAATAGTGTGATAAGAGAACGTTGTGAAAGGTATGCTTAGATGGTTTGGGCATGTAGGGAGAAGGAATGAAAGGAGACTGACAAAAAGGATTTATGAATCAAGAGTGAATGCGAGAGTTTGAAGGGGAAAACCGACGAACTTGTATGAAAGGTTTAATGAGAATGAAAGAAGCGAAGGAGATATGCAAGGATCGTTGCAAGTGGAAGGACGTGGTCTCTGCCTACTCCTATGGGAATGAGGCGTGATGCTATAAATGTATGTATTGTCGGGTTGAGCTGTTGTAAGATACCGTAATCGGTTTTGGATTTGCCTCTTCACAATTTAAGGATATATGTCAATATACAATAAACATATTCCAACAACTAAGCATATGAAAACAAAAACTATCCTAAAGTAATTAATGAATTAAAATTCATGACCGATTCTTCTTAGTAGATTCAATGTTCCGAACCGGTGGTAGACTTTTTATCAACTGACAGGGTGACGATTCAAAAAATCTTTCGAGCTTAAATGGAATATATTTTGATATTGTAACTGGAGTACATTCTATTCGAAAAAAAAGTATCTCTTAAAATACATAATAGTAGTGTTGTTTACTCACTTATACGGATTCAATAGAACTTTACAATTTGCGCGACCCTTTACGCAACAGGTGCGATTTTATTGTGGCTTTTACAAATAAATTATAAAGTTGAAGCCTTTTCTGCAAAATACTTTTACGTACTTCGTTCGAAAGTTCTTAAGGTTGGGGATTTATTTACAATATAGAATGACTAAACCCAGCGAACCCTCATCAGCCTAAACTGACGTTTTTGCTTCCTAATCTGGTATCACTTGTGAAGCCATATGGAGGTTCAGGGCAGTGGGATAATAGTCCAAACCTGTGCTTGTACTCACTCAACCTTAAACCACATTTTTTGACGCTAGGAAATGTGCTACCACTACTGTTATCGGGAAACACCTCCCGTTCCCTATCACGTGTCTTTTGCAACGAGATGACTCTCCATCCTACTTTCTGGCAATCATTGCACCATTTCTTTGTTATCCATGAAGAAACTTTCATATATTTCCTTTTATTTGATTGATTAGAGCAATGAGTTCTCTCCAGAACTCTTAAAAGGATTCCATTAAACATATACTAACGAACGTAATATGTCACAAGTTATATGTATGAAGTAAACACTAAATGATCAATAGCTTTAACAGGTATATTCCTGACATTTAATTTCTCACTTCATTTGTAAAGTCATTTAGCGATCCACTCGCAATCAGGTAATTAACAAACAATATAATTTCACGAGAGAATTATAGTGGAAACAGAGACTCAAAATCAATATGACGGCCGGTGTTATCAAATTTCTCTCCTAATTACACTAGGGATTGTATTTGTGCACTAGTTGACCCGCACAACTTTGTCTGCACCCAAAGAAAGTGAAGAAATTTCATCAGAATCTGAATCTCATAAGTCAGGACGAATTTTGATTACTTTAGAAGATAGACCTATGCTATCGTAGACTTTATCTTAGAATTTTTGAAATGGAACGATTCTGTAATACATTATTATTCCGTAATTCTAACGGAAGCTCTCAAAAGGAATACTTTTTCCAGTATTTGCAATCAACTAAACTAAACCCTTAAGTCTGATTCATCCGGAGTGCCAGTCCTGAATGCGTCAGCGAACATCTGAACCCTAACACCTCGATGAAGAGGGTTCCGCTGTCCGCTGGGTTTTAGTGGGTATCCTGGTACGACCAGCGAGTCCCGCACTTCATTCGGCTTGCATAAACCATTTCCCAGCGAAATAAAAACATCTTTCATTTGAAGGCATTACAAAAAGCAATACTAATTTGTTACAAAAACTACAATTAAATTCAAACCTTATTTATTTAACAATAAAGTCGAATTTAGAGTAATAAGTATACCTGTGGTTGCTATTGTTATTTTGACACCCTTAAAATGTACTTTAAAACGAGGCAACCAATATATAACACGAGAATCCTTACCAAGGTGTTGGATTCAATTCTTGGAAGGGCTAATTTACTTCACTGGTGGTAAGTTACCACTCTACCAGCGAACACGATGTACCATTTTTTTTTTTTTGGAACAATATGGAAGGAGAGCCTCGGGTCCCCATTAGCGGGCGTGACCATTGTGGCGGCGATCCGACCTCATCTGGAACAATGCCTTTCCAGAGAGCGCTCTCCTATAGATTGGTGCAGCTTCTGACCGGGCATGGATGCTTCGGAAAGTTCCTGCATCGAATTGGCCGGGATGAGTCACCCGCTTGCCAACAATGTGGTGCAGCAGTCGACTCAACGCATTACACTGTGGCAGAGTGTGCAACCTGGGGACCTCAATGTCACCTCCTGGTGGCAATGATTGGCGGTGATCTCTCGCTGGGGAGCATTATAGGTGCGATGCTCTCCAATGATAGGATGTGGGCCGGAGTATCCTCCTTCTGCGAGACCGTAGTCTCGCTTAAGGAAGCCCATGAGCGAGAGAGGGAGAATGCAGCGGATGCTCCCGCTCACCGCCGAAGGAGGCAGGGTACTAGGCGGCGCGTGTTTGCGCGCCTCCTTCCACCTCCTTGAATCCTCAGTTGGACTCATCTGGGGTACCAGGGACGAATGCGAAAGTTGAACACCTGGTGCCTCACTTACGGATGAAGAGGGTTCCGCTGGGTTTTAGTGGGTATTGCGAGGTCTCCTCCCTCGCCGAGTCCCACACTCCTGACCTGTAGGTCGGGGTTCGTGCCTAAATGCATTTCCCAGCGAAAAAAAAAAAATAATGGAACACGATGTTGTTTAGAAACTATAAGATATAAATTACCCTTTACCAGGTTAGCACGCTTCCATCTTAGTCTATATCATCAAGTGAGATCACAAGACGAAATATATATATATATACTAGGACTTAGTTTTAGGTATTGTTTGCTTTATAAACGTTGAATTATAAATCTACAACTACAATAACTATTTATTTGCAATAAATTAGACAGTAGAAGGCTTTAGTTAAAACCACTACAAAGGCACTGAATACAACCTTCAACTATCAAAAGCACATTCTTGCCATCTTTATCACTCTACTGACAAAGTAACACCACTCAGTGGTGTAAGGTAAAGGTGGGTAGCAGCCCATTAACGTCCCACTGCCGGGCACGGGCCTCCTCACTCATATGAGAGAGGGTTATTAGAGTATAGACCCACCACGATGCTCCACTGCGGATTGGCAGGCATAGTACACAAGTGCACTCTCTATTCCATCAATCTCATAGTCCAATGTGACGGATAATCCGACACGATCGGAGAGAGACCAGGCGCAGGACCGACGGCTTAACGTGCTCCCCGAGGCAGAGGGGTGGTTCACACCGCCAACTTTTTCCCAGCTTCGGGCAAATATTGAGAAAATCTTATTAGAAAACTCAATATCCATTTGGAATTGGCCCGACCCGGAACTCGAACCCAGGACTTCATGTCTATAGACGAACATGCTAACCACTAGACCAATGAGGCAGTCTCAGGGGTGTATTATGTTTTAATTGGTAGATTTGACGTTCTGTAAGATATATTTTTCAGGATATCTGGAACAGGGCTTGATGGTAAGGGACTCTAAAATGCTTAGGGAGCATTACCTGTCTTCGGATTCCTGGCACTTCGACGTGATGTCTCTATTTCCTACGGACATTGTTTACTACTGGTGGACCCCTGGCTCCTGCAGTTCTGTAAGTATTAATATTGGTTATTTTTCATAAAGGCCATTTGATTTTTTTCTCTAATCGATACCGTATCCGCATCAATATTATCTTCATTTTCAATAAAACCATTGAACATAGTAAATTTACTTAATTTTTCTTTGTAATATATGTGATGTCTATTAATTGATTAATTAATATATGACAGTGATGTGTTGGATGTAACTGTATTGAGGAACTCGCTGGTGCAATGGTGCAAGAACACCCCTCGCCAGCAGAATTTGTCGTTTTAATTACCAAAATTCTGACTATTTCCAAAATTTGCCTTTGCAAATTTTGGAAATAGTCACCAAACCAAAAGCAATGACAAACCGCCAAATAAGAAAGGGTAGCTTTTAACAGATTCACGAGCTTCCATCTTAGATTGTATCACCATGACGAGTTAACACTGACCTGGTAATATGTAATTTACCTTCAAGCGGCACCGATTCGCTGTCAGTGTTAACTCCTTAAATACTAAATTAGAAATTTCGATCCCAAAGTAACAAGTTCTTGTATTATTGCGAAAATTACCATAGATTTTTCTCTCTCTCTTTCAACTGGTATGTTATGTAATATTGTTTCTTGTTTACCTCCTTCTGTTAATAACACAAGTTCTCGAAACTCAGGAGCTCTGCTAACAAAGCGAGTACCAAGAGCAAAGGTCTATTTTTTTTTTATTTATTTATTTAAGGTCGCTTTATAACTACTAGGGTCATTAGCGACCACAATGTCTCCAACAGGATTTATAAGCTTATAAAAATCAATCATTTTTATAAAATTTACAGTATTCATATAACCTTCATTTAAACAATCTTTTAAATTATTGCTGAGATTACATAATTGTTTTTCGTTGTTTTATAAGGGGCAATCGATTAGTAGATGTGAAACAGTTAGGTCTAACCCAACACTTGAATTTGTTTTTGTCACCTTTCGTAATAACGTGGATATGTGTCACATGTCCAATCCGCAATCTGGTTATTTTTCAATATATTTCAAAAATAGATTCTGATATTATTAACAAATAATGCTGTTGTGTTATCAGTCTTCCAGACATTATTCCAATGAATTTTAATATGGACTTTGAAGTATTTTTTCATTTCATCAGGAGTCGAATAACAAAAATCAATACTTCCCCTTAAATTGGCTGCTTGCCTTGCTTCTTTGTCTGCTTGTTTGTTGCCATTAATACCTTGATGGCTTGGGATCCAAATGATTTCAATTCCATGAACATTTTTAATTAAATCAGTTATTTTTTGTTTTATTTCAATGATGAGCGTGTTTTTATTATTTTCATTACATAAGGCAATATATTATAAATTTGTTGGTATTACGTAAATTTTGTATTAGTTCTAACGATTTAAAATAGCAATTAAAAATCAAAGGTCTATTGATGTCAACATTGTTGGCGTTAAACATTATGACGTTTATTAGAAGCTTAAAAGTATAACAACGGAAAAAGTGTAATAACAATAAGATGCCTTCATTATGGGCGTCGCATGGCAAAGACATACCTACACGTAAAGCTAACAATAGATGAATGGTACGACGATAAACATTCGAGCCAAACACATTCTTTAAGTTCGTTATACACGTGTCAATATTGGGTGTTCCAGAAACGTTTGCCTTGCCCTGTTATTGTGCGACTGAATCGTCTATTTCGCCTGCCTCGCATGTGGGAGTGGTTCGACCGCACCGAGACGGCCACAAGTTTCCCCAATGCGTTCCGAATTTGCAAGGTCAGCTGTTTTATAATAATACACTGAGATTAAATACATTTATCCTATAGCTTCTTCAAAGGAAAACGTGCGTGCGTACAGAGTACGCATGTTAGAAGTGAAAATTCTTTGGCAAACAATCTTTAAGGAGAGGGAAAAAAGAAAATATGTAAATAAAAATCTATGTTACTCGTATAAGACAGCGCCGTTTAAATAAAACAAAGTCCCTCCCTCCCCCCCCCCCACTCAGCTGCCTTCTCGTTACTCATGAGTAAATATTGCAATGCAGCAACAAAAGTAAGCTCATTCCAATTTGATTACAGACAGTTATATATTCTGCCAAAAATCGCATCCTTACTGTAAGCCGTTGAGGAGTTCCATTGATCATCATAATTGTAGGTGCTTCAAATATCCGGATGGCCTGCAAAAGGTTCTGCCGTGCATCGTTAATTTGCTCCTATGAATTGAAGAGTTCCGTTACTTTGTCATGGATCTCATGATCAAAACCTAGGCAAACTATTATCAGACAACACTTGAAGTATATCCTTTCCAATAAAAAACGAATCATCGAAATCGGTTGGTGTGATCTTGAGTTATTCGTCCATTTGTCGCACATATGCTTAATGCAAATTTAAGACTTTACGGTTTTCTCATGGATGCCATCATCAGAACTGGACTAAAAAATATGGAACCCTACGATAACCACCAGCTTTCATAAAAAAAAGAATCATCGATATCGGTTCAACCAGTCGGAAGATATGTTGTAACAAATATAAAAAACACATCTTTGTGACGTTTACTCCTTTACCCTCATTCGCCTAAAGAAGTTTCACTTCAAAAACCTTTCTTTTGTCTAAACCAAAAAGCTGCCAATGCCTATTTCTCGTAATTGTAACTTTGTTGGAAAACTAAAACAGGAAAATTAGCATATCAAAACTTACAATGAATTTACTTTTAGGTCATGTTGTATCAAAACAATGTATTCGCTAATTATAGTTTAAAAAAAAAACTTTTACTAATTACAACTCACGGTCTAATATTTTCGCCAGACCCTTAACTACCGACCACAGACCTAATAACTTTTCTTTATTTTATAAAATCTTGTCCTCATCAGAACTAAAACCTCTCTCCATTTTGCAGGTTGTTTTAGCTATATTGGTCCTCATTCACTGGAATGCCTGTTTCTACTTCGCTATCAGCTACGCCATTGGTTTCGGGGTCGACAACTGGGTCTACAATATAACTGGAGAACGCAACGAAACTCTAGGCCATCAATACATATACAGCTTTTATTGGTCTACCCTTACCCTCACGACAATTGGTGAAACCCCACAACCGGAAAACGATGCTGAATACATATTTGTGGTGGCCGATTTTCTAGCTGGAGTGCTCATTTTTGCAACAATCGTGGGTAATATTGGATCAATGATCTCCAATATGAACGTGGCTAGGGTTGAGTTCCAAAATAAAATGGATGGTGTGAAACAATATATGGCATTTCGCAAAGTCAGTGGGGAATTAGAAGCTCGAGTGATAAGATGGTTTGCTTACACGTGGGCTGAAAGTGGAGCTTTAGACGAGGAAAACGTTCTGTCATCTCTACCAGATAAGCTTAAAGCAGAGATTGCTATTCGTGTCCACCTTGATACTCTGCGTAAAGTGAGAATCTTCCAGGATTGCGAACCTGGATTACTGGAGGCTTTGGTACTCAAACTACGTCTTCAGGTATTTAGTCCTGGTGACTACATATGTCGTAAAGGCGACGTTGGAAAGGAGATGTACATCGTGAAACGCGGGCGACTTCAGGTGGTCGCTGATGATGGGAAAACTGTTCTTGCTACACTAAGTGCCGGGTCGGTGTTCGGAGAAGTAAGCGTTTTGGATATAGCAGGCAACCGAACTGGAAATAGACGTACTGCTAATGTTCGCGCTTTAGGATACTCTGACTTATTCTGTTTGGCAAAGAGAGATTTATGGGAAGCTCTTGGGGATTATCCGGATGCAATGGCTACTTTGACCGCACGTGGATGCCAGCTTCTCCGCAAGGTAGGTATATGATTACCCATTACTTTGCAAGCCCATTTTGAATCATGGACTTGATATTTGTATATCTGTGTAATGGCTAGGGATTTAAACCTGAGCACAGTATCAGATATTAAAACATTTTGAAACTTAGTATGGTATATTTGGACTGGAACTGAAGGAACTTTTATTAGTAGAAGTAAACAAAGTAGCTAGCAGAACAGAACATCTGTTCTGTGATTTCGGGGATCCATCCAGTTTTTCTTCGATTGTCTTAGTTGGTGTTTCCCTTCGAGTCTGCTCCGATTTCCGTAACCTCGGCTCTATCTTCCAAAACGACGGCGGCATTGACCGAGATGTTAGTAACAGGATAAATGCAGGTTGGATGAAGTGGAGGCAGGTCTTGGAAACAATTTGCGGTGCCAGAATGCCCCTTAAACTAAAGAGGAAAATTTAAAGACGATCGTAAGACTTGTCATCCTATATGGATCAGAGTGCTGGGCCACCAAAGGGGAGAATGAAAGGAAATTGCATGCAGCGGAGATGCGAATGTTGAGATTAAGAATGAGTATATTAGAGGAAGTGTGAAATTAGCAGCAGTGACCGAGAAATTAAGGAGTGGAAGGTTAGCCTGGTATGCCTCCCTTCTCATTACATGTCCATACCAGGCTAATGCAAGAGGGTACTAAATGTGATGGTAAGCGGCAGTGCCGGGAGAAGGCGACCGAAAAAGTGTGGATGAATTGTGTGAAAGAGGATATGTGTATAAAGGGTGTGAATGTAGAAATGACAGCGGATAGAGTGAAGTGGCGAAAGGCAACATGCTGTGCCGATCCCACCTAGTGGAATAAAGGCAACAAAAACAACAACTAACAAAGTAGCTAGCAAATAGTTTATCTCTTGTTTAAGGAAAACATGAATATAAATGCATATTAGGGTGTGTCATCTTTATGTAATACGGTCTGATAAGAATATGTAAGACCGCTGAGACAGGTTTTATGGTCCTTTATTAATTGAAAGCTTACTGCCCTATTAAGTGATAGTACGACAATAGTTCATATAATGAAAACTACCTTCAGCAACTTCAACGTTATAGGATAAGGAATTGGAATATTTATTATTAACATCTTAGAAAATTAAGGCAACATCAATAAAGATGTTATTGTAAAATGGCATATGTCCTAAATGTTATTTACTTTTTAAAGTTTTACGTTTCCTAATAAAATATCAATATCTCTATACTGGCCCTGTGTTTCCTAAGTTTTAAAACATTTTTAACATATGATTGCCCAAAATTGCTTCCTGAGGCTACATTGTAAGTACGTCTGCTGTTTTTACGTTATTTCAAATTATATCTTTAAAAATAATTATATATCTAAATTACAATTTTTATCTCAATTATTTGACGCATGTGGCATCTTCACACCGTAGTATTTTTTGCTTTGAATTTTTCTCATTTCATTTACATCTATATAGATAGTTATTTTTTATATAATAATTATTTCTTTATCATATTTATTTTGGATGATCCCATACATTAATGTTTTTTTTTAATCTTTAAAAATGGGTTTTTGTTTTTAAATTGAACACTATTATTCTGAACATATGATGCATTAAATCGATCAGTTATGTTAAGAGAAATGAAATATTTAGTTTGACGAGTAGACAATAAATAATTTTTATGCATTTTTTCGGTATACTTTTTATTAAAACGATTACAAGCCACATATTTGGAATAAGAAGTATGTATAATTTTTTTACAGGATGGCTTACTTGACGAGAATGTGTTCGAAAATGCCAAAAGCACCCAGCAAACTGTAGAAGACACGGTACGGAAACTCGAATCTACTGTGGAAATGATAAATGATCGTTTACAGGGCTTGTTGACTGATGTTGGCGAAGAGCAAGCGAAGATCAAGCAAAGAATCAATAAGATTGAAACTAGGTAAGAATAGTCACTTGTCGAATGATGTTTTTGGTAATTATTATTGCATTGCGAATATCAAAACAGGTTAAGAGCAAGGCGAATCTTTGATTGTGAATTTCCATTATATTACGTGTCCTATGCAATTTTTAGATCAATAACAGTGGTAGCTCCATCGAAGGAAGTAATGGTTTGAGGTGGGAAAGGTTTGAATACTTATATCCCTTTGAGCCAGAAAGTTATTTAAATTTCACTACTTATATATAGACAATCTATGGCTTCACCTAATATTCGGGGAACCGAACGCTGATTTATTTTTTGTAGAAAACAAACGTGCCCCTTAAATATTTAAATATGTGTTGGTATCTAGAAATGTATATTTGTGGTCCAATATAAAATATTGCGAAAGTTAAATTATGTGTAAGCATTTTTGATAAGGAATTTGGATTAAATAATACAGATTATAAATTACTAAGTGGTTTTTATGCTGTCATAATTGCAGAGTAATCGAATCTGAATATGGAGACACTGATGATGATGGTGATACATCTCTTGATGAATCTGAACTGCTGAGCGAGATAGCCCGATCATATGATGCAACTTACAACGCTATGATGCTGAGTCCAACACAACGTTGTAAGATGTCTCCTGGACGTCCGATCCGAGAACGTGGCCATTCCCTCAGCGTCGAAAGGACCCCGGGGCTCCTTCAAACTACTCCTGAACCCCGGAGCAAGTCCCTGAGATTGAAGAGGTTCCAAAAAGACCCAGCAAAGTGAAGAGACGGGGAGTTAAAATTAGATTTCTTTGTTTAAATTGACCCGACTTTCTTGAAGAGGTATTTTAAATTGGATTCTTTGATTGACCTTTTAAAAGGGTTTGGGCTGTATTATAAGTTAATAAAATTATTTTGTTAAAAGATTAAGTTACTCTATGGATAACATTATTTATTATAGGGATGATATATTTTAGTTTTTAAGATCTGTTAAAAATTATATGATTTTGCGTGAATACTTTTTATCATTTGTCATAGTCCAAAGTATCTAAATTAATGATTTTATTGCTCATTTCAAAAACAAATTCTATGTTATTAAAGTGTCCATTTTATTCAATCTATTTTGTACTATTACTTTAAGGAGTGCGGCTTTTATGTGAGCAAAAAATACCTAAATTTTTGAATTTTTATCTATGTAAATTATTATATTTTATGTAATATTTATATTATTTAGATCTACATCTTCACCAGCCTAATTTTCTTTACTTATCTCGTCACAGTAATTTATAAGATAGGACATTCCTGTTTTTACAACCTCCTAATTAACGAAAGCTCAATGCCAAAATGAGGCTCAATATAGACTTAACTAAAACTCTTCAAGGGAACTGAAATAAAGGTTCTGTCGTTCAATAATACCATTAAATTTTAATAATGAAAACCTTAAATTTTCTCTTTCAATCATTTATTTAATATAACACTGGGAAAATGTGTTTTGATAACGTCATATCAACAACTGTTAGCATATCATATGTGGACGGGAATTCTTTAGTAAAATTTATTTAATAAATTTACGCAACTAAAACAAATAGCTTATATTTCTTAATATTTATATAATCTTTTAAGAAGTATATAAGAAACATGACTTTAATTTGCAGGAAAGCCGCATTCTATAAACAAAACTTTATTTGGATGAGATCAAGTAGATTATACTTTATATAGATCATTAAGTATACATATATTACAGTTTTTTTCTTAAATATTTACTTAACTCTTTAAGACTCAATTGCCAAAAAATATTACCAAAGTTTTTACTTAAAGAATATTCTAAAAACTTATTAAATGCACGTTTACTCTGACATATTAAATAATAGTGTTTAATTGATAATATATTATCATCATACCTGTATTGAAAGTTCCATATAACTTTCCAATTAAGTAAATGTGTAATTTAGTGCGCATACCTAAGATTTTCTACGCATGCGCGCTTGTTTTATATGTCAAAATATTTGGCAATGTGTTTTGATGCCTCATTAAAAATAGTTGATTCACTTAATTCTTCATGGTTAATTTATTTATAATACATCATAGAGTTTCGCAGATTTATTGTAAATCTAAACTTATTTTTAGGCCACAATATAGTCTGTTTGAAAGTTTGTATCTATATTTATTCAAGTTTTTTCCCGTTCTGTAATAACTTGTTTACTTCAAACCATTGTACTACTGTATTGAGCGAATTGTTTACCTCGTCAAAATCTGTTTGTTGTCGATTAACTTTGAATTTGAACAAAACTATCTCATCACCGTCCTTGAAATAATAAGGAAGGTCATTAATGTAAATGAGGAACAGAAATGGTCCTAATATGGAACCCTGTGGGACACCTAGTTTCGTTAATTTAAACTTCTTTTATTACAGTTTTATCGAACTTTCGATGTCGGTCTGATGAAAAATTGTTTACGCACCACGGGACGGAAGTATGTCATTGCCTCCCGCGTTTATACCATGCGGGGAGCGATGGTGAACTTCCGGCCCTAAGTGTCCATAGTTACATTTAATCTTAAACTATAGAACTTTGAATACAGTGCACAATACATATATACCGTATTTAGTAGATTTACACCAATTTTTCATAGAGATATGAAGAGTATTATGGCGGATTTACATTGAGATGGTTTCTCACGAATCACTGCATTAATTTAACAATGACACATCTCGAATATACACACATTTTCTACAGAATTTTACATAAAACATATGAGGCTATTTTGCAGACAATCTTTGTCAAGAATCAGTGTTTCAGGACGTAATCAAATCGATACAAGAGCATTGACTTCGGTGATGAGTCATTCTTATATTAAACCAGAGATATGGTCTTTATTAATGGAATAACAGAGACCCGAAGGCAACAGCTCAAAAGTACGTAAGATAGTTGACTTACTACCAATACCAAATATTATAAAGATGAGATTTAACAAGTTAAAAACACCATCAGGTGAGATCACCGATAAACTAACGTTTCAGCAATAAAAAGAAATACTAGTCACACATAGCGTCATGTATCTATAATAAACGTAATCAATGTAAATCAACCTTAACATTCCAGTTTAATAGTTTTCAATATAAAAGTAGCCATCTTTATGATATTATACCCAAAGCAGACGGTCCACTTTGAATACATAAGCGAAATACCACTGAATAACTCATCAGATTATCCCTGAAACTATAGGTTCGATTGACTTATAATTTGGTATAGCTACTCCTTCTTTTTCCAAAATGGGAAGTGCTTTTATATACTCTATAACAGGGAGCGTGGGGACTCGCTAATGAGCCAGAAAACTTTATGAGAGATTGATATTGAGGCAGGTGAAGCATGAATCTACTCTACCTAGTACCCAATCTCCAGCGTTGAAGAAGAAGATCACCCACAGTGTCCTCTATCTACCTTTCATATGCTGCTTCTGCGAAATAATAGTCCCGTAAAAGGAGGCAACATCCATTCCCTTTCGCTTGTGAGTGGTCAACTATCTCCTCCAGCGAAAGACGTCAATAGAAGTACCTGAGGTCCCCCTGTAGCATCACACTGTCCGGACACCAAGTCTTTTGGGTACGGATGGCTCCCATTATGGCATAAAATGGATATCTCTATATTCCAACGGGATTGCGGATTTTAAGCAAAAAAACGATCACGAAATCTCCAAAATCATCTCCTGGTTAACTTGAAATTCACATCATGGGCTCTCAATTGGATTACCCAATTATTACATTGAAACTATATGACACAGCTATAGATCCTGAAGACCTGGGTATGTTTCCTAAGTCGGTTAAAGTTAGGAAGCTCTTCGCTAGTGTCTTAATCTTCTCGTCTCACTGTGAGAGTGAGTATATCTCCTGTGTAAAGGGTTTATCTCTCTATGAGATTGATCAGAAGGTATATATCTTCTTTTTAACTCCGCATTATATATTACGAATATATTTCAAATCAAAACTTTTAAGTTTAATGTTGTTTCAATATGAAATCTCCTCCTATTTCAACACCGATGTTTTTATGGCTTCATTTATATAAAACATTTTGAATTATACATCATTTTAATCCATTTGTATCTCTGATTATTAATCTATCAAGATGGACCGTCTCGTTACTGATTAACTAGTAATAATTAGCCAGGAAATATAACATTAGCAAATGCAGCGTTACACGTTTTAAATATAAGTGTATTAAATTTTTACTACCCTCTTAAGAAAAATGCATGTTTCCAATGAAAATTTTTAACAAACAAACGTTTTTTCTTTATTTTATAACTAAATAACGTAATGATGATTTAGTATAGAAATTTATAGAAGTAATGATGCCATTTAAGACTTCTAAGTTATACTATTATTTACTAAAAAAGAGTCAAGATCAAGTGATGATTTTTACTCCAATGGAAAGCATATCTATTGTCAATTTATTGATTAACAGTTCTTATTAAATACATAAACTATGTTAAAAGCAAAACACTTATCTTTAAAATGCGTAACGCTTAACTATTTAGTAGGTGTTTAGTTTAGTTTCGGCTTATTAAATACATTTACAGTCGGGTCACAACCTGCAACCAATAAAACGATGTATATCAAAACAATGCGAGACTTTTAAAATAGATAATAGATAATGAAAATATCTGGAGATCATTGGTAATTAAATTCTAAAGATCCTTTTTTTGTTTAAACAAATTTTCTTCGACAAAATTTCATTTTAATTATTTAAATAATTCAGTTAAGAATGATCAAGTAATACTTGCATCATCTGCTAATGAGCTACAGGAAATATTATGAATGAAGCTTTGAAAGGGAAAGGAATGAAAGCGAATGTAAACAAAACGAAAGTTATGCTTTTTGAAAGAGATGAATCTATGATGAATGGCAATATTTTGATAGATGCGGAACAAGTGGAAGAGGTGAAAGAATTGGTATACTTGGGATCTAAATTTACAAAAGATGGAACATGTGAAAGTGATATTAATAGGAGAGTGAATGCAGGGAATATGGTAAATGGTGCTCTGCACGCCTTTATGAATAGCCAGATGGTGTCTCAAAGGGCCAGACTGGCTGTGATAGAGTGATGGTGGAAATGGTAGAAGAAGCATAAATGTAAAATAAATGCAGTAGAGATGAGAGCGTTGAGAAGTATGAGTGGATTGAAATTGAGTGACATAGTAAGAAATAGTGTGATAAGAGAACGTTGTGGTACAAAAGAAGATGTGGTGACTAAAGTGAACGGTATACGTAAAGAGAATGAATGAATGAATGTTCCTGGAGCCAATTCAGGACATTTTAAACAAGAGCCTCGGTCAGGAGTACTCTAAACCGACGAGAGAAGAAGCGAAGGAGATATGCAAGGATCGTGGCAAGTGGAAGGACGTAGTCTCTGTCTACTGAATGAGGCGTGATGCTATCTATGTAAAATTTCAAAGTGAATATTCAAACACAATGACAAAATAACACAAAACAGAACTGTTTTTTATTATTTGGGATTATTTACAAAATTAGTTGCTAATTTAGTAATAGTTAGAGAGATATGTAATTCACAGGTCTAGTTGTCATTTACTATGTTGCTACGAATATATATGTTAATTTTACAGTTTGTTTTCTATATAAAGATGTCGTTATATATATGTATTAAGGTGGTATAAATATGTGATGAATATATTTAAAATATAGGTTGGAAGTCGTGACCCGACACGTACAGTAGTTGTTCAATATTCAGATTAAATGTTTTTCTTTCAATTGAACGTAGATGGTTAAGATTTTGTCATATTTCATTGTCCAATATTAAATGTCTGAAAATAAACATGGGTTTTCATTTCGTTGTCCTTTTACCTAATAATTTTTGAAGTTAAACGTTCTTTAGGCGCATGAGGGCGCGACACGAATGTGCAGCGTTTTCTATGCTTATTCTTTTGAAGGTAGTTTTAATATATACAAATAACATGTGGCATTTTATGAAGTAATAATTTTCGACACTTAATATTTTAACGATAATTAAATTTCTAAGATATTTTTCTTTTTCCCTCTCTCTTAAAAATCAATTTTCAAAGAAGTTTTACTTCTGAAATGGGTTTGTAAATCTCCTGATTCTATGGTCTTTATTTGCTTCTTACTGAATGTAAAAAAGTAGTTCGTCGCCGTCTCTTCAACCGATGGACGTCCCCTGCTGGACATAGGTCTCGCGTAATGACGTCCACAAGGCCCGATCTTGCGCCGCCTGGCTCCAGCGGCTACCGGCGATCCTCTTTATATTTCATCCACTCCAGCACCTTTGGCCCCCAACGTCCATCGGTTCTTCCGACTATGTGCCCCACCCATTGCCACTTCAGGTTCGCGATTCCTAAAACTATATCGGTGACTTTGGTTCTACTACAGAACTCTTCATTTCTAATTCGATCACGTAGAGAAACTCCGAGCATAGCCCTCTCCATCGCACGCTGAGTGACTCTGAGCTTCCGCATGAGGCCCATAGTCAGCGACCACGTCTCAGGACCGTATGTCATCACTGGCAACACACACTGTTCGAAGACTTTGGTCTTCAGCCACTGAGGGTTATGGGGCGAAAACATCTGGCGTAGCTTCCCGAACGCAGTCCAACCGAGTTGGATTCGGCGGTTGACCCTGGAGAGAGCTATGCTTGGAGTTTCTCTTCGCGATCAAATCAGAAATGAGGAATTCCGTAGCAGAACCTAAGTCACCGACATAGCCCTACGAATCGCGAACCCGAAGTGGCAATGGGCGGGGCACATAGTCCGACGAACCGATGGACGTTGAGTGGCTTTGAAGAATGCGAATCTGTGGATGAGGTTAACAATAGGCTAGTAGAAACTGTCCATATGGTTGGGACTAAGTTCTTCAGAGCCCGTGAAAAGAAAACCAAGAGATTCTCTGACTACACTCTCAATCTCATGGAGCAAAACAGACGATGAGCTTACAGTCTGCAGCGGACGCGTCCGATTACGGGCATATCAACCGACAGATCTCCAAGTCACAAAGACAAGACAAGACAAGAACATCTTGTAATTATTAGTAGATAGAAACTCAAGAGTAGTAATGAATTTCGCTCCTAAATAAGGGTAAATAAGAAAGAGATTGATGTTGCCTATATATGTAGGTATTGTATGCGAAAATAAGTTTAATCGTTACGCTTTTACACGTAAACTGCTTTATCGATTATGACGAATTTCTGTAAAGATGTAGATGGTAATGCTCCAACTACCAACAGCACAACATGACTCCTCCAACGACGTCTTTTGTACGCGATAAACTCAAAAAATACTAAACACATTTTCACGCAGTTATTACCAATAGATAAAGTGATTCTTGAAAAAGGTTTATGCATATAATTTATCAAGGTTTCGTGTAAATTGGTTGAAATATAGCAAAGGCTATAATAATTGGACAGACGAGTTCGCACGACTATGACTTTCCATCGCATGCATCAACCGGCCTTCTGTTAGGAGGCTGTATATACCCCGGAAATGTGGTGGTCGAGGCCTACTCAGTGCTAAGATATCCTCAGAACCTATTTTGAGACAAGGAGGGAGAGCCCGATGCATCTGGAAGTCATAGAATGTGATACAGGGTTCGCTCCCCTGTCCTTGGCCAACGAGGATTGGCAGAGACCGGCGGTGTTAAGCATCTCTGACAGGGAGGTCGTTTGGAAGGGGAAGGAGATGCACGGACAGTTTTTCAAGGCTCTACACGAGCCTCACGTAAACCGGAAAGCCTCTGTGCAATGGCTGCGCTTCGGTAACCTCTTTGGGGCAACCGAAGGTTTTATCTGTGCGATACATCAGGTGATCAAGATGGCACTCACGACATATGTCGAGCCTTTCGCTATCCCGGTGAGTTACTCAGACATGTGCGCTCTGGGTGTTCCGCGCTTGCCAACACTGAGTATTTCCACAGACATAATCAAGCAGCCAAAATCCTTCACCAAGAGCTCGCCCTGAAGTACGGTCTTCTTGACGAGAGGTTGCCGTATTATAGGTACCAGCCGGTGCCAGTACTCGAACGCGACGGTGTCTGAATCTATTGGGACCGTTCCATTATCACGGACAGGAACATACTGGGCAACAAGCCTGGTGTCGTGAGAATAGACCGGGTACAGTCTCGGGTGTTTTTAGTGGATATCACGATCCCATACGATGAGAATCTCGTGCGAGCTGAGACGGAGAAAAAGCTTAAATATCTGGATCTGGCGCACGAGATTACCGCTATGTGGGGGGTGGGATTCACTGAAACCATCCCAATCGTAATGACTGCAAAAAGTCGGATGCCAGTCAGTCTCGCTCACCATTTGAGACGACTGGAGTTCCGTGGCAGTTCGCTCGCAGCAAGGATGCAAAAGGCAGTGTTGCTGGACTCGGCTAGGATAGTTCGGCGGTTTCTCAGCCTGTAGCCCTGACCCCCGGCCGTTTGGTCTCCCTGCCGGGGTGTATCCTCCGCCCGTTATATTTATTTATGTAATATTTGATATCTCCATATTTATGTAAATGTTATAAATTCTGCTAAAATATGAATATATATAATAATAAGTTTTTATTCAAGGCAACATTTGGCCCAAAATGTTAGTATACAAATAACTTATAACTAAATAAAAAATTAAATTAAATCAAATCAAAGTCACGTCTATCAATTAAAATTACAAATGTGAAAATATGACGTCTAATATATTTAAATTATTATTAGATTGAAAAACCAAAAATTGCACAAAATTGAGTAAATAGTGAGAAAATCTTAATAAAACCTTGTTATCAATCTTTATATAACCTGATTATGTTATCTGTAGCTGAACTTAGATTAAAAGTCTGAAAGCTCCATCTATGACACTTTCATAATATTAACTAGACATTTTTGTTTCCAAACCCGAAAATAAACAAGAGTTTGAGAGGATTTTTTAAAGATGGCGCCTAAACCATTATTTTAATGGGTTCAAATCATCACCCTTATTAAATATAGGTGATAAGAACGGTAATGTACTGCAAGATAATAAGGCTTCAATCCGCTAGATGTCAACCATACATTAAGTTAAAATTTCTATTCAAAATGTTGCGTTGCTGACAGAATTTGTCGGATTTAGCTATTCCCCTCTGGATTTAATTATGAAGCTGATACAGGCGAAATATAGACGCCCTGTTGGAACTATGGACCCCTGAGCTAAATACTTACGTTTAAAAGTAAGTAAGTAGCAGCCCACTAACGTCCCACTGCTGGATACAGGCCTCCTCGCTCATATAAGAGAGGGTTTTTAGAGCATTGACCCACCACGCTGCTGCACAAGTGTACTCTCTATTCCTTCGCTCTCATAGTCAGATGTGACGGGAATCCGACACGACCGAAGAGAGATCAGGCGCAGGACCGACGGCTTAACGTGCTCTCCGAGGCACGGGGGTGGATCACACCGCCAACTTCCCAACTTCGGGCAAATATTGAGAAAAACTTAATAGAAAACTCAATATCGATTTCAAACTGGCCCGACCGGGGACTCGAACCCAGGACCTCACGTCTGTAGTCGAGCATGCTAACTACTAGACCAATGAGGCAGTACTTACGTTTATTAGGTATTATATTATTTAATATGATTCCCGTAACGAAGTACATGTTAGTATGTTGAAAATAAAATAATGTATAGTATGTTTAATAATATTTTAAATAAAGGATACGGTTCGTCATTTGACTAAAGCGTATTCTTGGAAAGGCCTTCCCATTGGTGGATTTCTAAACATCGTAATTGATGACAATTTGCTATAGAATCATTGTAAAAAGTAAGTAGCAGCCCATTAACGTCCCACTGCTGGACACAGGCCTCTTGACTCATATGAGAGAGGGTTTTTAGAGCATAGATTCATCATACTGTTCCACTGCAGATAGGCAGGCATAGTACACAAGTGTACTCTCTATTCTTTCACTCTTATAGTCCGACGTGACGGCAATCCGACACGACCCGAGAGAGATCAGGCACAGGACCGTCGGCTTAACGTGTTCTCCGAGGCACGGGGGTGTAGCACACCGCCAACTTCTCAACTTCGGGCAAATATTGAGAATATCTTAATAGAAAACACAATATCGATTTAGAACTGGCCCAACCCGCGACTCGAACCCAGGACCTCATATCTATAGTTGACCATGCTAACCACGAGACCAATTAGGCAGAATCGTTATATCATAAATGATTAGAATTACTCAATTTATATTGTAACTATTAAAAACTAACAGGGAATAGTAGTTTCTTAATAAATAAGATAATTAACAAATGTATTCGCCGGCAAACGTTAGCTACCAGTTCCTGTGTTATAAATAAATTGTGTTAGTAAAAAGTGTTCTTTAATTTGAAAACCTTGTTTTTTAAATGTGTCATATTGATAAAATAGTTTTATATTCAATATTAATGATGCAATTGTATTTCTATGTTAATAATGACATGAAAAGAAAAGTGTAACTATTGAGATTCTGGCCGGATTCTTCTCAATAGTAAATCATTGAAAATTGTGCATGGTTTGATTATTTTTTTATATTATTTATTCGGTTTTCGCGATACGTTTTATAAATCGCCTTAATTATTATTATATCAGATTCATATTATAATATCTACCTTTAAATGTGTAACATCGCAAGCTTCTTTTACTTACATTAAATTGTATTTTTCGCGTTAATTGCATAGTTATTATCTTGTAGATATCCTAATATTTTGTTGAAAGTATTAAATAGCAACAAACGTTTATGAGAAAAGGTTACGATAATGATAAATATGTTACAAATATAGTACATAACTAAACAAACTTCGCTTTGCTACGAAATAATTGATCTATAGAACAATGGGGGTAGTTGAAATAAAACAGCAATTAGAACATCGAATAACATTTATTAACGTACAATAAAACATTAAATGCCCACTACAAAAGATTATTTTCGCTTTTAATAAGTTGTACATAAGTTACTAAATAGTAAACAAGAACCCTGTGGCGGGAATTGTTTAAGATACTAGGCTCAAATCCATTATCTACGTGATTAATTGAATCGATAAATTTCTTTATGAGACGAATATTACGAATACAAAGTTAAGATAAGATGGATCTGTAAGACTATTAAATAGATATTTAACAATTAATGTATATCAAAACATTATATCTTCGAGACAATATCATATATAACATGTTATAAATATATATATTCAGAGTGAGTGTTTTAAATTGGTCGTGTATCATTAGTTTCTACAAAATGATCCTCATTACCGACATTATCCTTTGGTGTAACAATACAGGGTGCTTAGTTTCTTTGTAAATCAATTAACTCATTATTAGTCATCAATATTGAGATCGGCACTCCATTAATTATATATTCACTATTCTTTATAGTTTCGGATCAACAACCATTTAAAAATTCACTTCTATATGTGTATAACTGCAATTAGCTGTCTTAAATCAATAAAGACACATCTCAAATAACGCTATATGCAACAGAAGCATAATGCTTTCATCTTTATGGATCAGACGTTGAGCTATTTGCATATGTGTCAATCTTGAAATAAACCAGTGATGTATATATATAATGTGTAGTGAATGATAAAAAAATATACTATATAAATGTCTATTTATTAAAATACAATATTCTTGAGTCATGTAGGTAGGCGGAAGAAGAGTTTGAAGTTTACAAGGAAGTTTTAGTAATTGTTTATATTAATAATTGAGTGCGACTTATCATTAATTATAATTCAATCGAAAACGTATTGCCCTCTGCTAATATAAGAATGGAAAAGGCTAAAGTTATACATACAGACGATGATGAATGAATGAAAATGGTTATAGAAATGAAGATGAACATGATGGTGGAAAGGAAATTAAAAAATAAAAATGGTGATTTAGACAACAATGATCAAAATGAAAACACAGTTCAAAATAAAAACGGTTGATGAAGATAAAAATGATGATGACAATGACGATGGAAATGAAAATGTTGATAAAGATAAAAATGAGGATGATGATGACCATGATAAAGATGTAATTGCAAATAACGATGATTAATATGTAAGTGATGATGAAGATAACTGAAATGAAAATAACGATGAGGGTAAATATGGCAATTTAGACCAAGATAAATAAGTAAATATAGATAAAGATATAGAATATAGCGCGATCGGCTGTTCGGTATATTTGGCAGCGGAGAATGGTGCACTGAATGCTTAAAACTACTACAACATTGAGATCGATGACAAAAACCTATAATTAGGAGCGCTGGATTCTTGAGGGTTTACCAGTCGTCAGAGAACATGTGGACGCCGTTGTACAAACAGTCGGTGTAATTGGGGCCGCAGGAGCAGCCCGTGATGAGCCCCACCAAGGTGCCGATGGTGTCCATGGTGACATTGTAGTGCTCCGATAGATGCTTAAGCACAGGATTTTGGATGGACAGGTAGTTCGGGCGGGAAGATCCGCAGCGGGAGCATTTGTAATATGAATACCAATTCAGCTGCAAATCGATAATGATTTTTTATTCATGATACACCAGAGCTTGACTGCAATCTCACCCGATGAAAGTGGAAAGACAGGCTAAGAAGGAAACGCGATAACACGATGAGAGGTAATTTACTACTACTGTACTGCTTTCTTACACTGTGGTAACTAGCCACGACCGATGCTTATCATCAGACAATACTCTGACTAATTAGAAAATGCACTTGCTCTGGAGCGAATCGATCCCTGAACCTCTGCTAGCGAAGCGAGTTCTCACACCAATGCCCCAGCGAGTTGATTTATTATGACTTTCACCAAATAAGATAGCTAATACAGTCTAAAATGATAATGACTGATAGAAATAGCAAAACTCCTTACAAATCTGAGCTGGAAACCAACGTTAATTTGTAGAATCATTGGAGTAATCTTACCAATTCTTTTCCATCTAAAAGCCTTGGGCTTCCGGTAAACTCTTCATGTTAAAGCTAAACCGGGAATTGTGATTTCAATTTATAGGATCTTCTTACCTTGTAAGATGATGCTCCCATAATCATCATTTCAGTCACGTTAATCAGTGTCCGGATGGTGAAATAGTACTCAGCAGGGGTTTTGTGCTTAAACTCATGTCTGAGCTTGTCAGCTGTTGAGCTGAAGGTGTTATACAGCGACAGCGTTCCGAACGATTTTGTATGCATCGACTTGGGATAGTAGATGAGAAAGAGATGTAGATACTGCATACGGAGGCAAGTCATCGTCTTCTCTATGTTGTTCGAGTTGAATTTCAGACCCTTTCGTCTCATTTCTGCGTGAAAGAAGATGTCTTAAAAATCAAATGCAAAATGTTCTTTGTTCAAGTATGCTCCAAAATTTGGCCAGAAATTTACCACCAGCAATAAATTAAAACGAAAGTTGATTATAATGAGAAGAAGCTGATAATTACTTTGTAATTACTCTTTGAGACTGCCTCACTGGTTTAGTGGTTAGCATGTTCGACTACAGACGTGAGGTCCTGGGTTCGAGTCCCGGGTCGGGCCGATTCGAAATCGATATTGAGTTTTCCATTCAGATTTTCTCAATATTTGCCCGAAGTTGGGAAGTCGTCGGTGTGATCCACCCCCGTGCCTCGGAGAGCGCGTTAAGCCGTCGGTCCTGCGCCTAATCTCTCACCGGTCGTGTCGGATCCCGTCACATCGGACTATGAGAGTGAAGTAATAGAGAGTGCACTTATGTACTATGCCTGACAATCCGCAGTGGAGCAGCGTGGTGGGTAAATGCTCTAACAACCCTCTCTCGTATGAGAGAGGAGGCCTGTGCCCAGCAGTGGGATGTTAATGGGCTGCTACTTACTTACTTACTAATAACTCTATCAAATATGGTTTTTGTAAGTTAACAACTGAAGAACCTTAACGCATTAAATTCAAAATTTCTTTGCCCTTATCTCACTAGACTGTTTCCTTTCGCCACTTCACTCTATCAGCTGCCATTTCTACATTCACACCTCTTACACACATATCCTTTTCATACACACTTTTTTTGGTCATCCTCTTCTGGCCACCATTATATTTCGGGCCCTCTTGCATCCTCCCTTCTCATGACATGTCCTTACCAAGATAGCCTTCTACTCCTTAACTTCTCGGTCACGGGTGCTACATTCATACTTCTTCTTATATATAATTATAAAATATCAATTACTGTTTCTACCATTTTGATGTTATTGGTATTCTAATATTTAATGTATAACAATTGGTGTTAAATCATTAATTGCCACCTTGAGTTATGGTCCATTTTTTTTTTTCGCTGGGAAATGCATTTATGCACCCTGGCTGAAAGTCATACTTTCATCCAGGAGTGTGGGACTCGCTGAAGAACAGAATACCCACTAAAACCCAGCGGGACCCTCAGTGTCCTGAACAGAAGTACCAGAGGTTCAGTGGGGACATTACGCTCTGGGACTCCGGACATCGTCTATCACGACAATTCAGAATAGGTGGAGACTCGCAAAGGCGCGTCTCCTGGCTCCCGGCCTCCTCCTACGGATAGAGGTGGCCTCAGCTGCAGCCTCCCTCTCCCTCTCTGATGTCTCCTTCTGTGAGATGACATTCTCACAGAAAGATGATACCATCCGCCAACCACTTTCACTGCTGAGCATATAGCCGACTATGCTCATCAGCGAGAGCTCACCGCCAATGAGAGAAATTAGAGGGTGCCGTTGAGGCCCCCAAGCCGGGCATTCTGCCACAGTATGATGAGATGAGTTATGGTCCTGGTAATGATGGAGTTTTCCGAAATTTGCAATGAGTCTTATCTTTATTTTATTTATTGATATATTAGACATTGGTTACATTAACGAAATACTTACCCTGCTTAATTTTGTTGATATCTTTCTCCACTTCAAATTCATACAGCGATCTGGCGATGCTCGTAAGAATTCTGTTTGAATTCTCCGTTTCACCTGAGACATTAGCATATGGATCTATTATGATCTAACGATTAAAATTTATTTGTAAGACTGGTATCTTTAATTTTAATAGTATTTCATAACTGGGTATTTGATGTACTTATTAACCGTCTTCAAAAAGAGGAGGTTATCAATTCGTCTGTATTTGTTTATGTTTGTTACCTCATATCTCCCGACTGAGTGTAACGATCTTGATGATTTATTTTAAATGAAAGGTGGTGCTCGTAAAGGGTAACATTTTTTTTAAAACCAGTTTTGATGATGGCATCCATGACAAATAAGTCTTAAATTTGCGTAAGCATGTGCGCGACAAGTGGACGAATAACTCAAGATCACGCGAACCGATTTCGATGATTCTTTTTTTTTTAGAAAGGATATACTTCAAGGGTTGTTTTGTGATAGTTTGTTAAGGTTCTGATGATGATATCCATGACAAAGTGATGGAACTCTTCATTTCTTAGGAGAATCTTTTATAAGCTAGCCAGATATTTGAGTCGCCTACCGTAACTTCGGTATAGTCAAGTGCTAGTCGTAGTTAAATATGAAGACCAATGGAACTCCTCAACGGCTTACAGTAAGAGTGTGATTTTTGGCAAAATCTATAACTGTCTGTAATCAAATGCAAATGACCTTACGTTTGTTGCTGCATTGCAATATTTGAAAGGTGAATTATGTGTGAAGCGATGGTATAAGGGTTGGCGATATTAACGTAAATTTAACTTTGTAAAGTTGTTTCATTTAAAAGGTGTTATCTCATGAGAAATGTGTTCAGGTGTACATATATTGAGACAAATTTGTTAGGTTACTTCAGATTCATTAAAAATCAAAAAATAAATAGAAATTTTAACAAAAAAAGAACCGCCCTTGGAACATCTTCCTTGGCTGACGCCGACTCCGAATATAACAATACGAAGAACACTTTAAAAGAATATGCAATTATTTCTTACTTTTTTAATTAATATGCTCATTAATATATTTGTTAGTCTGTTTTGAAGGTGGTTCTTTTTTTGTTAAAATTTATATTTATTTACGTAACTTTTCATATGAAGGCTATTTCCGAAACTGTTAAACCTAAACAAAATTAAATTAAACGTAAACTTTGAATGCTACAACAACTTTTGTGAAACTTTCTCATAATAACGTCATTTTAAGACACAAAAGTTTCAAATCAATTAATAATAAATCCTAAGATTTCATGAATTGTCATATTTAACAACAGCAATAACCCGCGGTTTTTCCCACGTGGATACCGATCTCCTGATAGTAGATACGTGTGAATAAAACATTGTATCTTTTGAATGGAATGTCCGATTTTAATAATTTAAAAAGTATTTTACAGGTATTGAAACAGTTTTTAATAAAATACCACTCAATAAGATAAGAATCAATACAGAGGTATAAATAATACGGTTTGATTATTGTCGGCACTTTTATTAACTTTCAAAATGTGAAAAAGTAGTTATCGTGACATAACTACAGTAGTTGGAGATTTAGTATCATTGACTTTTTTGTAGATATTAGTACATTCTATAATATTGTAGCACATTTTGTTGTTGTACCTTCAATAGTTTTCGCAGTGCATACGATAACAATTTTTTGTTTCACACCTTAAAGCATTTTTCTCAAGGATCCCTATTTATAGCCTATGTTCTTCAATGAAAATGCAGCTTTCTAATGATGAAAGAAATTTTGAAATCCATCTAATTGTTTTTGTGTGAAAACATTACAAACATACAAAAACACAAACAATTGCGATTGAAAGGGCTTCGTCAATATATTTTACTAAACAGTAATTTAGTTCTGTAATTATAATTGATTGCACTGAAACAATCTCACAAATAAAAAATATTTAATAACAATTCCAGTTCTTAATCGTAGCTCTTTTTGTTTTGGTCAAAAAGGAAGGGGATTTCAAACAAAATTAAAGCTAGTTTTTAATGACAAGTGATCAATAAGCAGTATATTTTTTTATCTAAATCCTTCGATGTGTTGTTAAGTTATAACGGTCACTAACTTTCCAGAAAAAACACATTTAAAATTGTCCGATATAGATGTGATATTATATTTTGGTAAACACGATTAATAACGTAAATATTTTCATTCATTGAAGCCGGATATTAAAGTTATACTTCAATTGTCTCACCCCTAATTAATATTTGTTAAGTTAAATCAATTTTTCACTCAAGAAACTAGAATCACTTTATGTCTCTTCGATAAATAAAAACAGTTAAAAAAGTAGACGCAAGCGAAGAACAATTACGTAAGCATGTTAGGTAATCCTGAGCCATCCATTATAAGTCTTCAGTAAAGTATTTAAAAGAAATTAGCCAGTTTCAAAAGAAATATTACTTTTAATTGCGACGGTTATTGTACTGACCTTGATTTTGCGAAGATCTGCTCCCACTGGGCATGGCATCCCGCGCCGCCATTTTGAGCTCTATCAAGACAAAGGTATTCAGCAGAGTCTGATAAAATAATAAAAAATCACTTTAACACTCGTTTATGTCTATGATATTTCATAAATTATCACTCCTAACTTTTTTTTAACACTAAAGTATCCAATCTATATATATCTATTAACGCTGCATATACAAGCGTTATAAATCCGTTAAAAATCTTATGAAAACTATTTTTAAATACGAAATTAAATGTATAATAAATAAATATGTATAGAAACAGGTATTAATGTGGTTATTTAAGTATTTTACCTGAAAAACAAGGCCCGTCCGTTCGCAACGCCAGCGGAATGCAGTGTGCAACGGGAAAATCTAGGGACGCTAAGCTTGCTCTATCGATTAATTGCAGCCCTCTAGTACATCTAGGTGTCGATGTATATGCTATTAGTGGAACAAACGAGTCCTGGGATTTCAGCTTTATCGATTTCAATGCTCCACAAACCTATCTAGAAACACGACGCAATGGAGACGCCCATTTATGCCGTATTAGCTAAGTAAACTTAGTTCCACTGCCTTTTCTGTTAGAATAATTAGTTATCACGTGAAATATGCTTGGATTTTGAAAGTTTGTAGACTTCAAATGTGATTCCACTTTCATATTATTGTATAATACATTGGTGCGACCAATTTTGGAATCCAAAATATAAAATAAACATCGATGAAATAGATAAGATACAACACGAATTTATTAAACATCTAAAATATAAATGTCAAGCTGCTGTTATTGTCCAACTCGATGATCGTCGCCGTCGTCGTTTCAACTGATGGACGTCCACTGCTGGACATAGGTCTCACGAAATGATGCCCACCAGGCCCGATCTAGCACCTTCGGCCCCTAACGTCCATCGGTTCGTCGGACTATGTGCCCCGCCCATTACCGCCGAATACCAGGGTCAACCGCCGAATCCAACTCGGTTGGGCTGCGTTCGGGAAGCTACGCCAGATATTTTCGTCCGATAACCCTCAGTGCCTGAATACCAAAGTCTTCGAATAATGCGTGTTACCAGTGATGACATACGGTCCTGAATGATACTTGGTCGCTGACTATGGGCCTCATGCGGAAGCTCAGAGTCACTCAGCGTGCGATGGACAGGGCTATGCCCGGCGTTTCTCCACGTGATAAAATCAGAAATGAAGAGATCCGTATTAGAACCAGAGTCACTGACATAGTCCTACAAATCGCGAACCTGAATGGGCGGGGCACATAGTCCGAAGGACCGATGGACGTTGGGGGCCGAAGGTGCTGGAGTGGCGACCCCGCACCGGACGGCGCAGTATAGGCAGGCCCCCCACAAGGTGGACNCGTTTCCGATCCGTAGGTAAGCACTGGCAACACGCACTGTTCGAAGACTTTAGTCTTCAGGCACTGAGGGATATTGGACGAAAACGTCTTCCGGAAATTCCGGAAGTCGTCCGGATTTCTATTTAAACTATTTAATAATAGCATTGACGCTACATACCTATTAAGCTGTATAAAATTCAGTTGCCCAAATTTCCGTATACACTACTCAAGGAAATGTTTGCTTAGGCCAGCGCATGTCAAAAAGAATTTTGCTACTAACACTTACATCTTTGGAGTTTGTAGCCAACACAATACGAGATGTTATGATGTCGATCTATTTGCATAACACATAGCAAACTCTGCTGAGGTCATCGAGCGTTGTATTGAGATCATCGAGAGTCTCTGCCATAACGACTATGTTATTGGCAAACCGTAGATGAGTGATGTACTCGCCGTTGTTTTTGATCCGTTCCACTCCAAAGGCTTAAAAAGGTCTTCCAACGCAGTGAAGAGCTTTTGCACAAATTTCTGGAAAGAACACAGTGAACTTAGTCGAGAAAATCAACATTATCCTAGAAGACTGACGAGGATTATCATATAAGCACATACGATCAAAAAGTAGTGAGAACCGCATACCCCTTGGTAAGAAAAATCTTTGATTCTCTTTTGATTTTTCTAAATGTAGTCTTTTGTTTGCTTCATGTTGGAACGTGTTCTCGAAAATGGTGGAAAATGGTCACCCAAGAAAATGTTGCGAAAGTCGAAAAACCTGTATTTACCATTCGATACTTAGTTCATAAAACGGGCATTTCATTTGGAAGTCTTCAATCTATATTGAAACAACCTTTGCATAAAGAAGAAATAAAAAAAAGCCTCCGCAAAATGGGTGCCGAGAATGTCAACCGACAGTCAGAAACTAAATCGACTTGATAGTTCAAAGATATTTTTGGACAAGTTTAAAGATGACTCTGAAAACTTTTTGTCTCGTTTCAAAATGTCGGACGAAACATGGGTCCTTCCTTTTGATCTCGTGCAATCTTCGCAATGGAAACGGCCATCATCACCGACCCCGAAGAAGTTTCGTGCCAAGACATCGGCTGGGAAGGTTATGGCCTCAATATTTTGTAACTCGCAAGGGTTATTTTTGATTACCTGTATCCTGGAACCACTATTAGAAGCCAACATTATGCAGCTTTATTCCCAAGTTGAGAAATGCCAAATCATCAAAGAGAAGAGGAGGGCAAAACTTTATGGGAGTGTGCTGCTTAATCACGACACCGCACTCACGCACAGGTCGGCATTTGGGATAGATGACCACTGCCCTTATTCATCAGATCTGGCGTCTGGCGATTTTTTACGAAGACGATAACGAGGTAAGTTGATGCCGTGAAGAGCTTTTTGCAAAGCTTTATCTTTGAAAGGGCTTGAAGCCTTGGAAAAGCACTGGACACGCTGTGAAGAGAGACTTGGGGACTACTTATCAATAGTCATTATATTCTATCTCATTTTCGCTACCCTGAGACTGATTGGTTTCGGAAATATGCTTAAACAAAGAGAAAATGATCTTTAATCATCATATGGCGACCTATAATAAGGGATATATTAGTTACATGCTAAGTTTTTCATGCCTGAAATATGCTTGTGGAAAGAATACCGATACATCGATACATCGATATAATTTTTTCAATGTATCGATATTATGGAGCGATATTTAATACTATGATGTATCGATGTATCGATATGAAATTCCAAGTATCGAAAAAGTATGAAAATCGATATTTTTTTCTGGAATAAAATCGATTTTTTCCTAAAAATAAAAAATCCGACGAAGGAATAATTTTTCTACTCCCTTCTTTGTTACAAGTTATATTTAATGTATTTGTCAATTTCAACTTTAACTGCCAGTGTGTATTGTATCCCGATACATCGATTCTTTATTGCATTTCCGACATCCTTAGCCTGAAATATCTTGGCTATATATTAAACGCTAAGGTATCGTTCGGAGGATATCAGTTCCTCTGTAATATGTCTTCTAATCAGCGTTAAAGTGCGCTGATTTCAAAAATTTACGTATTATCATGTTTCATGTACAGTACCGAGTCTTTCGCACGTATATCAGTTGTTTCTCGCGAACACTCGTCAGCGCGATGTAAAACGGTACAACGCCAGCTATTGAAGACACAGGGAAACTGTCACGGGCTTTAAAATCGAGATACCTCTACGGCTATCTGGATATGTACATTTCATTTCCTCCTTACTTCAATCGTATCCCATATCTATTAAAGCACGACGCTTAAAAAATACATCAAAAGGAAGTCAGTAATAAATAATATATCTTACAACAGTCCGGCCTTTTCGAGTTCTCCTACTAAGGCCTACTTGAATAAAGATATTTTGACTTTGACTTTCTGTTGGGAGGCGATGGTCTCCTTCTGTGAAAATGTGATGTCGCAGAAGGAGGTGGCGGAACGTCTCAGAGAGGTATACGGAGACGCTTCCGCCATGCGTAGGAGGCAGCCGGGGCTAAGACGGTCCCATGATCGACGTCTACCCCCTTAGGGTTAGCTTGTTAGCAACAGTTACGAAGCCTGTTCTCATAAAGCGAGGGAAGACAGGTGATATGTCGAGTGTTCCGGGCATGCCATCCAAGCGGAGGAGTTTTGTCAGGGGGAGTCTTGTAAGGCACATCGTAGAGTGCGGACGTATTCCGATCCCGTGCTTTCGCCAGCGAACGTAGGAAGGAGCACCGTCAGGTTTTAGCCGGTAAAAGTCCGGCATGACTTGCAACGCCTCCACGAGGATTTAAGACTTTGATTATGGCCCCGAGTGTTAAAATGGAGCCATCTCGATGGCTATCTGGATATGTACATTTAAATAGAAAGAAAATATCTTTATTTATACACTATGCCAACACAATATATTTTAGTACATTTTATAATAACCTAGAAAATGGAACTAGCTCAGCATTTATACTAGAGACCTCTGGAGACCATGCAGCGCTGATTTTCAGCTGGATCCCTAGTTCAGGTGCCGCCACGAAAGCAGCCCGGTACAATTTAATCTATCCTGATATATTATCTAAAGCTACAGGACCTGACCTAATTAAATATAATAATAATTAAACTAAAGACTATTTCATATATATATATATATATATATATATATATATATATATATATATAGTCACATAGATAAACATAGATATATTTGACATATACACATTAATACCCGAATATATGGCTTATAGAAAAGAAAGCTCCGACACGTGATGTTGGAATTCTTCTTGGTTTTCAAGAAGAAATCATTTCAAAAGTCTTTTGAAAGTAATTTTTGATTTCGTTTGTTTATTTGGAGGGGGGATATTATTCCAATATTTAGTGGTGGAATGGTTTCGAAATCTCAAAAATAAATCTCTTTACTTAAATCATACTGCCTCATTGGTCTAGTGGTTAGCATGTTCGACTACAGACATGTAGTCCTGGGATCGAGTCCCGGGCCACTTCAAAAATCAATATTTACCCGAAGTTGGGAAGTTGGCGTTGTGATACACGCTTGTGCCTCGGAGAGCATGTTAAGCCGTTGGTCCTGCGCTTCTCTCCGTAAGATTGCCGTCACATCGGACTGTGAGAGTGAAGGAATAGAGAGTGCACTTATGTACTATGCCTGCCAACTTGTAGTGAAAAAGCGTGGTAGATCTATGCTCTAAAAACCCTCTCTCCTATGACTGAGGAGGCCTGTGCCCTGCAGTGGGACCTTAATGGACTGCTACTTACCTTTTCTCTTTTTTTTACTTAAATCATATCACACATCCATTAAAACAGGACGCTTAAAAAACACATCAAAAGGTAGTCTATAATAAATAGTATAACGGCCTCGCTGGCACTATGGTGCGAATACCTTTGCTAGCAGAGGCCCCGGGTCCGATCCCCGTTAGGGTGAATGTAGAAAATCCCAATTTCTAATTTGTCTAAGTCTGGGAGACTTCAGCGTATCGCCAAAGAAGAGATCTGTGCTGTGTAGAAACCATGAGGTATAATATCACCTCTTATCAGATTAGAGCGCTTTCACGTTAGAGTATATCATCACTTACCACCAGATGAGATCACAGTCAAAAAATATCTTTGCAGCAGTCTTACAAAATGACAAATTTACAGATTCTATTTATTACATTTATCTTAAATTATTTGATATACAATGGCAACGTATTTATTGACTATTTAGAAACTATTCACGTAAAATAAATGGTCGAGTCCATAACACCATGTTTTTGAAGTGACACTTCTTTAGGAGCATGGGATGTTTACGGATGAAACGCGTCAATAGCGCTACAAAGATGTGCAGCGTTTTTATGCTAATTCGTTTGAAGGTTGTTTTAATATATACCAGTAACACGTGGCATTTTAATCTTTTGAGAATTCAATAAATTATATGTATTAACTTTGGACACTTTTAATATTTAAATGACAGTTAAATTCCTGAAAGATCTTCCTCTTTCCCTCCCTATAAGTCTCGGAAACTTAAACAAAACTGCCTCATTGGTCTAGTGGTTCCTCATTATTAAGTTTAACAATGGTTTTCACTTGCTTTACGTTTGGCAATGAGAATTTAATACATTTATATATCTTAAATCATCATTTTCTTGCCCTATCTGCTGCCATTTCTTCATTCACACCCCTTACACACATATCCTCATTCACACACTTTTTTTGGTCGCCCTCTCCTGGCCCTGGCGCTTACCATCACATTTAGGGCCCTTTTGCAAACATGGCTATCCTCCCTTCTCATTGTCCATACCAGGCTAACCTTTCACTCCTTAACCCTCGGTCACTGGTGCTACTTTCACACTTCCTCTTATATCCTCATTCTTATTCTTATCTAATTTTGTCACTTCCACACATCCATCTCAACATTATCATCTCCGCTGCATGCAATTTCACTCACTCTGATCCATACAGGATGACAGGTCTAATGATCGTCTTTTAAATTTTCCCCTTTAGTTTAAGGGGCATTCTGACATCTCAAATTGTTCCCGAGACCCTTCAATATTATAATATGCCTTTTTTAAACTAACTGGCGCATTGGTCTAGCGGTTAGCATGTTCGACTACAGACATGAGGTCCTGGGTTCGAGTTCCGGGTCGGGCCAATTCAAAAATTAATATTTGCCCGAAGTTGGGAAGTTGGCGGTGTGATCCATCTCGGTGCCTCGGAGAGTAAGTTAAGCCGTCGGTCCTGCGCCTGATCTCTTTTCGGTCGTATCGGATTCCCGTCACATCGGAAGGAATAGGGAGTGCACTTGTGTACTGTGCCTGCCAATCCGCAGTGGAGCAGCGTGGTGGGTCTATGCTCTAATAACCCTTGCTCCTCGGAGTGAGGAGGTCTGTGCCCAGTTATGGACCGTTAATGGGCTGCAACTTACTTAAACAAGACTTAAAAATTAGTTTGCTAAAAGTTTTACTTCTGACATGTGTACTATCTACGCACGCACTTTTAGTATTTAGTGCTTTTTCGTCCCTGGGAAAATCCACTTAGCAAAAAATAAAACTAACCTAACCTTAAAAACCGTCATGTTTATAACTACGATGGTGTTAATACATAAGTACTGTGAAATACCAAATTTTATGTTCAATTATTATTTAAAAAGCAACCTTTGCCCAGCCTTTGACCACATTCAATAGTAATGCGACATGCGATACAAGGACGAATACATTTGAGGCGATATGAAGAAGTTTCACTTTAGGGTATTAAGCCCTTAAATTATATACAACCTGTAAGTTGAGTTTAAGAGAGCGTTGAGAGCGTTGAGAAGCATGAGTGGATTAAAACTGAGTGACAGAGTAAGAAATAGTGTGATAAGAGAACGTTGTGATGTAAAAGAAGATGTAGTGGCGAAAATTGAGAAAGGTATGCTTAAATGGTTTGGCCATGTAGAGAGAATGAATGAAAGGAGACTGACAAAAACGATTTATGAGTTAAGACTGAATGCGAAAGTTGGAAGGGGAAGACCAAGGCGAACGTTCCTGGACCAAATCCAGGACATTTTAAATAACGGCCAGGTCAAGAGTACTCTAAACCGACGAACTTGTATGAAAGGTTAAATGAGAATGAAAGAAGCGAAGGAGATATGCAAGGATCGTGGCAAGTGGAAGGACGTGGTCTCTGCCTACCCCTATTGGTCTCTGCCTACCCCTATGGGAATGAGGCGTGATGCTATGTATGTATGTATGTACGTTATAAAAGATAAACGTAATCGATTCATATCATTAATGAATCCTTACGAAAATTGTAAATGCGAGAGTAACTATGTCTGTCTAGCTTTCACGACAAAACTACTGAACCGATTTAAAATGTAGTACACAAATATTCTGGAAATAGGAATTTTAATGCGAAATAAATATAAACTTTAACAAAAACGAACCGTCTCCGAATAAAACAACACTATAAAAGAATACGCAATTATTTCTTACTTTTTAGAGCATATTACTGTAATTGTAAGTATATTTTGAAGGCGGTTCATTTTAGTGAATCAGAAGTAAACTAACAAATTTGTCTTAATATATGTACCTAAAACGCGTTTCTAATATGGGATAACACCGTTTAAATGAAACGAGTTCACAAAGTTAAATTTACATTAATATCGCCACACCCGGGATCGAACCCGAAACCCTTCTACCACCGCTTCACACATAATTCACCTTTCAAATATTGCAATGCAGCAACAAACGTAAGATCATTGACATTTGATTACAGACAGTTATAGATTTTGCCAAAAATCCCACTCTTACTTTAAGCAGTTGAGGAGTTCCATTGGTCTTCATATTTAACTACGACTAGCACTTGACCATACCGATGTTACGGTAGGCGACTTAAATATCTGGATAGCTTATAGAAGATTATGCCAAGTATCGTTGATTTGCTCCTAAGAATTGAAGAGATCCGTCACTTTGCCATGGTATCCATCATCACAACCTAACCAAACTATCACAAAACAACTCCTTTCTAATAAAATAAAGAATCATCGAAATCAGCTGGCGTGATCTTGAGTTATTCGTCCATTTGTTTCGCACATGCTTACGCAAATTTAAGACATCCGGTTTTCTCATGGATGCCATCATCAGAACTGGTTTTTAAAAAAATGGGACCCTTTCATTTAAAAAAAAAATCATCAAGATCGTTCCACCCAGTCAATTGATAACCTCCTCCTTTTTTTGAAGTCAGTTAAAAAGGGTAAGGGGCAGAAGTATCGTAATTCTTAGAGCTAGTGGGTTGAATTTATTTATTAGGCTGTTGATTTTGATACATATAAAAATGACATTTCAAGTTTGTAAGAATTTTACTAACAAGTTAATAATTAATTAACAATTTTAATAATAAGTAAGTAGCAGCCCTTTAACGTCCCACTGCTGGGCACAGGCCTCCTCACTCCAAGGAGCGAGGGTTTTTAGAGCATAGCTGCTCCACTGCGGATTGGCAGGCATAGTACACAACAAGTGTACTCTCTATTCCTTCACTCTCATAGTCCGTGTGACGGGAATCCAACACGACCGGAGAGAGATCAGGCGCAGGACCGACGGCTTAACGTGCTCTCCGAGGTACGGGGGTGGATCACACCGCCAACTTCCCAACTTCGGGCAAATATTGAGAAAATCTTAATAGAAAACTCAATATTGGTTTTTGAATTTGCCCGACCTGGGACTCGAACCCAGGGCCTCATGTCTGTAGTCGAACATGCTAACCACTAGACCAATGAGGCATTTTAATAACAATCCTTCCCAATATTATAAATGCGAATGTAACTCTGTCGTGCTTTTGCGACAAAACTACTAAACCGATTTAAATTAAATTTGCTAGAATAACAGTCTAGAGCCTTTTTTTTGCGGAACCCTCTTCATCCATTAGTGAGGCACCAGGTGGTCAGCTTTCGCATTCTGCCCTGGTGTCCCGGATGAGTCCGACGGAGGATTCACGGAGGCGGGAGGAGATGCGCAAACATGCGCCGCCTTATATTCCGCCTCCTTCGGCGGTGAGGGGGTGCATCCACTGCATTCTCCCTCTCTCTCTCTCGTGGGCTTCTTTCAGCGAGACTACCGACTCGCAAAAGAAGGCCACTGCCGCCCACCACCTCTCGCTGGAGAGCATCGCAACAGTCTAGAGCCTGAGAAAGGACATAGATTACATTTTGATGCGAAAATAAAGCAGTAAGAGATGGAATCAACGTCATTTTTAGAGGAAGAGTAGAGTGGTAACTAACGGCCGAAGCTTTTCTTATATTTGTGTTTGCTTTCCTATTCGTGTATTTATTATGTACCCCGTGGTTGGTGACTTGGCAGGTGCTTCAGGGCTGGCGGGGTTGCGAATGCCTGTCAAGCGCGTTCCCGTGACCCCGTCTCCGAGTGATGTAAGAGCACCGCTGGGTTTCAACCGGTATGAGTCCGGCATAATCTGGAACATCCTCCCGAGTATTCCAGGTATCCACGAGGATTTCCCAGCGGTAAAAGAAAAAAGAGTTTAAAGTCAGTTTGCCAAAAAGGTTTTATTTCTGACATGTGTACTTTGTACGCACGCCCTTTTAATTCCTTTTTTAAATTACAGTGACATTTGATGTCAAAGTAGGTTTCAGTAGCGTAATTATATGAAAATATATCAATACCTATAAAACAAGCAATGCCCCGCGGTGTCACCCGCGTATTGCCGATCTCGTGGCAGTGGAAAGTTTTATTTTACTTAGTATTTAATTACATCCTTTCAGATTATTAGATACATACATTGATAATCTAATCATTATACAGATTTTACTTTACAACGAATATATACTCTACAGATCTCAGACAATCTACTAAGTCGGACTTTCTTAGATTGACATATTTAAATGCGTTATGTCTTTTAAATGGAATGTCCGATTTTAATGATCAAAATCATAAAAAAACAAAAATATCTTTATTCGAGTAGGCATATTACAGCACTTCTGAATCGTCAAATTATATATTTTTTTTCCACACTCTGATTCTAATATACGTCTGATGATGGTACTCAAGATCGGCTTAAAATCTAAAGTTACGAGGATTCCTTCGCGCCCCGATCCGAGAAGAACCCACAACAAACTCAGTCGGGTATATTTTAATTAAAATTAGAGCAATTCGTTCACTCCCAGGCGTTTCTATCGTCTAGGTAATCTTGCAACTAATAATAAATTAAAAAGTACTTTACAGATATCGAAACGGTCTTTAATAATTTTATAAGATTGTTTTTCCTAAAAAGGATCTTGAGACATTGTAAACAATTTTAAGATTCATTTTTAAGAAACACACCGTCGAGGGCGCGAAGGAACCCTCGTAACCTTAGAATTTAAGTCGTTCTGGAGTACCATCATCAGACGTACATTAGAATTAGAGTGTGGAAATAATATATTTGTTTGACGATTCAAAAGGGCTATAATATGCCTACTTGAATAAAGATATTTTATTTGATTCCATTTTCTGTGCGACCATTGGTTTTGGAAATAAACAGAGAGAAAATGATCTATTTTGATTCAAAGTTGAAAAGCTCAGGAAGAAATGATCCTATTCTTACCAAAAAAAAGTCAAATTGATGCTAAATAGATAACCTATCCAGTCCATTTAAATTGGAAGGAGAACTCGAGTTAAGGGGTTAAGTCCGAACATTAATAATGAGATCAAAAAAAATTAGGATTCTCTCATCTTGTTCATAAAGATATGAAATTTTTTTTTAGGAAACTTTGAAAAATCGTTTAAAAATTTGATATTTTCTGATCCATCTTTTTCCGCTAGTTTATATTAAAGACATCGACTAGACTAGATGATGGTATTAAGTTAATATATAGATTAGAATGTCAAACTGAAGACGAGGCTGAATACTCTAATATTTCGTTTAAAGAGGATCTTAAGATCAAGAGGAGATTATGATGTTAATCTCTTATTAAATAGCTAACTCACAGTGAATGTAGTTAAATAATGGCGTAAATTATCAAAAACCCTGGCTGACGCATACTTTAGGGAAAAGGAGGATCAGGCGCGGCAAGGAGACCTTCCACTGGTGATTGAAAGGAGTTTGGTATCCGTGACGCAAACCACTCTTATTCTCAAGTGGAAGGATAGGTTCAGAAAGTCCGTTACAGGTCATCGTACGATTGAGGCAGATCACCCTGTCCTCGGACTTCCGTAGGATGTTATTGTTTCACCTTACATAGGTCCTCTCGGGACAAGGTTGCTTCGGAAGGTGCTTGTATCGGGTAGCGCAGAGGGAACCGACGGAGGAGTGTCACGATTGTGGAGCAATAGAAGACATTGCTGAGCACCCCCCATGAGTTTCCGCGTGGTAGTGGTGGATAACGACCTTTCTCTGCCCGCTGGGGTCAACGCCATGGTAGGCTGTTGGAAGTCGGTGCAACGTCTCAGAAAGGTGGATGGAGACGCTTCCGCCATGCGTAGGAGGAGATCAGGGCCAGGCGGGTAGCCCATGATTGACGCCTGCCCCCTTGGGGTTAGCCCCAAGGTAAAAGGTACTGTGCTTGTTGCCCAACATAGAGAAACCGAGAAAAGACAGGTGGCAGGTTTCTCTGGGCATGACATCAAAGCAGAGGAATTTCATCGGAGGGAGCTTTGTTAGGCATATTGTAGGCTTTCACCATCGAACGTAGCGAGAAGCACCGTCAGGTTTTAGCCGATAAAAGTCCGCCATAACTTGCAACTCCTATGATTAAACAGGTATCCATAAAAACGTACTGTTTTGGGTTGGAGTTTATTTTGTTAGTTGTGTATTTAATTAGTAAAGTAGCAATTAACGGATAAAGTAAGTAAGTAGCAGCCCATTAACGTCCCACTTCTGGGCACAGGCCTTCTCAAACCGAGGAGCGAGGGTTTTTAGAGCATAGACCCACCACGCTGCTCCACTGCGGTTTGGCAGGCATAGTACACAAGTGCCGTCTATATTCCTTTACTCTCATAGTCCGATGTGACGGGAATCTGACACGACCGGAGAGAGATAAGGCACAGGACCGCCGGCTTAATGTGCTCTCCGGGCCACGGGGGTGGATCACACCGCTAACTTCCAAACTACGGGCAAATATTGAGAAAATCTTAAATAGACAATTCAATATTGATTTTTGAATTGGCCCGACCCAGGACTTGAACCCAGGACCGCATGTCTGTAGTCGAACATGCTAACCACTAGACTAGGCAGTCCCAGGATTCCAACCTCCAAAATTCGTGATTATATGTATATAGATGTGTGTTATGTATAAGAAAAATAAATATATTATGTTAAATTAATCGTATCTAGCTGAGCAGTTTGAATGAGAGACCTCTCGTTGTGTTCTATGTAATGTGCATTAGTGTACAAGAGAGGTTGTGTGTGTGCGTGTGTATATATATATATATATATATATGTCGCAGAATAAGAGACAATGGAGACGCATAAAGCACAGGGGCGTAGGTTTCTCCGCCGACATCGTCAATCGTGCTCGCGCTCGTGGGTAATGTTGGTGCAATCAAACACTTTGTTAATTAACTCGGATTATAATGTTCAATCACTTAATGTTATCGATATCAATCAATTTACACAAACTCATTATCAATAATAGCTAGGAACGCGACAGTTTCAATAGTCGACCACTCCGGCCGAACGCCACTCGAGTACTGCTGAGAGACATACACAGACGCCATACACAGATGGCGCCAGCGTTCCACAGACTATTACACACGGACCAGCGATCCACAGACTCTTGCACTCTAACATTTATATAATATGTATATTACAGAATTGATGAAGAACGAGGCTATGTTGCCCAAAGTCAGTTTGTTAATCAAGTACTTGCAAGATTTTCAGTTTCCTCATAAGTCAGGATAGAAGATAATTGAAAACTATTATATTTACAAAGCCGCCGAATCCAACTCGCTTGGGCTGCGTTTGGGAAATTACAGCAGGTCCATTCGTCCAATATCCCTCAGTGTCTGAACACAAAGCTCTTCGAACAGTGAGTGTTGCCAGTAATGACCTACGGCTCCGAAACGTAGTCGCTGACTATGGACCTCATGCGAAAGCTCACAGTCACTCAGCGTACGATAGAGAGGGCTATGCTCGGAGTTTCTTTACGCGATCAAATCAGAAATGAGAAGATCCGAAGCAGGACCAAGGTCACTGACATAGCCCTACGAATCGCCAACCTGAAGTGGTAATGGGCTGGACACAAAGTGCGATGAACCGATGTACGTTGGGGCCCGAAGGTGATGGAGTGGTGACCCCGCACCGGACAGCGCAGTGTAGGCAGGCCCCCCACAAGGTGGACCGATGATATAAGGAGGGTAGCCGCTGGAGTCAGGCGATACACGATCGGGCACAGTGGGCATCATCAGATGAGACCTATGTCCAGATAGATAGTTAAAATTTTGTTATAAAGATATTGTGCATTGAATTTATAAAACCTTTTCATAAATGTTGTGTTGAAGTTATATAGAGGGTTACATACTGTATAACTAGGACGTCTTCCAAGTAAGGTTTCATGGTAGTTTTTATTTTTCTAATAAGTGATTGACACAATGCGAAGTACACTTGTTTTATGGCAATGGCAGTAAAGTACAACGGCGTTTGAAATTTACATGCTAAGTCTGTCATGCCTGAAATATCTTGCCTGTTTGTCAGCTGGTTCGGAGGATATCAGTTCCTCTGTAAAATGTATTCTAATCAGCGTTGAAGTGCGCTGATTTCAAAAATTTTACGTATTATCATGTTTCATGTGAAGTAACCAGTCTTTAGCACGTATATCAGTTGTTTCTCGCGAACACTCGTCAGCGCGATGTAAAACGGTACAGCGCCAGCTATTGAAGACACAGGGAAACTATTGCGAACTTTAAAATCGAGATATCTCTACGGCTATCTGGATATTCCTCTTTACTTCAATCATATTCTATATCTATTACAGCACGACACTTAAAAACACATCAAAAGGAAGTCAGTAATAAATAATTTATCTTTGCAACAGTCTAAGTGGACCGATCCTTTGGAGTTCTAAGTCATTGCTTTTCACAGCCACGAAAAAAGCCACCACTAAGTTTCTTTTTATAAATAGAAACTTACTTGCTTGATTCATCTTACCAATTAAACATTGTGCTTCTTCTATGTAGGAAAACATGAATTTAAAGCTGAAATGTTAACAAAACAAAAATGTTTGATTCGTCGTCGTCGACTCAACCAATGGACGTCCACTGCTGGACAAAGGTCTCTCTTAATGAATTCCAATAGGCCCAATCTTGCGCCGCCTGATGTGATCGGTCCACCTGGGGGGGGGGTCTACTGACGCTGCGTTTTCCGGTGCGAGGCCGCCACTCTAGCACCTTTGGGCCCCAACGTCTATCTGTTCTGCGAACTATGGGGCCAGCCCATTGCCATTTCAGCTTTGCAATTCGGTAGGCTACTCTCCTCATGTCTGATTTGATCACGTAGGGATACTCCGAGCATAGCCCTCTCCATTGCCCGCTGAGTGACTCTGAGTCTTCTTACGAGCCCCATAGTCAGCGGCCATGTCTCGGAACCATATGTAATCGCTGGCAACACGCACTGTTCGAAGACCTTAGTCTTCAGGCACCGAGGAATTATTGCAAAATTGTTTTTGATTGCAAATTAAATAAATTTATTTTAACGCCCTCAATTTATGTGGTTGAAGGTTGTCATAAATAAATTAGAGAGTTGGGTCTCTAGACATGTTACTTTCGAAGATTGCTAACGCTCATAAAATGTAGCAGTTGTTGAGCGTTAGCAATCTTCAAAAGTAACTTGTTTACGAGCCTTACTTAGTTAAGTGTAAGCATACGTGCTAATGATATCTAACTTTATTAATAACATTCCAATTGAACTTTCGAGCCTGGTCTGATAATAACTTGTATACGCATCCTGGAAGAAAAATATGGCAACCTGCGTTTTTAAATCACGCTGACTGCAATAATATTCTTTTCTCCTCTCCTTCTCCTTCTCTAGGCGCGTAATATACTAATTAATGGGTTCTCATAAGCATGCGAGTTGTTGTTTTTTTGGTCCAACTTCAAAAAAAGGAGGAGGTTATCAATTCCTCTGTATTTTTTTTTATGTTTGCTACCTCATAACTTTCGGCTGGGTGAACCGATCTTAATGATTTCTTTTATATGAAAGGTAGTACTTATCGTGGGGTCCCATTTATTTAAATCCAGTTCTGATGATGGCATCCATGAGAAAACCGGATAAGTCTTAAATGTGCATTAAGGGTGTGCGCGACAAATGGACGAATAACTCAAGATCACGCCAACCGATTTCGATGATTCTATTTTTATTGGAAAGGATATACTTCAAGGGTTGTTTGATGATAGTTTGGTTAGGTTTTGATCATGGGATCCATAACAAAGTAACGGAACTCTTCAATTTTCAGGAGCAAGTTAGCGATACTCGGCAGAATCTTTTATAAAATCTCTAAGTATTTGAGTCACCTACCGTAACTTCGGTATGTCGTAGTTAAATATGATGATCAATGGAACTCGTCAAAGGCGTACAGTAATGGTGCGATTTTTGGCAGAATGTATAAATGTCTGTAATCAAATGGCAACCACCCTACCAGCAAAAACGTACCGCCAAACAAATAGATTTGTGTTCCGGTACGATGCTGTGTAGAAACCGTAAGGGGAATATCGCCTCTTAACAGATTAGCGTGCTTCCATCTTAAACTGTATCATCACTTACCATCAAGTGAGATCACGGTCAAGCGCTAATATGTCAGCAATAAAAAAAACGTATTTCAACATTTCTCGCAAGGCTCTCTTTTCTCGCAAACACTCTAATAAGAAACTGCACAACACATTATCAAAAGTCTAACCAAGTCCGTAAAAATGTCTTAATCGCATACTGCTAGATATTCGGCACTTCTAATTTGCGTAGACGTAAAATTACATTAGCGAAGCACAAAAGCAAAACACCGAAGTATCTCAGTGGTGTGGCTGTTCCCGTCGGTGCTGGGGGCCAGCGTGGTGACGGGGATGTCATTTACGCATCGCTCGCTAGTGCAGTTTCCTAGATATGAGGGTGACTCCCATTGCCCACTGACTCTGATAACCCCATTCTCTAGGCTTTCGCTATCGAACGTAGGAGCACCGTCAGCTTTTAGCCGGTAAAACTCAGGCATAACCCGCAATTCCTCCCTTTGGTTTTACAGGTATCCATTAAAAAGTGCGTACTTAGCGATACCTTTCCAACTGGCCAATATCGAAACATCACTACGGCTATTTGGATATGTACCATTAAATCTCTCTCTACTTCAATCATATCACATTCCCCTTAAAACAACTACTTAATCAAGTAATACTTGCGTCATCCGCTAATGAGTTACAGGAGATTGTAAATATTATGAATAAAGCTTTGAAAGGGAAAGGAATGAAAGAGAATGTAAACAAAACGAAAGTCATGGTTTTTGAAAAGGATGAATCTATAATAAATGGCAATATTTTGATAGATCGGGAACAAGTGGAAGAGGTGAAAGAATTTGTATACTTGGGATCTAAATTTACAAAAGATGGAAGATTTGAAAGTGATATTGAAAGGAGAGTGAATGCAGAGAATATGGTAAATGGTGCTCTGCACGCCTTTATGAATAGCCAGATGGTGTCTCAAAAGGCCAGACTGGCAGTGCAGTGTTGGTGCCAACACTTATATATGGTAGTGACAGTTGGGTATGTCAGAAGAAGCATAAAAGTAAAATAAATGCGGTAGAGATGAGAGCGTTGAGAAGTATGTGTGGATTAAAAGTGATTGACAGAGTAAGAAATAGTGTGATAAGAGAACGTTGTGGTATAAAAGAAGACGTAGGGACTAAAATTGAGAAAGGTATGCTTAGATGACTGACAAAAAGGATTTATGAGTCTAGAGTGAGTGGAAACGTATTTCGACCAAATCCAGGATTATTTAAAAAAGAGCCAGGTCAAGAGTATTCTAAACCGACGAATTTGTATGAAAGTTTTAATGAGAATGAAAGAAGCGAAGGAGATATGCAAGGATCGTGGCAAGTGGAAGGACGTGGTCTCTGCCTACCCCTATGGGAATGAGGCGTGATGCTATGTATGTATGTATAAAAACAACATAAAAGTATATACACTCTTTATACGTGGCAAGTATTTTTGATTAAATTGATAATTGTAATAAGCTTTACACACCAAAATATTTGCCAAATAGCTCCCTATTATTTGTGATTATATTTAGAGAAAAATACAATCTTTAATTTAATATACAAATGATTGATATACACAGCCAACGTAGGAATGTAACAAAATATTACTTGTTTGCATCTGTTTGAGAAGAAATTGAGCAAGTTCTCTACGTTTAAAACACTCGCAAATTAGTCAAAACATTGAGAATATAATCTTCATAGATTCCCTAAAATTATTCACTAGATTTAAAGTTTTAGTCAAATGAAGCACCGCCCGAAAAACCATAAAAGCAAATTAGTTTAGAAAGGATTAATCCCATTGTTACCTTGCCTTTAGCTAGAAAATTGGTACTTTTTTTTAATATATCGTTCTGTAACTTGGCAATCTGTGTTGCCACAATAAGCCATTGATATGATATTCGGCAACTGCCTCATTGGTCTAGTGGTTAGCATGTTCGACTACAGACATGAGGGCCTGGGTTCGATTCCCGGGTCGGGCCAATTCAAAAATGGATATTGAGTTTTCTATTAAGATTTTATCAATATTTGCCCGAAGTTGGGAAGTTGACGGTGTGTTCTACCCCCGTGCCTCGGAGAGCACGTTAAGCCGTCGGTCCTGCGCCTGTTCTCTTTCCGATTGTGTCTGATTACCGTCACATCGGACTATGAGAGTGAAGGAATAGAGAGTGCACTTGTGTACTATGCCTGCCAATCCGCAGTGGAGCAGCGTGGTGGGTCTATGCTCTAAAAATCCTCTGTCATATGAGTGAGGAGTCTGTGCCCAGCTGTGGGACGTTAATGGGCTGCTACTTACTTACTATGATATTCGGGTATGACATTGCCGAATCTCGCGGTCATTGTGGGAACACTATACCGCTTTAATCTGAGATAAATGACACTGCCTGTGCCTCCAAGTCTTAGTGCCAATTCATTGATGTGACTTGATATTCTTGACTGATAACGTACACCATGTTTGGTGATTACTTGTTTAACTGTGTCAAAGTTTAAATCCTCATATATATGTCGGAGAATAAGAGAGAACGGAGAAGCATAAAGCACAGGGGCGTAGGGTTCTCCACCGACATCGTTACTAATTGGATCCATTATTTAATTTCTTATTCTGTGGGCGTTCGTGGGTAATGTTGGTGCAAACAAACACTTTATTAATTAACTCGGATCATAATGTTCAATCACTTAATGTCCCCGATATCAATTTACACAAACTCATGAACGCGTCAGTTCAAACAGTAGATTACTCCGGTCGAGCGCTACTCGACAACTGCCGAGTGACTCCCGCCGGACTGCCACCATTGACTCTGTCCACGCCGATAGATGGCGCCAGCGTTCCACAGAAATCTGCCCTCCGACATATATATAAAGTAATACTGAGAAGTGTAAAAGGCTTTTGTATTATACACCACAGGTGTTAAATACGACCAAGCTGCACTACGAGGAGCAAAAGTACCTTGTCAATAAGCAGTTGGAGACGGAGAAAGTGCTGTCATCACAGGCCAAAGAGCTCATGGCCGTAGCTGATGCAGCCTCGTCTGATGCAAAAACATTACTGCAATCGGTTGACAAACGAAAGTAAGTTTATCTTCTGCTCTATTTTTTTACCTGCTTCAAAAAAAGGAGGAGGTTATCAATTCGTCTGTATTTTTTTATGTTTGTAGATGTGTATAA
>JACTOM010000148.1:406928-419357 GCA_015832385.1 Elymnias hypermnestra
TGAAGTATATCCTTTCCAATAAAAAAAGAATCAACGAAATCGGTTGGCGTGATCTTGAGTTATTCGTCCATTTGTCGCGCACATGCTTAATGCAAATTTAACACTTATCCGGTTTTCTCAGGGATGCCTTCATCAGAACTGAATTTAAAGAAATGGGACCCTATGACGAGCACCACCTTTCATTTAACAAAAATCATCAAGATCGGTCCACCCAGTCGGGAGATATGAGGTAACAAACATAATAAAAAAAAATACAGACGAATTGATAACCTCCTCCTTTTTTTGAAGTCGGTTAAAAATAAACTAGGTTGCGTTTCTCTGTAACCAAAAAATGTCCTCCCTTTTATGTTCAGATAGATGTTAACAAACGGATTTTTTTTATTGCTGACAGTTTGGCGCTTGAGCTGATGTCACCTGATGATAAGTGATGATAACAGTCTAAGATGGAAGCGCGCTAATCTGACAAGAGGCGACATACTCCTCATGGTTTTTAAACAGTATCGTACGGGAATATAACTCTTTTTGTTTTGGCGGTAGGGTGGTAACTAGCCACGGCCTAACTCCCACCAGTCCAGACTCAGACAAATTAGATAATACAATATCCTAAATTCGTCCTACCGGGGATCGAACCCAGGACATCCTCAAGCAAAGCGAGTACTCGCACCACTACGTCAGCGAGGCGGTCTCATATTTACATATTTAATATTAAACACTTCACATTCTTTCATTTATCACTTACATGAAGAACTTTGTATAGAAAGTCCATCTTTTAACGATTGAAAAGTGCTGTAAAAGCTTAAAAAAAAAGATTTAATTGAAATTCACATAAAAGCTTGTATTAATAATGGTATTGTTAGTTAGATGGCAGTCGAATCGATGTAATTATTACAATATTTGTTACGTATTTCGTATCTAGATGGAGTTACAGTAACGTCGTCAATCTCGCATAACTTGTTAAAATTTGCATACCAACGACATTGTGTCGTCAATATAAAATAGATGGCGCGCTAACACATAAAGCTAAGTGGCAGTCTTTGAACGTGCCTCTGCTGGGCATTGGTATCCTCACTCATAAGAGAGAGGGTTTAGTAGGCTGCAGATCCAGCAGAACAAGTGCCTACGTATGATAGTAGGTGCTCCGAGGTACGTCTGAAATTACGTCATCCACCGTGGCACCAGGACTCCTCCACGGCATTGCCAGCCAGCACCCTAGAGCAGCATACACTGGGCGTCCCCTGTTTTGTGAGCTTCTGTTGTCACCGCCTCCTGATGTAGGCGAAGACAACGCAATAGCAGTGGCGATACCTGGACTTAACCATTTAATTAATTGACCAGCCCGTATGATTGCGGGCAAAATAACATATCAGGCATCAAAATTGATGTCTGAGGCAGATAAGGTAAGGAGGCACTGACTCGATGCCCGCACCCCTTAGCTAAAGTTGAGAAGAACCCAGGAGAGGGGGTTTTAGAGTGAGATTTCACTTAACAAAAAACTAAATAAAATCAGACTATAATATAATATAAGCATTTGTATATAACGTTGAATTGTATTGATAGGGCTAATGCCCGATTTCACCGACATAGCCTAACATCGTTAGGGGACCCCTTATCTATTAAAACAATCCCTTTAACCGACTTCAAAAAAAGGAGGAGGTTATCAATTCGTCTGTATTTATTTTATGTTTACCTCATATCTCCCGATTGCGTGGACCGATCTTGATGTTTTTTTTTAAGTGAAAGGTGGTGCTCGTCATTAAAATCCAGCTCTGATGATGGCATCCATGAGAAAGCGGATAAGTGTTAAATTTGCATTAAGCATGTGCGCGACAAATGGACGAATAACTCAAGATCACGCCAACCGATTTCGATGATTCTTTTTTTATTGGAAAGTATATACTTCAAGGGTTGTTTTGTAATAGTTTGGTTAGGTTCTGATGATGGATTCCATGACAAAGTGACGGAACTCTTCAATTCTTAGGAGCAAATTAACGATACTCGACAGTAATCTTTTATAGGCTATCCAGATATTTGAGTTGCCTACCGTAACTTCGGTATGGTCAAGTGCTAGTCGTAGTTTTTTTGGAGTCGGTGTCAGCCAAGGCACCTATATAGCTGTAGGTGGGAGAAACGCGAGAGCTGCCAAGTGGATACCCGGGGAACATCTTCCTTGGCTGACATGGACTCCGAATATAACAATACGAAGAACACTATAAAAAAATACTACAATTATTTTTTACTTTTTAGAGCATATTAATGTATTTGTAAGTTTGTTTTGAAGGCGGTTGTTTTTTTGTTAAAATTTATAATTATTGTAACTAATTTTTTCACACCTTGGGTGAAATTAATGCATTTTTATTAAGGATCCGTATTTTTTTTTTTGAGAAAGTAATATAGCCTATGTCACTCATGGAAATTAGTGACAAAAAACTATCATCACTTCCGCTGGGGAAACTATTGAACTAGAAAAGTACGACATACCATATATCCAACTATAACTACTTTATTTCATTTAAATAGTTAATAAAAGCTGACAATAATCAAACCATATAATTCACACCTCTGTATCAATAATTATAAAAGACTCGTTTTAATTTCAATAAATTATTTGTATTAATTTACGACAATTTTAATATTCGCATGACAATTAGACTAATTAAATTCGAAATCTAAAGTTTTACATTTGTATACAAGACTTAGAAATTGATTGACAGTTAGATCCCATATTTCCACGGGATCGTGAACTACACCAGTAACAACGCCGGTAGCAACTATTTTAATCTATAGATTAATATTAAAAATAAATTTTTTTCTTTATAAAATACAAATGACCTACCAATTTGTTCTTTTAAATACACCATTGTACTATTTGGGAAAGAAAAAAGGGTCAACTGTCCAAGCAATGGGACGTTAATAGACCGTTAGCCTATTTGTTACGTATTTTATCAAAGACTGAGGATTTACCTCAAGGAGGGGGGAGTCTGAAGTAATATGTTTAAGTACGAATTTCCTATTTTATCTAAATACTACAATTACTATTTATTGGAACTATTGTAACAAGAGTCAAAAATATATTTATTATTCTTGCATGACACACTATAATATAAATAAATATATTCCTATACTATTTCATTATTCAATATAGAAGTTATTTTATTCTTTTCGTGTTGAATTAATTCCCTACTTCGTAAATGATTAATAGTGGAAACTTGACTTCTGTATATTAATAATAATGTAGGTTTTAAAGTATATACATGAATAACAAACGGATAGATAGATTTTGAAAAAAACTGTGCTAATATCGACTACTAACATATTTTTTACGAAAACAAACCAAAAATACTGTAGATTTGAGAAAATTCTTTTGCTATTCATCATTTATTCCATACGAAAGAAGTGCACTACAATCTATTGCTATCAATTTTATTTAATTCATATTAATAGATATACAAATTAGAAGTCTATATTAATTACTATCATAAACAACAAACAGACAGACGTATATTTTAAAATTATTAGAATAGAATCACTAATGCCTTTTAGAAGACGTCACTGTAAAGTTAAAGCTACCGGCAGATATATTATCAACTACCCTCACTTAGTTTGCAATCGTGAGTTCTAACTCGCGATATCGAAGTTTTTTCATGAATAAGGTATATATGGTATTGATTTTGAAAGCCATCAGGGTCCGTTCCTACTTCGGGAATTGCAGAATGCGATCGATCTGCGATTTAAGACCGCCTTTATATGTGCAATATAAACGGCAACACACGACAGTAGGACATTTGACCCGTACCCCATTTTGGAGTTTTTTTTTTTAAAGATTCAGTTTTTATCACAAATGCAGTGAATTTATATTGTTTTTTCTCCAAACTATTTAACTATATAGTTAATAGTGGCAATTGGTATATTTTATTCAATTAGGCTCAAAAAAAGCACTTTTGTATTGTCAGTAGTCTGTCCGTTGGTAATTAATCTACCACCGGTTCGAAAGTTGAATCCGCTGAGAAGAAACCAGCAGTAAACTTAGCAGTTACTCTTTTAGATTTAAAACATGTAATATTCTGCTTCTGCGTGCAATTGGAAGTCCAAAGAGTCTTACTTCTTAAATATGCGTCTCTTAATTATATTATATATACGTAAGGGTCAATACTTGGCCCTTTTTTATTCCTAATATATACATATATATATCACTTTTAGTAAGTAAGTAGCAGCCCATTATCGTCCCACTGCTGGGCACAGGCCTCCTCACTCCGAGGAGCGAGGGTTTTTAGAGCATAGACCCACCACGCTGCTCCACTGCGGATTGGCAGGCATTGTACACAAGTGTGTAACGGGAATCCAACACGACCGGAGAGAGGTCAGGCGCAGGACCGATGGATTAACGTGCTCACCGAGGCACGGGGGTGGATCACACCGCCAACTTCCCAATTTCGGGCAAATATTGACTTTGAATTGGCCAGATCTGGGACTCGAACCCAGGACCTCATGTCTGTAGTCTATCATGCTAACCACTGGAGCAATGAGGCAGTTGAATTCACTTTGCCAAATGCAAAAGAAATTTGTACAAGTATTGAAATTAATGAGAGTCCTCGAAAGAAAGTTGGATCTACAGTATTCTTAGGAATAACCTTGGACTCTGGGCTTCAGTGAGGTGCCCATCTACTGGTGAGCAAATTCAGCTCAGCTGCATTGCCGTTAGAAAAGTTAGACAATACACTGATGTCGAAACTGCCAAAAGGGTGTACTTCGCTTATTTTCGTAGCATTAAGGGTAAGGTTTTAAATAAAAGAGATGCGTTCCATATATCTCCCGTTTCCTTAAGAGATAAATTCAAAGAGATATCAATTCTCACAGTACCCTCGCAATATATATTACATAATATCTTATATGCCCGTGCTAATATTCACTTATACAGCAAAACAAAGTGAAATACGCAATTTTAAGACGAGAAATAAAAACACACTTGTAAGCCCATATTTTAGAGTGAAGAAGGTTCACAAATCATTTGTCGGATTGAGCATTTTTAATAAGGTACCTCAATCAGTTTTACGTCTGTCTCCACATAAATTTAAGGAATATGTCAAAAACATCCATTTACAAAAGGCATGTTAAAATGTTGAAGATTATTTAAGCGATAGAAATGTTTGGACTTCATTCCAGTTGCTCACAGAAGCAATAAATTACCCATTGTAACATACAAAGCCATCTTTAAAAGAGTAACCGTTGAGTTTCTTTCCGAACCGGTGGTAGATTTGTTACCAACGGACAGACTACTGACGATTCAAAAGTGCTTTTTGAGCCTACTTGAATAAGGACTATTTTGATTTTGATTTTGAAATAATTTTTAATATTATAATACACCTTTTTCAAAAGGATGTTTTCGACATATTTCTTAAAATGATGTGGCGGCAAAAACACAACCGATTGCGATATTTTATTAAAAACGCGTATGCTTATACCGACAAATGATTTCCGAACCATCTCCTCCATAAAATGTGGCGTTACAAGTTTGTTTTTATTTCTTCTATTAAAATTGGGCGTTTCGCTCTTTTTGTGATAAATTACCCAACCCTCTAAAAGAAATAAATAACATTAATATATTTAGACATAAATTGAAAATATATTTAGATGATATAAATGAAAGTCAAACGAAATAATACAATTCGTACGAGACACTTAAGCTCACTCACACTGTTTTGATACGTTTCATACAAAACTGGAATATATTGATCAATGTGAATGTAATTATAGATGTTGCACGCCATTTTATGGTAGAGAGAGAGAGAGTGAGTTAAATTGTGTGTTGTATCTTGATGTATTTGATTTAAATTGCTGTATAAATGAATATCATTACGGACACACAAAGTGTTATCTAAACTAATGTTATAAACGGGAAAAATATGTGTTTTAGTATGTAAGTATGTATGTACGTTTGTAACGTTTTCACACAAAAACCACTGGACCGATTTCAACCATTAAGTCATCACTAGAGAGCTGAATTTCATCACAGTGTGATATAAGCTGTATTTTTGTAACCCAAGGTTTGAAAAAAATAATCACAGAAAATGTGTCATCGCGTGCGCTGCGGAAAATATTGATGATAAAATAAAACAATGTTTTACAATATTATAGTACGTATTAATATCTACAAAAAAGTCCGTAACACCATAACTCCAACTCCTTTAGTTATGCCACTATAACTACTTTTTAAATTTTAAAAGTTAATAAAAGTGCCCACAACATTTAAACCATATTATTCACACCTCTGTATCAATAATTACCTTATTATGTTGTTTTATTAAAGACCATTTAAATACCTATTAAATACTTATTAAATTATTAAAATCAAACATTCCATTGAGAAGATATAATAAATTAAAAAAATGTCCATCAAAGGATAATATCGTGATGGTCATTATCATTTTGTTCGTGGTGTAATTTTATTCAGATTGAAAAGGCTTTATGTGTTGTAGAATGACTGTTTCTATTCATTAACACAAGTCTTCTGGAATAATCAATACACATATTAGTATATTTGTCCTAAAGTAATTAAAAACTAAGTGAAACAAAACTATAGTCCTACTTTCCACGAGATCGATATCTACGCGAGTGAAACCAAGGGGCGTTGCTAATAGTAAACTTGCACTATATTATATTGTAATGACTTCTTACAACTCGTAACTTTACACTTTTATTCGTTCTCTTATATCATCAGTCGTTACTTTCAATTTGAATTAAAAATAAGTGAATAAAGAAAGGAAAAGGTAAATTCCAAAGTCATTTAGCACAAACTTTTTAAACATTATCTTTAAATCTTTTACGCGGACTTCAACTGATGCTGCTGTTATATATAAAGCAAAATAAATCTTTATATATATATATATATATATATATAATATCCAGGTGTATTCAAGGATAGTTTAGATTGACATCTCGATCCTATATCTCCTCGGAATTATGAATTAGGAAATCAAGTATTATCCTCTTTTAAAAGACGTATTTAAACTTGAAGGTCGCATGGATTCCTGTTTAGTCATGAGTTCGAATCCACAGCAGGAACTAATTTTTTTCTTTATAAAATAGTAGTTACCTACCAATTTTTTCTTTTAAATACACCATTGTACTATTCGGGAAAGAAAAAAGGGTCAACTGTCCAAGCAATGGCACGTTAATAGACCGTTAGCCTATTTGTTACGTATTTTATCAAAGACTGAGGTTTTACCTCAAGACTGTAGTAAGGAGGGAGAGTTTGAACTAATATGTTTAAGTACGAATTGCCTTTTTTATCTAAATACTGCAATTACTATTTATTGGAACTATTGTAACAAGAGACGAGTCAAAAATATATTTATTATTCTTGCATGACACATTTACAACGAAAATTGTAATTATTGTGATATTAACCACGATAATATAATACTAAGCTATTTCATTATTTAATATAGAAGTTATTTTATTTTTTTCGTGTTAAATTAATTCCCTAATTCTTTAAAATTTTCTTTTCTATATCCATTCGTATTTACATAAAATCGTAAGTGCTTAATAATGGAAACTTGACTTCTGTATATTAATAATAATGTAGGTTTTAAAGTATATACATTAATAACAAACGGATAGACAGTTTTTGAAAAAAACCGTGCAAATATCGACTACTAACATATTTTTTACGAAAACAATCGAAAAATACTATAGATTTAAAATAATTCTTTTGCTATTCATCATTTATTCCATACGAAAGAAGTGCACTACAATCTATTATTATCAATTTTACTTCATTCATATAAATAGATATACAAATAAGAAGTCTATATTAATTACTATCGTTAACAACAAACAGACAGACGATAATTTTAAAATTGTTAGAATAGTATCCACTAATGCTTTTCAGAAGACGTCACTGTAAAGTTAAAGCTACCGGCGGATATATTATTAACTACCCTCATCTCTTTATGAATCGTGAGTTCTAACTCGCGATATCGAAGTTTTTTCATGAATAAGGTATATATAGTATTGATTTTGAAAGCCATCAGTCCGTTCCTACTTCGGGAATTGCAGAATGCGATCGATCTGCGATTTAAGACCGCCCTTATATGTGCAATATAAACGGCAACACACGACAGTAGGACATTTGACCCGTACCCCATTTTGGAGTTTGTTTTTTTTATTGCAAAGAATACAGATTTTATCACAAATGCAGTGAATTTATGTCGTTTTTTCTCCAAACTATTTAACTCTATAGTTAATAGTGGTAAATGGTATACTTTATCCATTTTTAAGTAGCGATAAAGTAATATTATAACCTATAAAAAAGTAAGTAACAACCCATTAACGTCCCACTGCTGGGCACAGGCCTCCTCACTCATATGAGAGAGGGTTTTCAGAGCATAGACCCACCACGCTGCTCCACTGCGGATTGGCAGGCATAGTACACAAATGCACTCTCTATTCCTTCACTCTCATAGTCTGATGTGACGGTAATCCGTCACAACCGGAGAGAGAGATCGGGCGGGAGAGAGAACCTATATTAAAATCAAAATATTCTTTATTAGGTTAGGCTCAAAAACAGCACTTTTGTATCGTCAGTAGTCTGTCCGTTGGTAATAAATTTACCACCGGTTCGAAAGTTGAATCCGCTGAGAAGAAACCAGCAATAAACTTAGCAGTTACTATTTTAGATATAGTTTTGTAAGTTACAACATGTAATATTTTACTTCTGCGTGCAATTGGAAGTCCAACAGTCTTCTATCAAAGTCAAAGTCAAAATATCTTTATTCAAGTAGGCCTGTTACAGCACTTTTGAATTGTCAAATATCGGTTTTTCCATATATTATTTAAATGAATGTCTTATGACGACATTAAAGAACAGCTTACAATCTAAAGTTACGAGGGTTCCTTTGCGCCCTGATCTGAAGAGAGCCCACAGCAAACTCAGTTAGGTGTTTTCCTTTTTTAACAGAATTCAAAAAAAGGAGGAGGTTATCAATTCGTCTGTGTTTTTTTTTGTGTTTGTCACCTCATATCCCCCGACTGGGTGGACCGATCTTGATATTTTTTTTTAAATGAAAGGTGGTGCTCGTCATAGGGTCCCATTTTTTTTTAAACCAGTTCTGATGATGGCATCCATGACAAAACCGGATACGTCTTAAATTTGCGTTGCGAACCGAGTTCGATGATTCTTTTTTTATTAGAAAGGATATACTTCAAGGCTTGTTTTGTGATAGTTTGGTTAGGTTGTGATGATGGATACCATGGCAAAGTGACGGAACACTTTAATTCTTAGGAGCACATCAACGATACTCGGCAGAATCTTCTATAAGCTATCCAGATATTTAAGTTGCCTACTGTAACTTCGGTATGGTCAAGTGCTAGTCGTAGTTAAATATGAAGATCAATGGAACTCCTCAACGGCTTACAGTAAGAGTGTGATTTTTGGCAAAATCTATAACTGTCTGTAATCAAATGCCAATGACTTTACGTTTGTTGCTGCATTGCAATATATGAAAGGTGAATTATGTGTGAAGCAGTGGTATAAGGGTATCGAGTTCGATCCCGGGTGTGGCGATATTAATGTAAATTAATTTGTAAAGTTGTTTCATTTAAACGGTGTTATCCCATATAAGAAACGCGTTTTAGGTGTACACATATTGAGATAAATTTGTTAGTTTACTTCAGATTCACTAAAAATAAAGAAATAAATATAAATTTTAACAAAAAAGAACCGCCGTCAAAACAAACTTACAAATACATTATTATGCTCTGAAAAGTAAAAAATAATTGCGTATTATTTTAAAGTGTTCTTCGTATTTTTATATTCGGAGTCGGTGTCAGCCAAGGAAGATGTTCCCCGCGTGTCCACTTGGCAGCTCTCGCTTCTCTCCCACCTATAGCTATATATGTAGGTACCTTGGCTGATACCGACTCCAAATATAACAATAAGCAGAACACTATAAAAGAATACACAATTATTTCTTACTTTTTAGAGCATATTAATGTATTTGTAAATTTGTTTTGAAGGCGGTTCTTTTTTTGGTAAAATTTTATATTTATTATATCAAGATATATATATATATATATATAGAGCAATTCATTTATTCCCACGCTTTTTCGTCTTTTAAGTATTCTTTCGAATGATAGAATGATTTCTCAATCAGTTTTCTTTTAATAAAAGATTTAAATTTATTAAGAGACTTGTCAAGTTTATGTTAAAAAAGGTACACCTAACTGAGTTTGCTGTGGGCTCTCTTCAGATCAGGGCGCAAAGGAATCCTCGTAAATTTAGATTGTAAGCCGTTCTTTAATTAATCGATATCGAGTTTTATATTAAGATTTTCTCAATATTATCCCGAAGTTGGGAAGTTGGCGGTGTGATCCACCCCCGTGCCTCGGAGAGCACGTTAAGCGGTAGGTCTTGCGCGTGATCTCTCTCCGGTTGTGTCGGATTACCGTCACATTGGACTATGAGAGTGAAGGAATAGAGAGTACACTTGTGTACTATGCCTGCCAATCCGCAGAAGAGCAGCGTGGTGGATCTATGCTCTAAAAATCCTCTCTCATATGAGTGAGGAGGCCTGTGCCCAGCAGTGGGACGTTAATGGGCTGCTACTTACAATTTTATGTAGCTTACTAGAATTTACAGCAATTTTATTTTTATTTCTTAAGTTATATGAGGTACTGTCTACCAGATCAAGTTCCTCTTTATAAAGTTTAACAATGGTTTTCACTTGCTTAACTTTTTGCAATATGAATTGTAATACATTTATATATCATTTTCTTGCCCTATCTGCTGTCATTTCTTCATTCACACACTTTTTTTGGTCGCCCTCTCCTGGCCCTGCCGCTTATATTTAGGGCCCTCTGGCATACATGGCTATCCTCCCTACTCATGACATGCCCATACCAGGATAGCCTTCCATTCCTTAACTTCTCGGTCAATGGTGCTACTTTCACACTTCCTCTTAGATACTCATTCTTAATCTTATCTAATTTTGTCACTCCACACATCCATCTCAACATTCGCATCTCCGCTGCATGCAAATTCCTTTCATTCTCCCCTTTGGTGGTCCAGCACTCTGATCCATACAGGATGACAGGTCTTGCGATCGTCTTATAAATTTTCCCCTTCAGTTTGAGGGACATTCTAACATCGCAAATTGTTCCCGAGACCCTTCAATATTATAATATACCCTTTTTAAAATAACTGCCTCATTGGTCTACTGGTTAACATGTTCGACTGTGCTCAGCAGTGGGACATTAATGGGCTGCTACTTACTTACTTTTTACGTTTTTTAAAAAGATGTTTTCGACGTATTTCTTAAAATTATAAGGAGGAAAAAACAGAACGCGATATTTTATTAAAAATGCGTATGGCTCAATCGACAAATAATTTCAGAACCTTCTTCACCCTTATCACGAAAATGACATACCCTTAGATTTCTTTACCATTATTATTTACTAATTTAGTTTTTTTTTATTTTATTTCAATTGTAATTCTAATTTAAAATTTATTATTATAATTATTAATTTTAATTAAAGTTTTTGTTTTTCTGTATTTCTTCTTAGTTCTTTTTCTTATTCTGTTTGTTTTATTTGTGTTACACTCTATTTACTTGTAAATTTAAATTGTGAACTGGGTAAGTACCTTTTAACAATAATAAATAAGTTAAATATGGCATTACAAGTTTGTTTTTGTGTCTTGTATTAAAATTGGGTATTTTCTGTGTAAATGAATATTATCATGAATATATAAAATATTATCTAAACTAATATAATAAAAAGGAAACATTTTTGTTTTGTATGTATATTATATGTTTATAACGTTTTCACACAAAAACTACTGCACCAATAACACAAATTTCTTCACCATTAGAAAGCTGAATTTTCACAGATTGACATAATCAATATTATTTTCTTAAAAAAATACGAGTCCTTAATAAAAATGCATTAATACAACCCAAGGTGTAAAAAAACTGATCACATAATCTGCCATCGTGTTCACTGGGAAAACTATTGATGATAGAACAAAAAAATGTTCTACTATATTATAGAACGTATTAATATCTATAAAAAAGTTCATAACACTATACGTCCAACTACTGTATCTATGCCATTAATAACGTCGTACATTGAAAATATGAGATTGTCTCTGTTTGACGATTCAGAATTGCTGTCAAAGCTTACATGAATAAATAATTTCTAGCTTGAATTAAAAATGAGTGAATAAAGAAAGGAAGAGATGAATTCCAACAAATTCTAGCACGAACTTATTAAACATTATCATTAAATCTTTTACGTGGGCTTCTACTGATAATGCTGTTATATATAAAGCAAAATAAATCTTTATATATATATATATACATGTCGGAGTGCAAGAGTCTATGGATCGCTGGTGCGTGTGTAAAAGTCTGTGGAACGCTGGCGCCATCTTTGTAT